>CM038678.1:229170655-229684474 GCA_021605205.1 Aegilops longissima | reverse complement strand
TTGCACAAATACAAAAAGTGATTAGTATAAAGCAAACTGTACTATGAATTGATAGTTTCAACAGCACATACATGGTCCATGTAGAGCACACTTTTATAAAAATGGAACTCACCGTAAAGAATCCTAGAACAACATTGTACTCAAGATCACAAAAAAAAAATGGAGATTTGTCACCCTTCCGAGCTGAAGTTAGTTTGGTCTTGTGGGGAGTAATGTAACCATCCTTCAACTGCTCCTTCCGATGAGAAGATAGACAGGCTTCTTCATCCCGGCATAATAGGAACTAGTCACTTCATGCACTCCATATTCTTCTTCAGAGGAAGATGATCCCTGCTTTGCTCGCAAAAAAGGAAAGGAAATATTTAAAACAGCACAGATGAAGCACTTCTCAAGGACAATACCACTTTTTCATGACAAGATCTAAACAAAGAGCACAACACCAATAGAGATGACAAAGCTCAATCATATGGATGAAATCAGTGGGTGAGTACCAACATTTGTCGAGGTTGATTGTGTAGAGCATATGATGAAGCACTTCTCCGAACCATCTGCTATCTACGGGGTGGCCATGCTTACTATATACTCTCGATTAGTTTAATGTTTCCAACATCTTCTTGTGCAGTTCCACTAAAATATATGGTATCTTCAAAGAAGATCCTGTTTGCACAAGTAGAGATAATTACGTATGGCATCAAATCAGTGGCAAAACAATTGCTCGCTCCAGCCATAGCAATAAATTAAGATGCAAAACTATATCATTACTTGTGTCATCACAGTCCAAAGGCTTCATTACAGCACCGGAGTTGATTTTTGTTTTTCTTCCGCTTGTTCTTCCCTTCATCACTTGGTTCAATAATGCATAAGCTTCGCCTTCAATGTAAGATTTGGCATGTCAATTAGGGAGCAAAAGTATAGTACTAAACTTAATTTTCGATGAAAGTGGCAAAATACAGGCCAGCAGCCAGAAATATCCTTATCTTACCTCAATGGGATATTATGGTGCACATACAGATTGGAAGTCTTGTTCCATTTGTGCAGTTCACTAAAATCAAGCAACATTATCGCATAAGTAGCACAACATATGAAAGCACACCGCAGTAATCATGTGAAAGAAGGCTAGTAATCGACCTCTCATGATGCGGAATTCAAACAACTCACAAGAAGAAGATCTGAACCAAATTCGCCTTAACGGATAGGAAGTAAGATCTCCTCTTGTGCAGTTCCACTAAGATCAAGAATCAAGCAACGTTGTCGGTGTGATATTTTGTTGAACTGCACAAAACACTCTTAAAACAAAAGTGTTTTGTGCAAAGGCAACAAAAGGTCACAATGGCAACGAGGTGAAGTAGATAACCCTGCTTACACAGAGGTGCAAAGGAAACAATTAGTGGTCAATAACGGTGGATGACATGTAAGCCAACAAAAGAAGCATCTACCTTATCTAAATGGGAAAGAAAGCAAGACAAGAGCATTTCTCAAACGGTGGCATTGATTAATATTAACATAGAGATTATATTAACAATAAAATTGTTAAACATGTAATTTGCTTTTAACTATGGCATTGCATCAATTTTCCAAATGCATTATTAGAGGGTGTTTGTTTACAGGACATTTTGGTGTAGGGACTAAAAACTCCGTGTCACCACATCTAAACCAAACAGAGGGACTTTTCGACTAAAAGTGGGCATTTGGGACTAAAGAAAGAAGACCCCGAGGAGTCTTTTGGGACTTTTTCCAACAGTTGCCCCCGCCACGATCGCACCTTGTTTCTATTAGTTCATTACTAGGGGTAACATGGTCTTTATCATGTCATTTAATAACCTCTAGTCCATGTTTAGTCCCCGAACCAAGCAGGTAGGGACTAGGAGTTTTAACCAAACAGGCCTTAGATTAACAACAGCTAATGAGTTGCACGAGATGTGGACGACCAGCACCATGTGCATCTACCGATGTACTGTGGTCATGCACAGCTTGTTGCAACAAAGAACAAACAACCAAGGAGCATATTTGTGTTGGTCCCAGCTTTGTTATCTTTAGACACCTTTCCCTATGTGAGCGCAGCAAATCTAGTCCTGCTCAAACTCTACAGCCTTGTCCCTTCCTTTCCTTTTTGAACTAGTACTTTCGCCTTTCCTTTCCTCTTTGAACCACGCCCCAGATTTATGCGATACAACTTTCCCCACTACTTTCCCCATTCCTTTCCTCTTTGAACCACATCCTAGATTCATGCTATACAACTTTCCCCTTCATTTCCTCTTTGAACCACGCCCTAGATTCATGCTATATACAACTTTTCCCACTACTTTCCCCCACTCCTTTCCTCTTTGAACCACGCCCTAGATTCATGGTATACATGCAGCTAGAGCAATGCATGTGGAGTAAGTAAATATACCTTAAGGTTCTTGGGGCGTGGTTCGTGGGCGACGGACGGCTGTGAAGAAGAAGGGTCGGAGGCCCTCCCGCCGCCGCTGGGTGGAAAGTGAACAGCAGCGCCGGTAGTGGATTCCTCCTCGCCGATGGCGACAAGCTAAGCCTCCTTCCTTCCCAAATGAACGGATCTTGCCGGCTCTTTTGAGCAGCAAAGAGGGGGAGAGAGAGGCCAACGAAGTCTTGTTTAGATCCGGAGAGGGCGAGAGAGTGAAGAGAGCAACTACAAGTTACCGAGGCTCCAAAGCTGTATATATATAATCGGAGAGAGAGTGTGAAGCGTGCAAACCCTAGAAAACATTTTGACCAGTCAAAGAATCCTCCGCAAAAATTATGCTCAAGTGTAGTTATCAAACCCGAGACCTCAAGTTTGATGAGCTAACAGGCTAACCAGCTACACAACCCTCCCGTTATGTTCAACGAGAGGAAAATAACCTTTATACATTCCTGCATTCGTGTGACAGCATGCCGTGTTTTTTTTTGTGTGTGTGGAGTCATTAGGATTTCAATCATAATCGTGTCATGTGGCTTTGGTGGTAAGACTATCCACAAGGGTGTAGAAATAATGCAGCCTTAGTCACCTTACCTCTCTCCACGTAGTAATGCTGGGTCCCACCAATGAGGGTGAAACAAACAAATTAATAAGAAAATTAAAAGCGCCAGCGTGTATCTTACTACTCACACATCTCGCCATCGCTCGAACACTGTCCAATTGATCCTCTGTTCGCTCAATGCATTATTTTAAGTGAATCCTTATTATAACATGCACACAAATTTTGGGCACTTGTATTCGACTTAAGTCAAGCAGCCACCATATCTCGTGATACTTACTACTCCCTCCGCCTAGGTGTAATAAGTCACGTTAGAAGGTGCAACGGACCAAGGTGCGTAAGGTGTGTGTTTAACAACATGTGTGTGTTAGAGAGTGCGACAGATCAAACTACTCCTACAGAGATATGGTGTGTAGTGTACGATTTTAGCCGCGAGAGTCGGTGCATCCTCTCGCTTCCGGGCGTGTCCGTAGGGACATGCGACAGCTACCACGCCCGCCTCCCGACCAGCCTGGCCCACCCAAAGCCCTCCATCGCACGCTACAAGCTTCCCGCCTGAAACGGTCAGCGCCGCCCAAAGAATCGGTGCCGATTCATGCCCGGCAGAGCGGACGCGACCTCTCACCGGCGCAAGAGTGATGGTTGCTTCGCTCATCCAACTTATCGCTGGGTCTATGTGATTTGACGGCTCATTGGTCTTTATTACTGAGGTGGTAGGACTGCTGGATGTCCCACGCCGTGAAAGAAGGTAGTAGATTACAATTTTCTCCATTCTTACAGCGGAGGAGTGCAAGAGCAGTGAAAACACGAGGCTCAAGTGATTACATGGCCCACCTCACACTATCACCGTATGACACCTAACTCTTTACATAGTACTCCTCCGCTCCTAAATATTACTAGATGAGTCCTCGCTGTCATGAACAGCGTATATCTCTCTACGCAAAATTACCGATTTCATAGAACTAAAAAAATATCTATAACCGCATGACAAATGTGGTAGCCAAACTAAATAAACTCCCATCATCATTTAGGTCATCCCACGTAAGGAAAAAAGATCAGCCAACTCCTACTGCATAATGGGATTATATTTTTCTTTTTGACATGTTAATGGGACTTAAAAGCTCACTTACATGCATGCTACCGGTGCATGCTTGCATGCAGACATGTTGATGTGATTTAAAACCCACTCACATGCATGTGCCACGGTATTTCTGCATGCTTGCATGTGTCTTAGTGCGGAGCCTCTCAATGTCTAGATCAGACGACTATTATGACTGATTTACTTCATCTAACGGCTACGTTAATTTTGATGATGTGGCTCAAGGAGAGGATAGAGAATTCCTAGTAGTGGGGCTAGCTATTATTAGTAGATAGTCTTTGTAGAGATTCCACTAGGTGAACTACATACGGAACAAAATGAATGAATCTACACTTAAAATGCATCTATATACATCCGCATGTGGTTAATGGTGAAATCTCTACAAAGACTTATATTTAGGAACGGAGGAAGTACTAGTATAGTACTAGTATGTTCTGTAATTTATCAGCGAGATAAATTTGTACAATGCTATGAAGCTTCCAGCTCCTGTTACATGTATCTTATGGCCCAAGGTTGCCTCGCTGCAACATTTCATCAAATACAAAGGAGACTAACATGCATGCTATTGCATCTCAATGATTGATAGATCATAGTTAATATGTACTCCTCCGCTCCAAAATAAGTGTCTCAACTTTGTGCAAACTTTAGTACAAAGTTGTACTACTACTAAAGTTGACACTTATTTTGGAACAGAGGCAGCTAAAGAAAAAATGATCCATGCAGTCCCTAGCCCTTGAACCGTGAACCCCACCAGGCTTCAATTTGTCGGCAACGCTCGAAGCTTCCTAATAAATGAAGTTTGCAACCTTTTGACCATCGGATCATTTTGTGCAGTTTCACCAAAATCGAGATGAGCATCCCTGTGGCAAAGAAATTGAAGAAGCGTGATTAGAATAAGATTATTAGGACTAGTTGATGAGACATAAACTCATCACAAATACAATACGAGAAGCCAGAGAGGTATCGTATGTGCGGGCAAAGAAGTAGAGAAATATCCATGTGGAGTGATGTGGGCAGCCGGAGCAAGCAGCAAGCCGGCTGTAAAGGGAGTTGTACCGAGGGACGAGCTCAACCTTGAGGAGGGCGGCGGAGGCGGCAACTGCCCACGCCGCGCAAAGGAGCAAGGGACGAAGGCAACCTCACCGCTTTGTGAGAGAGAACGGCAGGGACCCCTGATCGGACGTGCCGACAAGGGTTTTGCCGTCGGCGATGGCCACCGTGATCTACACTAAGCATCCACCCTTCCCCAAGCGGACGGATCCGCCGGATGTTAGAGATGTGGCCACAGCTGCTTTTGTGCGAGAGAGTGAAGAGAGCAACCCCAGCAAGCAACCGTAGGCTGGCCCGCCCCGACTATGTATATAGTGGAGCGTTTTTTCTCTCCATATAAACCTATCATATTATGATAAAGCATCAAGAAAAAAATATATTTATAAATGACACGGCACCTACTACTGCTCTCCTATAACCTTGCGCTTGGCATCTCCAAAATATTAACCTTGCGATTGGCTCTTCGCTTCTTCGAAGTCGAGCAATAATGGTAGTGCAAGATATATCGCTCGCTATATGAGACCGAATGAATTGCTGCACGCCCACCACGTGGGCAGGGTCGAGGGGCGAGGGAGAGTGCTACTACATACGGAGCAAAATGAGTGAATGTACACTCTAAAATACGCCTATATACATCAGTGTTTGGAGTATGTACTAGTAGTTCATATTGAAATCTACTAAAGGACATATATATTCCAAACAATATGATATAATCTCTATAACCAAGGTAGTAGGTACGAGGAGTAAACGGAGGAGTAGTAATTTTTCTCCTCGTCTCATGAGCCACACACAGATGGGCGAGGGAGGAGCAAGCTTCACCTCATCCTCGAGCCACCACGCCTGCTTGGGAGACGGCGACTAAGCAAGCTTCTCCTCGCTCATGAGTTGACGGACACATCAAAAGTACTCCAGTATAGAGCCTTGCCTCTAAGGTAGGCCCCACATGGTTTGCCTCTTTTTAATTTAACATAACGCCAAGTCGCAATTTGTTTGTTCACCCGTGGTAGACGATCCTCCCTCCACCAAGTGGACAACCAAGACACGCCAAATTACCACGTGGGCTGCCTTTTTCAGACAGTAAATGAGCTCCACCTGTACCCGCTGGGTGTGGTTGGGAAAGAGACGGAGTACGTGCACTGCATGCACCTCTTCTCTTCAGGCACGCCCCCACTTACGTGGGTGTGTGAGAGATACAAACCGCGCTCGTGAGTGTTTTTGTTTTGTGGTGGGGTGGGGTGGGGTGGGTGTTGATTTCGTGAATTATTTGTGGGAATATGTGTCGATGACATCTCAAACAAAATTTTGCATGCAATGTGTGTGAAATGGAGGCCTATCCATATCATACATAGAGGGTCGGGCAATCCACGAGAAGAGAGGAGGGGTCATAGCTATCGGAGTCAAGAGAGGATCAAGTGGTGGGTGAGATTGATGAAGAGATCCATCAAATTGTGTGTGTGTGTGTGTGTGTGTGTGTGTGTGTGTGTGTGTGTGTGTGTGTGTGTGTGTGTGTGTGTGTGTGTGTGTGTGCAAGTCAAAGATATAGGGCGATCGCCCATCGAACGTTAGAGGGCACATGTCAAGTTTGTGTGTGGCAGGAGACATGACTAGAGCGCTTGATGTATCGGTGTGTGTGGGGAGAGGTGGGGGGGAGGGGTAGGCAGAGGCCTAACTATAGAGGTAGAACGACTCGTATATGTGTTGAGAAGGAGAGATCCAGCTATATCTTGAGGGAGATCGGTCGACATCCATACATAACTGAAGGACGGGAAATAAGATGGGACAGAGAGAGAGAGGAGAGAGAGAGGGAGGGAGAGGGAGGGAGGGGGAGGGGTAGAGTGCTGGATGGGTGATGGAGTTGCTTCTCGGAGATGTTGGGAGAGGCCTACTAGACAAACTGAGGGTGGAACTGCAATGTTATCAATAAGAGTGGGGATGTGTTTCTGTGTGTGCCTGTGCGTGATAGATCTGTTGGGACGCATCCATGGATGATGAAGGGGAACCATGTGTTTGGTAAGCAAACCTAACTAGATCGGTAGATCAATTGTTGTTTGTCGGAGGAAGGGAGAGACACAACTAATGAGGTAGATGGATCGATGTGTGGGAAAAAATGAGTTATAAGGACCTAGCTGGCTATATGTATAGCGAGAGATCGGTCGGTGTATGTCCATTTGTTAGAGGCAAATAAGGCCCAGCGAGACGGATAGACAGAGAGAATGGAGCTAGGAGGTGGTGCGAGAGGCCCAACTACTAGCTAGATAGGGGAGGAGGTGCGGTTGTGAGATCGATGAAAGAGGGGCGAGAGTTTACACGTGTGTCCCACCATATGAGAGACACGAGGCAAGGACACATAAAGGAGGAGATTGAAGCTGTGTGTGTATGTTGTAGGCAGGCATCACTGGAGAGGTTTATCGATCGGTGTGTGTCGGAAAGGAGTTGTGGAGACTCGGGAGAACGACCTAAAGAAAAAATGAATGTGCCCGTGGATAGAATGCCGAGGGAGGGGAGGGCGAGGAGGGCGTGTGCATGCACGAGAGAAAGTTAGTGGTAGCTACAAAGGCTAGAGGATTGTGTGGGTGTAAGAGACTAACAAAGATCATAATTTGATATGAAAGCGGACTCATATATTTGAATAGGAGATCATAGTGTTTTAAACATTGCATGCATGAATATAGCGGTGATACATGTGATGTGCACATGTTATACCATAATGTGATAATGCATGGCGTTTGCAACTCACAGCTAAATGTCGAACAATATAAACCATAGTATACATGAAACAATCTCACATTTTATTTGAATTTGTGATAATGTGCGGCGTTTGCAGCTTACAACTAAATATCGAGCAATCTAAACAATACTATATATCGAACATTCTCACATTTTATTTGAATTTGTGGTAATGTGTGGTGTTTGCAACTCACATCTAAATACTTGTAGGCGTAGGGTTGGGGCACCATACATAATGTGATAAACACATTATACATATGAGACATGGTTTAGATTATGAAGATCTAGCTAGAGCTAGAAATGTAATGTGATTTGAAATCAAAATAAAGTGGATTCAAAAAATCTAGTTCGAGTTCATATAGTACACATAGTTCATATGTAACTCGAGACTAATCATGTGGTGTGCTGTGAAGATAATACACAAACGATGGTTTAACTTGACAATAATGATGATTGTAGATCTTATTAAAACAGAGAAACGAATTCAAATGCTTTGACTTCACAACAATCATTACTGTAGATCTTATTCAAATTTAGTTCATATTGAAGCGGTAGTATATACGTTTGGAATGCACTAAAACGTTCATTTGAGTAGTAGGTTGCATGCATTATACACGTAGCAAAATATCTTAATTGAACATAACATGAATTCAAAGTTTTGAATGACATTTGTAGAGCGCATTGATTTGGTATAGTACACGTTAGGCTTGTTCAGAAATTTCAACCTGCGCCTTGTTAGCCCGAAATATTTAAGATATATCTTTGTCTCACAGTTCGGCAACTCCCTCCATCTCAACCCACGCCTTGCTATTCCGAAATTACAACGCGCCCAAAACTCCCACCTCCCGTGAAATCCCGACACGTGAAATGCCCGTGGTACCCCGATCCAAAGAACCGCCAAATCGGTGGGGGTACTTTCATAACTTACCCCACATTTCGACAAGCGCCTCTAAGCCATGGTTCCCCACCGCCATCCCATCCGCCCACCCATTCGCACACCGAGGCCGCGAAAACCCGCGACGAAACCCCACACCCTGCTCCATCCACCACCCAGCCGGAGCCTCTTCCCGATGACGCCGCCCACAACAACACTCGATGTCCTCATCCACCGCATCGATGAGGATCCGCCGTCGATCTCATCGTCCCCGCCGTTCAGCCACCCCGCCCTCCACCTCCAAGGAGCAGCCCCGACGCTCCCTCGCCTTTCACGCCACCTCCATTCCCACACCGCCGCCTTCACCGCACCACCGAAGAGCATCATCATCATGTTTCTCGATGAAGCTGCGCCTAATCGGCGCCACCAAAGAGGTTGTACACTAATCGCCGATTTTCTTCTTGATTCGATCCCACGGTGCTGCCGACGCCGTCCCGAGCCGACACGGCGCTGCTCCATCCACAGCGCGCCGCCGCCACTTCTCCACGGCGCCGCTTCCTCGGCGGCGACGCCCACATCGAGAGGAGCTGCTGCTGATTTAGCTTCGCCGCGCTGCTGCTCGCTTGCTCTCGGTCCCCTGCCTCGGTCTGCTTTGTTATTGCTTTGCTCGCTTGCTGCTCGCTTCTTGCTCTTGCTTATGGCGTCGCTCGATTTGGCTACACTTTAGTCGACTGAATCGACTTTTGGGTCACCGATTAAGGGGTAGGCTCACCGGGTGAAGGAAGAACCAGCCGCAGCGGGAGGGGGATCACGGAGAGGTACCCCACTATCTATCATAGGGTTCAGGATGGAGCGGTGGTCGCCGGTGTGGCGGGCGTTACGGGCGGTGGCGGGGGATCACCAGAGAAAAGCTCGCACGTGGGGGCCTAGAGGGATGGCTGGGCGGCGGCGGACCAGCGGTGGGGAGTGTTTTGGGCGGCGGGCGGCGATCACGCCGCAAGCGGCGGGGGGCTGTTGTTTGGCCGGTGGTGGTCAAGGCTCGTGGGGTGGAGGTTGAAGATGAACCGCAGCCCTTGATTTCAGATTCAACGGCTGCAAAATCGATCGACCAGAGATGAAAAAGTCACGACCGACGTAGCCTCACCTTGCTAGTGCTTCAGTTTACAAAGAAAATTCAGTTTCGACAAGACAATTCAGTTTCGGCGCTTAGGTTCAGTTTCGACAGCTAAGTTCAGTTTCGGCGCTTAAGTTCAGTTTCGACAGCTTAAGTTCAGAGATGAGTGGCTGATGTATTTTACATCTAGCACTTTGTGGTTATGTATTTTACGCCATGTATTGGATATGCTATAGAATTCCACTCAGGTTAACGTTGTTTGGTGTCTCTCTTGTCCCGCTTCACCTCGTGGTCGCATAACTCACCGGAGCTGCTCCAACGATTTAAACCCTCCATCACAGCAGAGCAAAGACTTCGGCTCTGCTAGGGGATACAACTATCGAGTGTGAACCGCCTCGAGGGGCCGGTTTACTCGCCCATGATCCAGGCCCACAGAGGAGGCCCGGAGCCCAGAGGCTTACTTAAGGTCCATTTATGTGAACCGCCTTAGTGTTGTAACTTGTGTTGTAAGACAAGAGAGAGAGACCGATCCCACACTTGTATGAGCCGGATCGACTTCAGAGACCGGCCAAGGCCAACCCGTGTATATAAGGGGACGACCCGGCGGCGTTTAGACAGAGAATTCGAGGCTAAGGCAAAGCTATTGCTCCCTAGTCGCCAAACCACATCAATCCTATCACAACCGGACGTAGGCTTTTACCTTCATCAAGGGCCAACCAAGATAACTCCCTGTCTTGTGTCCGCTTTAACCCCTCTAGGTTAACCCGCACGATGGCCCTACGACTAAGTCCTTTCATGAGGACATCCGCCGTGACAATTCCACGACAGCTTGGCGCCACCGTGGGCTATCGCACGACGGTTTGATGATCTTAGAGGGCAAGTTCAAGGACTCAAGGCTATGCGGTGGGCCGGATGACTAAGAGTCGCCGCAGCAAGCTCTACATCGACGATGCGGATCGGGGCCCCGAGGCCAGCTCGGTTGAGTACGGATACCGGTCCCCTTTGGCGGCATACACGCAGTTCATCGGCAAGATCGGCGAGCCAGTGGCCTGGGCCGACATCTGCGCCGACCTCGCCGAGAAGGCTCGCCGGGCGAAGAAGAGTCCTGCCTCGCTAAACCGGGCGGTCATGCGTGTTTTCGTGGAGTCGCCCACGGAGACTATGAGGACGGATCAGCATCCGCGGCGAAACCGTTATCTACTCGGCGACGAAGTCGTCACCGAGAAACCGAGTCTCGTATCACCGCAGGATGGCCGATCGGGGCTGTTCCGACGGTGAGAGTATTCCGACCCTTCGGTCTACCCAACCGGTTGGGATCTTCATGGCGGTACGCAGCGACGCTTCACTCTTCGACCGTGGCGCCTGGTCGCCGTTCAACAGCGTGATGGCAGCCGAAGGAGGCCCGCGCGCCCGCCGCTCAAGTTTTGTCGAGCTGACGATTGGCTGTGCTCATGGCGAGAGGCTAATCCGCCGGATCAGACCTGCACAACGCGGAGATTGCAAAGGTGAGGGAACAAATCACTAAAGCTAAAGCGACCCGCAGCCGCGACGTGAGGATGGCGGCGAACGGGCCGCTTTGATGCGCAGCTTATAGGCTCATGCGCCGGATCGTGAGCGCGCCACATGAAGTCATGAAAAGGAAGTACAGTGTTCCGCTTACCTTCGGTTTCGAGGGAAGAGAGCTTTTCAATACCCTGTAAGCAGGGACCAGAATCCGCCGCGGTGGTAAACCGCCGAAGCACTGGATGGCCGCGCCGGTTCAGCCCGTGTGGTAGATCTGCCTCGAATCATACCAGCGCTTCGACCGCGCGCACACCTCCGGTCATTACTCCAACCTGATGGATAACCTTGTGGCGGCTGCGCGCGGTTGAGGCGATTCCAATTGAAGGTGATTCACCACAAAGTAGAGACACGCCGGGTTAAAGAGCTCTCAGACGGCCCTCGCTCAGCAGAAGCATATTCATACCGCGGATCGGATCCACTCCACCCCCGCCAAGCCGGAGTCACAGCCGGGCGCAGATGAACCGCCGTGTCAAGCAACGCTACTGCACGGTCCGCCGAGGCAACAACCCGCTGGTGGTTTCAAGACGCCAAGTAGTGGTGGACCGGCCAGGCACGCAGGAGGCCGAAAGTTAGCAGCGCAACATGAGGACCATCAGCTCGCGCCCGGTTCGTCCACCATCTTCAACCGGGGTCACGCCCGATCATTGGGGTGCCCTGTCGCCCCCGCTTTACGCAATGTGCGCTTGCCTAAGGACTTCAAAGGACCCCGCAAGGTGCCCAATTACACCGCCGATTTGGCTCCAGAAGCGTGGATAGAAAGCTATGAGATGGCCATGGAGATGCTGGATGTGGACGAAGCTGCGTGTGCGAAGTATTTCACCATGATGTTGGAAGGCACGGCTCGTACTTGGTTGAAAAATTTGCCACCCAACTCAGTTAGTTCGTGGACCCAGTTACGGACCCGGTTCATTCAGAATTTCAAAGATACCTGTAAGCAGCCTATGTCTGTGGTGGATTTGGCGGCTTGTGTCCAGGCAGAGGGAGAATCTACAACACATTGGGTGCGCCGCGTTTCAGAGGTCTTACATTCATCAGACCGGATCAACCCGGATTCTGCTATCTTAACCCTAGAGGCCAACCGCCGTTCGAGCCGCTGAAGTTGAAGCTGGGTCGCATGAAGCGCTTTTGCAACGACATGGGCACGCCATGGGCGCTTGGTAAAGTATGCTGACTCGATAGTACCAAGGATCCCGAGTCCAAGGTGACGAAGTAGGGAAGGGAAAGCAGAATGGCAATTCCAGAGGCCAGCAACATCATCCGCAGCAATGGGGAAACAAGCGTAAGGCTAACGGTAACATGGGTTTCGTGGCCAACACCAACGCACAGACAAAGGATCACGGCGCAAAGGTAGGCAACCAAACAGGGTGGTGCACAAGGTCACAACCGGAGCGCTTGAATTACTTGTTGAATCAACCTTGTCCAAGCATGGGACGAAGGAGGCACCGCTAATCACCTCTGGAAGGATTGTTATATTATGCATGAGTTCAAAATTCTAATGCTTTCCGGTATGATCAAGGGCCCGGCGGCGGTTCGGGGTCTGCTCTGGGTTACGGTGAAGGAAATTCCGGCCCTGGGTTCGGTGGTAATCCGGGCGGGCAAGGCAATCAAAGCAATCAAAACAATCGAGCTAAGGGGTTACAATCAACAACAGCAGCAATCGGGTTACCAAAGTAATCCAAAGCAGTTAAACAAAGGATGAGATCATGTCTTTACCACTAGCTTGGACAGACGGGACCGCAAACTTCAGCAGCTGGCGGTCAAGGTCTGTTGAACCGCCGCACCGCATTACCTGCGCTGGTCGAGCAACCTATTGTATGGAGCGAGAGGATCATCCTCCCGAGTTTACAATCCGGGTCAGCTGGCCTAGTGGTGGCACCTCGTGGAGGCTACAAGTTCACCAAGGTGCTTATGGATGGAGGAAGCAGCATTAACATCCCGTACTACGAGACCTTCCGACGATGGGGTTGACGGATAGACATCTCAGCCGCCCAGACCGTATTTCACGGCGTGGTGCCCGCAAGTCGGCATACCCGGTCGGTAAGATATCTTTGAGGTGGCCTTTGGAGATGAACATGACTCCAGATCGGAAACATTGACGCTTGAGGTGGTGAAAATCCAAAGCCCTTACCACGCCTCGCTTGGGCGGCCGGCTTATGCTAAGTTTATGGCACGGCCTTGTTATGTTTATTTGCAGCTGAAAATGCCGGGTCACAAAGGGACGATAACGGTTCACGGAGCCGCCGGATTGCTTTGGAATGCGAGGAAGGTGATGCGCTTATGCAGAGTCGGTTTGTGCCATCAAGAGTTAAATTATTATAAAGACAATGTTGATCCAGCGGATATGACCCCTTTGAAGAAGCCGACTACAGAGCACGATCCGGATTTGAAGTTCAAATCGGCAGCCGAGACGAAACTTGTTGATTTTGTGCCCGGCGATTCGTCCAAGCAGTTCACCATCGCTAACTTGATCCTAAATAGGAAAGCGCTACCATCGAAGTTCATCCGTGAGAATCGACATTTTTTCATGGAAGCCTTCCGACATGCCGTGTATCGAGGGAACTCGCTGAGCACACTCTTAATGTTGACCCCAAGCACAGCACCGGTAAAGCGTTTCTTCGCGGTTCATGAGGAAAGGCGCAAGGCCATTGGAGAGGAAGTTGCTAGGCTCTTGGCGGCAGGGTTTATTGTTGAAGTCTTTCATCCAGAGTGGCTTGCTAATCCGTGTTAGTCCTTAAGAAGAATGGCACTTGGCGATGTGTGTGGATTACACAGATCTTAACAAAGCTTGTCCAAAGAGATCCTTTCGCCTCCCTCGCATTGACCAGATTATTGATGCTACGGCGGGTTGTGAGCGCTTGAGCTTTTTGATGCATATTCCGTTATCACCAGATTAAGATGGCGGTTAAGGACCAGGAGAAGACGGCGCTTATCACCCCTTTTGGAGCCTTCGCTATGTATCTATGCCTTTTGGGCTCAAGAGCGCCCAAGCAACTTATCAGCGTTAAGTCATGAATTGCTTGCACGAACAGATCGGCCGTAACGCGCACGCTTATGTGGATGATATCGTGGTGAAATCAAGGCGAAGGAACGTTGATTGAGGATTTAAAGGAAACTTTTGACAACTTGCGGGTGTACAAGATGATGCTCAACCCGCCAAGTGCGCTTTTGGTGTTCGGCGGGCAAGTTGTTGGGTTTCCTTGTGTCCAACAGGGGATTGAAGCTAATCCGGAGAAGATTACAGCTATCACCTCCTTGGCTAAGCCAAAGTGTATCAACGATGTCCAACGCTTGGCAGGCTGGATTGCTGCGCTAAGCCGGTTTATCACGCCTAGAGAGAAGGCCATTCCTTTGTACCAGATGTCAAGAAGACGGATCAGTTCGTTCGAGCTCACCACCGATGAGGCATTGAGGACTTAAAGCGGCAGCTGGCCAACCCGCTGTTCTTGCCGCCCCATTGACAAGGAGCCGCTCTGTTATATCGTTGTCGCTAACGCCAGGCGGTCAGCGTGGCCATTGTGGTAGAGCGAAGGAGGCAGGGAAGGAGTATCCGTTCAGCGCCGCTTTATTACATCAGCGAGGTTCTCATTGAGTCCAAACAAAGATATCCGCATTGGCGAAGCTGGTATATGGAGTTTTTATGGCAAGTCGGAAGCTCAAGCAATATTTTCAAGGGCACCCCATTACGTTGGTCGGCCAGCTCCTTTGGGCGATATCATCATGTAACCGGAAGCGATCGGCGGATTGCTAAGTGGGCTATAGAACTTGGGCCGACGGTTTAAGGTATGTGCCTCGGACGGCAAGAAAGTCTCGTGCACTTGTGGATTTCATTAATGATTGGACGGACTTGCAAGCACCAAGAAAAGCCGGATCATACCTATTGGACCATCCACTTTGATGGGTCCAGCAATTGAGGGCTCGGGGCTGGAGTCGATTAACTTCCCCACGAGGTGACAAGTTCTGCCACGCTTCTTCGCTTAATGTTCCCTGTACTAACAATGCGGCTGAGTATGAAGCTTTGCTCCATGGTCTACGGATGGCTAAGGAGATGAATCTAAGCCGGTCAAGTGCTTTGGTGACTCGGACTTGGTGGCCCAGCAAGTATCGTACTTGGGACTCCAAAGACCCACTCATGGCTGCGCATGCCCGGGAGGTGGATATGGTTGCAGGATACTTTAAAGGTTATCGTGGACCATGTGGATCGCCGGAAGAACGAGGCGGCGGATGCTTTAAGCCGCTCGGTCTCAACGTAAACCGTCCCGCCTAATGTCTTCCTTGACGATCGCATAATCCGCCGCTTAAGCTTCATGATGAGGTCGATTTAGCTATTCCTGATCCGGAGGCTCACTTGGTGGCAGCCTTGCATGTCATTCCGGATTGGACCCTCCCTTATTTGGCATACATGAACCGGGCGAGTTACCAGAAGACGAGACACTGGCCCGACAGATAGTTCGGCGGTCTAAATCTATGACCATACATAAGGGCGAATTGCATCGTTGCAGCGTGTCCGGGGCGTTTCAGCATTGTGTGTCCCCTGAGGAAGGCCGTGAGATATTGCGTGAGATCCATGAAGGGGATTGTGGTCATCACGCCAGTTCAAAATCCTTGGTGGCCAAAGCGTTTCGCCACGGTTTCTATTGGTTGACTGCCCATGCTGATGCGGAAGATCTGGTCAGACGATGTGATGGTTGCCAAAAGTTCTCCAGACGTGCTCATGTACCGGCCCAAGAATTGAGGATGATTCCAATTACTTGGCCGCTTATGACTTGGGGTTGGATATGGTTGGACCTTTCAAAAGGTCCAAAGACAAGAAAACCCACCTGTTGGTGGCGGTTGATAAGTTTACCAAGTGGGTCGAGGCGAGCCTCATAGCAAGTGTGATGCGCCACGGCGGTTCAGTTCATCAAAAGGTGATTTTCCGTTTGGGTTTCCACACAAGATCATCACGGACAATGGCACCAATTTGTCCAAGGGAGCCATGAAGGAGTTTTGTGAATGAGAGCACATCCGCTTGACGCTTTCTTCATGGGCCCACCCGCAGTCCAATGGTCAAGCGGAACGAGCTAATCAGAGATCTTGAGGGTATTAAACCCCGCTTATGGTCCCTTTAGTGAGGACGCCGGGTTGTTGGGTCGAGGAACTGCCATCCGTGATATGGAGTATCAATACTACACCAAACAGATCCACCGGATACACACCGCTTCTTTATGGTCTATGGAGCGGAGGCGGTCCTTCCCGCGATATACGCCATGACTCGCTTCGCGCGGCGGCTTATGTTGAGGCCGATAGTGAGGCAGCCCGCAGGACGATTTGGATCGACCGGATGAGGAGCGAGATATGGCGGCTGCTCGCTCGGCGATTTACCAAAGAAGATCTTCGCTTGGTATCACAGCGGCGGGTTAGAACAAGAACCTTTCAGAAGGAGACTTGGTGCTTCGCTCATTCAAGACCGACGGATATGCACAAGCTATCCCCACCTTGGGAAGGGCCCTTTGTGGTCGTGAAGAATCTGTACAACGGGTCATACTATCCGATTGATGTTCGAGAGCGAAAGACTCACGCACGCCGAAGAGGAGACCAACAGCCGTGGAACATAGCTCATCTTCGCCTTATTATACCCGAGCCATCGGCTCCACTTATGTACATATTAAGACAATGTATATATTTTGAATAAAAGCAATAAACCGGATCCTCGCCAAAGCGGGTATCCGCTCAGATAAAGTCCGGTTTGGGTACATGGAGATGTTGTCGTGAAGCGGCCTCCGCTTAACCCTTAGCCTTGATTTTCGAAAATTTTGTCACTTGGGGGCTTGGTCGTGTCCGAACCAATGCAACACCTCTTGACAGCGTAAAGCCACCAGATCACTTGGGGACATGGTCACGCCTGAACCAACACGCCTTTGGTCGGCCTAAGGCCATAGAATCACTTGGGGCTTTGGTCGAACCCAACCATTGCAATGCCACTTGATCGGCGCCATGCCACGATTTCGCTTGGGGACTGGCTGACTTGAACCATCGCTACACCTTATAGGGAGCTTGGTTCGTCTCGACCATGGTAACACCATCTGATCCGGCTCAATAAAGCCTTTTCTTGCAAACGGTTTTTTATCATTGCCTTTGCTTCCATATGGTTTTTATACCAATCATTTGATTTTTGTTTGCCTTCTTAAACCGACAAACCTCTTTAAACCGGATTCAAGTTGTCCGAATTCGGTCCATTTTTAACCCGATGATTTTGTTAAGGTTTGATTTTTTCTGTTAACATCCCATTATGGAGTAACAGGGGGCTTGTAATGCCCGACACGGTTTACACGGTAAACCGGCATTTTGAGCACAGGAGTTATTTTCTCCTTTGCAGGTAATGGTTTATATACCTCCACCTCAAGATTGGCTAAAGCCAACCGCATGCCCGACGCCGGTATTTTTATATCATAACGCTTTGATCATATACATCCCTATTTTCTTATATAAATATATGGGCGCCAAGCCGGTTGGCGACACAAGCCGCCGTGGCGGGTTAAAGAATTTGTGATTGCAGCAAAATAAGTTGAGGGTTCATCACTCCACAATGACGCGACCACCATGCAAAAGGTTACAGATTGAGGTTGTAAAGGCATTGTTCAAAGCAAAGTGCCGACTATCCTATTACAAGGCCTTTAAGGCCCGATGTTTCATGTGGTGTTATGCCTTGAAGCTTTGGAGGCGCCGCCCGGCTTGACGGATTACGCTTCTTCGCCGGGTTGACGGAGGTAGAGGGGCGCTGGCGCCGGTTCAACTTCTTCTTCTTCCTCACCCAAAGCCCGAAGTCATTGGTAGACCACCAATCCGGTTAAGGCCCGAAGAAAGCTTCTTCACTTATCAGCTCAGCCGGATCAACGCTGTATGGCGTAAGTGTGCTTACGGATTGAGGAACAAGGCTCGCACTTCGTGGATGACAAACTCCACCCGCTTGTTGTTTGCGTCATAAAAAGAGCGGTGAACCGCCAGGTTGGCTTCAGCTGCCAGTTGACTCGCCAATGGACGCATTTCCTTTGTTATCCGCTTCAGGGCATCGTTATCAAAGGCTTCACCGTTCTCTTGAGCGCTGGGGAAACCTTTGGCTATGTCAGCCGGATCAAGATCTGCTATCCACGCCTTGGCGCGAGTCAGAGCTAGTAGGGTGCCAGCCCGAGCCGCGGATCGCTTTAACTCATCAAGCTGCCCCGGAATCATGGACAGCCGGTCTAGTGTCTCTCTGATCAGGGAGGGCGCCGTGTTGTCGTATGATGTAGCACATATGACTCGCTGGGCGCCGGTATACAGTTGCTCAATCAGGGTGTAAGAAGCCTTGAGTTTCTTCCGCACGCCGAGCCTGATGAGCAATACGCTTGCTCGCACTGTGTTCGCATAACTCAAGTTAAACCGCGGCAATATTAAAACAGGTGTATTTCAAGGCAAATTTTCTTACCAAAGATGGCAGAGGTCATGGCATGAACTTGGCGCTTCACCGTAAGCTCTTCGATCACTGTGTTTCAGAGCTGATTCGCATCTTCGCCCGCTTTGTCAAACCGGTTTTCTCGGTGTCCCATTTGGCCCGCCGGACGCATATCCTTCCTTCAGTTGTTCCATAGCGCCAAGGCAGTTCTCAATTCATCCTTGGCCTTGGTGGTCTCGGCTTGTTGAGTTTCCAAGCTGGCACGAAGGTCCTTGAGTTGCACGGTTTGTCTGGTATATCTCATTCGATAACAAAAGAAGCATGTTAGTTGTGTTATTATAAAGTCCCACGCCAATACAAGTATTCAACTTGGCACTTGGGGGCTAATGGCTAAATGATCTCAGTTCGGTATGGGTATGAAATTAAGTCCCGTTTAACTATGACAAGTTAAACCGACCCTTGGGGGCTACAGTACTGCAGTTCAAGGAGTATAGTTGTTTTACGAAGTTAAGTGCCGCTTTAACTATGACAAGTTAAACCGACCCTTGGGGGCGATTGCGCAGCAAAAGTACAAGACAGGCATAAATCCCTACCTCATAGCGGTCCTTCATGCGATTTACTGACCGGCTTCAAGGTCACGGCTTGTGTAGAGCCGGTTCGAAAGCCGAGTGAAGTTCTTGGCAGAAAAATTGTCGTAAGCCGACAGATCAGTTTTCCCCTTGTCTTTACCCATGGTGGCAGACTCTCCCTTGGTGCTGTGTCTTGTTAAAGCGACCGGTTGGCTAGGGGCAGTATAGCCAGTGCCCGTCACAATGACATCATCATTCTTGGCCGGGCTGGCCGGATCGGCGGTCTTCTTTGGGCTTGGTGCCTTCATGCTCTGGCTCGGCGGTTCAGTAGTTACGACCGGCTCTGCGGTCGGACTCGGTGGAGCAGGATGCGAGGTTTCCACTTGAGCCTCCGGTTCAGCTTCTGGCGGATCAGCAATATCGTCTCGGTACAACTCGCCAGAGCTATTCTTAGCGACTTCAGGATTTTTGTGGGTCTGTTCTGGGGTCTTTTCCGGATCAACATCCGCAGAGGGTCAAGGGTTTTGCTTTCTTACTCAAGCGAGCCTTGGTGCTGCAATATTCAGAATTGAATTAAGACAAATTGGCCAAAGCAATGGTAAACCGAATTGACAGACAGCAGCTATGCACCTCGCAGCAACTTTAAGCGGTGGCGCTTGAGTGGTTGATGAACCTCCGACGAGTTGGAAGAGGCCTGATAATTCGGTCCGATGGGTTGAGAGGACATCGAAGAAACCCTTTAAGGGATAACGCCAGAGAACAATTCACCTCGACGACGCTCCGGTTGGTGTGTCCGTAAACCGGATGTGGTAATCCGTTGGCCATCGTGCGGGTTGTGCGGCGCTTCAGCTTCTGCGCGTCTTCAAGGAAAGATTTGGATTCAAGTAAGCACATGAAGGATATTTTTCACTTTCCGGACGGCGCGATTTAATTCTTTTAACCGGCGCAAGATCGGATTCGAAGAAAGAAGGATTACCTCAACAGGTCGGCATGATCGGCTTCAAAGATCATCCTCGAGGTGAAATTGTCGAAAAAAGGAACACAAAGCGAAAGCCGGTTTACGGCGACTTCCGTAAGAGTATCACATTTTACCTCAGCTTCGATTCTTCGCCCTCCGGCGGATCGAGGACTCGGCGGCTTTCTTCTTGCCTGCCTTCTTGGTGGCCTTTGACTTTACGCGGCGCGCCGAACCGGTTTAGTACGCTTCGTATGAGCTGTCACCGAGAAGTAACAAGGATTAATGCATATCAACAAAGTATTAAGGACCCAAAGCGGTGAGTAGAGATTTACCGCGGCGGTTTGTTGGCAACACGAATGGAGCCAACCCGTTAGGCTGCAGACGGAGATCGGTTCATCAAGCATCTTATTTACAATCTCTGTGACCTCAAGTTCGCTTATGGGCAGCTCGTGACGCCTTTGAGGGTCTTTGAGGCTGCCAGTGTACTCATGCATCAATCCGGCCGGCGGCTTAGTGGCAAGACGCCCCAAGAAACCCAACACCGCACAAGGTCCACGCCGTTAAGCCATTGGCCATTAGAGCCCGGAGCTTGATTATTTGAGGCGCGAAGTTCTTCCGCTCTGCGGCGGTTAAGCGTGAAGGCAAGTGGATGCTGGTTGCTGAGCCGATGAGGACGATAACCAGGCAAGGGGTTCTCATTGGCGGGAGCAGTGTTCCGCAGAGAACCAGGTTTGGTTCCAACTTTGATGGCTGTGGTGTTTGGCGTGAGGAAAATCCACTTCCTTCCTCTTTTGGATTGAAACGCCGCCTAGCTCGTGTTGGGACCGCTGAAAATTCGCACGGCGGTTCAAGTGGAAAAATCCCTAACAGCTCCACGATGGTTCTTCCCAAGATAGACTTCGCAGAAGACTTGAAAGTTGCATATGTTTGACACAGAGTTCGGGCCGATGTCCTGCGGATGGAGTTTCAAACTTGCAAGGACGCCCCAAAAATTTTGAACCGGGGGCAGAATCCCGGTCTAAGTGCTGCATAAACACAATTACTTCTCCCTCTAGTGGCTCGGGAGGAAACTCGCCATCCGAACACGCCATGGAGGACATTTTTGGAGACAAACCGCCAGTGGTGACATAGCCGCTGAGTTATGCTTTCAGTGATTTTGGACCGACCCAATTGCAAGCTGAGAATTGAGGAGCCATTCCGAAGATTAAGCTGTGAAAGAAAGGAAGAAACGGTTCACCATTAAACGGTTCAGGCATATCATACATTGTTAAACCGGCGATTCAGCAGCCGGCTTCCAATTCCGGTTTAACTGAGGACTAATGGAGTGACGGATTAGCTATCAAAAGTTAAACCGCCGAGTAAGGCAGAGCTGAAAAATCTACTAAGTATGGACAGAAACAGTTTTCACATGCGAGTGGAAATAATCGAGATCTACCAAAGCTCTAGTAAGAAAAACTTTACGACCTATGCAAACCTCATAAAGAGTAGGAGGGTTTGGGTATTCTACACTCGAGGATCTGAACAAAAGGAAAGGTGCATAAAGAGTTAATTGGACGGCGGGGCAGCCACTTGCACAGGATGTACGGTACGGCTGAGTCGTACGGCCATGGCGGAGCAGGCATGAAGAACTGATATGAGCGCCTATGAACTATGAGATGAACAGGGCTTCCAGATGGGATCTAGGGCTTGAGAGGAACCTTACCTGACGAGCAGAAACCGCGGAGGAGCGCCGAAAACTCTGATACGGTCAGGTTGATGCAGCGGCCCGGCGTTGAGGCGTCGTTCGAAGGTCGGGGGCGGCGGCGGAGCTTCAGGGCTGAGAGCGTCGCGAGGAAGGAGAAGAGCGGAAGAAGAAGAAGAGAAAGGGGCGACCGGTCTATTTATAAGGGACCGAGCAATCAACGGGCGCGAGAATCGAGGAGTCAAAAGCGGCGACGGTGAAGGCCGCCGATTCCCGTGATAGCATTAAATGAAGGGAATCTTACAGTTTGGATTTCTTTATTAAAGATGACGCCGGGTGCCCCGACACGGAGATCGGAGGATGACGCCACGGCGGTTCAAGCGGATGGCGGTTTACAAAATATGAAAGGAGATCAAGAGTTTCGAAGACGTTGAAGATTAACTCGAACCAGTTCAAGTCAACTGGGGCCTAATGTTGGGGATACAACTATCGAGTGTGAACCGCCTCGAGGGGCCGGTTTACCTCGCCCATGATCCAGCCCACGGAGGAGGCCCGGAGCCCAGAGGCGACTTAAGGTCCATTTATGTGAACCGCCTTAGTGTTGTAACTTGTGTTGTAAGACAAGAGAGAAGAGACCGAGCCGACACTTGTATGAGCCGGATCGACTCAGAGACCGGCCAAGGCCAACCCGTGTATATAAGGGGACGACCAGCGGCGATTTAGACAGAGAATTCGAGGCTAAGGCAAAGCTATTGCTCCCTAGTCGCCAAACCACATCAATCCTATCACAACCGGACGTAGGCTTTTACCTTCATCAAGGGGCGAACCAAAGATAACTCCGTGTCTTGTGTCCGCTTTAACCCCTCTAGGTTAACCCGTACGATGGCCCTACGACTAAGTCCTTTCATGAGGACATCTGCCGTGACAATTTCACGACAGGCTCCATCTCCAGACGCCTAAGATCTTCTTCCCCTCCTACGACAGCAAAGTCAGCCGGAGCATCCTCACCGGCCAACCCAATCACGCTGAGATCGACATGGTTTCGCCAAAGAGGTTGTACACTTGTTGCATCTCTTTTTTACTCTACATGTTATATATATTGTCCACTGAGCACACGGATTTGTTCCTTTAGTGTCTCCTTGAAATAAAAAACATAGGAATTTTAATTTTCACTTGTCCTCCTTTTCAAATTCCTATTCATGAAGCACAAGACTAAGAGATAGTAGCATAATAGCATTATAACTGTACATTTTCTTGTGGTTTGACTTAATCTCACCATGCTTCTTTGCATCCTGTGATCTTCCAATTATTGTGAATCAAACACCCAGATTGGCAGAAATCCTGTGTTTTTAAATTCTCTATTTTGCACGTGCATTCCTATACTATACCTGTCTATTTCCTATCCCTGCATTGTTGGAATCCTCCAATTCAAACGAGCCCTAACAGAATTACTTCTCTTACAGATAGTTGTCAAAGAAAATCTTGCGTGGTTTGTCCCGCTCCTGCTGCGCCGTCGTCCACCCCAGCTCAGCTGCTCCAATGACAGAAGGGTCCAGCACAGCAGGGATCCGGCCTCCAGACTGTGTTTCGCCGCCTCAGATCTTCTTCCCCGCCGCTGGCAGCCATGAAAACTACATTACCATCATCAACCGAGCAAATGACCTCGAGGACTACACGGGTCCGCAAGAGAGGTCGCACTCTTTCGTGTCTGCTTACGTTATGCATCGCTTAATATTACATGCTACTTTATCGTCCTGTTCACCGATTAGATTCTGAGTCAGCTCCAAACTAATGGTCAAACTTGAGTTTTTAAATGGTTGTGGGGTACATATTGATACGTCTCCAACGTATCTATAATTTTTTATTGCTCCATGCTACTTTATCATTGTTTTGGACTATAATGGGCTTTATTTTCCACTTTTATATTATTTTTGGGACTAACCTATTAACTGGAGGCCCAGCCCAGAATTGTTGTTTTTTGCCTTTTTCAGTATTTCAAAGAAACAGAATATCAAACGGAGTCCAAACGGAATGAAACCTTCGGAAACGTGATTTTCTCACCGAACGTGATCCAGGAGACTCACGCTACGGCACAAGAGAGGCGGTCATGAGGGTGGGGGCGCCCCCCCATAGGGCACGCCCCCTGCCTCGTGGGCCCCTCGAAGCTCCACCGACGTACTCCTTCCTCCTATATAAACCTACGCACTTCAAACGATCGTAACAGGAGCCAAAACCTAATTCCACCACCGCAACTTCCAGATCCACGAGATCCCATCTTGGGGCCTGTTCCGAGTTCACGAGGGGGCATCCACCACGGAGGGCTTCTACATCAACACCATAGCCTCTCCGATGAAGTGTGAGTAGTTTACTTCAGACCTTCGGGTCCATAGCTAGTAGCTAGATGGCTTCTTCTCTTTTTGGATCTCAATACAATGTTCTCCCCTCTCGTGGAGATCTATTCGATGTAATCTTCTTTTTGCGGTGTGTTTGTTGAGACCGATGAATTGTGGGTTTATGATCCAGCTTATCTATGAATAATATTTGAATATTCTCTGAATTCTTTTATGTATGATTGAGTTATCTTTGCAAGTCTCTTCAATTATCCGCTTGGTTTGGCCAACTAGATTGGTAGTTCTTGCAATGGGAGAAGTGCATGGCTTTGGGTTCAATCTTGCGGTGTCCTTACCCAAAGGATGTAAAGGGTTGCAAGGCACGATTGTATTGTTGCCATCGAGGATAACAAGATGGGGTATTTATCATATTGCATGAATTTATTCCTCTACATCATGTCATCTTGCTTAAAGTGTTACTCTGCTTTTTAACTTAATACTCTAGATGCATGCTGGATAGCGGTCGATGAGTGGAGTAATAGTAGTAGATGCGAATCGCTTTGGTCTACTTGTCTTGGACGTGATGCCTATATACATGATCATACCTAGATAACCTCATAACTATGCTCAATTCTGTCAATTGCTCAACAGTAATTTGTTCACCCACCATAGAATACTTATGCTCTTGAGAGAAGCCACTAGTGAAACCTATGGCCCCCGGGTCTATTCTCATCATATCAATCTCCATCACTTTTATACTTGCTTTGTTTTTACTTTGCCTTTTACTTTTCACTTTGCATCTATATACCAAAAATACCAAAAGTATTATCTCTATCAGATCTCACTCTCGTAAGTGACTGTGAAGGGATTGACAACCCCTAATCGCGTTGGTTGCGAGTAGCTATCATTTTGTGCAGGTACGAGGGACTTGTGCGTGGCCTCCTACTGGATTGATACCTTGGTTCTCAAAACTGAGGGAAATACTTACGCCATCGTGCTGCATCATCCTCTCCTCTTCGGGAAAACCAACGCAAGCTCAATACGTAGCAAGAAGGATTTCTGGCGCCGTTGCCGGGGAGTCTACGCAAAAGTCAACATACCAAGTACCCATCACAATCCCTATCTCTCGCATTACATTATTTGTCATTTACCTCTTGTTTTCCTCTCCCCCACTTCACCCTTGTCGTTTTATTCGCCCTCTCTTTCCCAACCTCCTCCTCTTTTTCCCGTTGCCTTTTCCTCGTCCGCTTGTTTGCTCGTGTGTTGGATTGCTTGTTTGTCGCGATGGCCCTACCTAAATTTGGTGATCTTCACCTTAAAAGGCTAGAGGAGATCGAAAACAATGTCAGAAAGTTTATGGTTTTGCAATTTGAGCATAATAATTTCTTTAGAAATGAGCTTAAGGAACAAAAGAGTTTTATGAGTTATATGAATAAAGAGCTCGATGATATGTCTAAATAATTTGATGGTATAAGAGCCCAAATTGCTCGTCTTGAAAAGATGACCGCTAAAATTTCGGATATGCAAGCTACCTTAGTCAATAAGATGGCCGCTAAACCGAATTCCTATGAAAATCAAGATGAAGATCTAAAAGTTATTGATGTGTCCCCTATCAAATCTTTGTTTTTCAATATGAATCTTGATGAAACTGAATATGATCTTCCTTTACCTAGAAGGCGTTCTAAGAATTCGGAGTTTTTAGATCTTGATGATGAAATTGATAAAAGTGGGATTGAAAGAAATAAAAATCTAGATGTTGCTAAACCAACTATATTGGATCTCCAGGAATTTAATTATGAAAATTGCTCTTTAATTGATTGTATTTCCTTGTTGCAAACCGTGCTAAATTCTCCTCATGCCTATAGTCAAAATAAGGCCTTTACCGAACACATTGTTGATGCCTTGATGCAATCTTATGAAGAAAAACTTGAGTTGAAAGTTTCTATCCCTAGGAAACTCTATGATGAGTGGGAACCTACTATCAAAATTAAAATTAAAGATCATGAGTTTAATGCTTTGTGTGATTTGGGTGCTAGTGTCTCCACTATTCCCAAAACTTTGTGTGATTTGCTAGATTTCCGTGACTTTGAGGATTGCTCTCTAAACTTGCATCTTGCGGATTCCACTATTAAAAAGCCTATGGGAAGAATTAACGATGTTCTTATTGTTGCAAATAGGAATTATGTGCCCATAGATTTTATCGTTCTTGATATAGATTGCAGTCCTTCTTGTCCTATTATTCTTGGTAGACCTTTCCTTAGAACGATTAGTGCAATTATTGATATGAAGGAAGGAAATATTAGATTCAAATTTCCATTAAAGAAAGGAATGGAACACTTTCCTAGAAAGAAAATGAAATTACCATATGAATCTATTATGAGAGCCACTTATGGATTGCCTACCAAAGATGGCAATACCTAGATCTATCCTTGCTTTTATGCCTAGCTAGGGGCGTTAAACGATAGCTCTTGTTGGGAGGCAACCCAATTTTATTTTTATTTTTTTGTTTTTGCTTCTGTTTAGGAATAAATAATACATCTAGCCTCTATTTAGATGTTATTTTATCTTTTAATTAGTGTTTGTGCCAAGTTAAACCTATTGGATCTTCTTGGGTGATAGTTATTTGATCTTGCTGTAATTTCCAGAAACTTTGCGCTCAGTGCCCGAATTGTTAAAAATCACCAGAACGCGATAAAATACTGATTCCAATTGCTTCTGATCAATAAACAAATTTTCCAGGTCTTCTAATTTTGGTAAAAAAAATTGAGTTCCATAAGTTTGCGTTAGTTACAGATTACTACAGACTGTTCTGTTTTTGACAGATTCTGTTTTGCATGCGTTGTTTGCTTATTTTGATAAATCTATGGCTAGTAAAATAGTTTATAATCCATAGAGAAGTTGTAATACAGTAGGTTTAACACCAATATAAATAAAGAATGAGTTCATTACAGTACCTTAAAGTAGTCTTTTGTTTTCTTTCTCTAACGGAGCTCACGAGATTTCTATTGAGTTTTGTGTTGTGAAGTTTTCAAGTTTTGGGTGAATTCTTTTGATGGATTATGGAACAAGGAGTGGCAAGAGCCTAAGCTTGGGGATGCCCATGGCACCCCCAAGATAATCCAAGGACACCAAAAAGTCAAAGCTTGGGGATGCCCCGGAAGGCATCCCCTCTTTCGTCCACTTCCATCGGTAATTTACTTGGAGCTATATTTTATTCACCACATGATATGTGTTTTGCTTGGAGCGCCTTGTATTATTTATGCCTTTGCTTGTTAGTTTACCACAATCATCCTTGCTGTACACACCTTTTGAGAGAGCCATACATGAATTGAAATTTGATAGAATACTCTATGTGCTTCACTTATATCTTTTGAGCTTGATAGTTTTGCTCGTTAGTGCTTCACTTATATCTTTTGAGCGTGATAATTTTTGCTCTAGTGCTTCACTTAGATATTTTAGAGCACCGTGGTGGATTTTTTTAAAGAAACTTGATCTCTCATGCTTCACTTAGATTATTTTGAGAGTCGTTAATAGCATGGTAATTTGCTTAATGTTAATATACTTGGTATTCAAGATATGTGAAACTTTCTTTTGAGTGCGTTGAATAGTAAGACAAGTTTGATGCTTGATAATTGTTTTGAGATATGGAGGTGATAATATCAAAGTCATGTTAGTTGAGTAGTTGTGAATTTTAGAAATGCTTGTGTTGAAGTTAGCAAATCTCGTAGCATGCACGTATGGTTAAAGTTGTGTAAAAAATTTGAAACATGAAGTGTACCTGGCTTGTGCATCCTTATGAGTGGCGGTCGGGGACGAGCGATGGTCTTTTCCTACCAATCTATCCCCCTAGGAGCATGCGCGTAGTACTTGATTTTTGATGACTTATATATTTTTGCAATAAGTATATGAGTTGTTTTGACTAATGTTGAGTCCACGGATTATACGCACTTTTACCTTTCCGCCTTTGCTAGCCTCTTCGGTACCGTGCATTGCCCTTTCTCACCTTGAGAGTTGGTGCAAATTTCGTCGGTGCATCCAAACCCCGTGATATGATACGCTCTTTCACACATAAACCTCCTTATATCTTCCTCAAAACAGCCACCATACCTACCTATTATGGCATTTCCATAGCCATTCCGAGATATATTGCCATGCAACTTTCCACCGTTCCGTTCATCATCATCATGGCATACATTACTTTTGTCATATTGCCATTGCATGATCATGTAGTTGACATCGTATTTGTGGCAAAGCCACCATGCATTATTTTTCATACATGTCACTCTTGATTCATTGCACCATCCCGGTACACCGCCGGAGGCATTCATATAGAGTCATACCTTGTTCTAGTTTCGAGTTGTAATCCTTATGTTGTAATCTATAGAAGTGTGATGATCATCATTATTAGAGAATTGCCCAAAAAAAGAGAAAGGCCAAAAAGAAAAAAAGAAAGGCCCAAAAACAGAAAATAAAAGGGCAACGCTACTATCTCTTTTTCCACACTTGTGATTCAAAGTAGCACCTTGTTCTTCATGTAGTGAGTCTCATATATTGTGCTTCAAAGTAGCACCATGTTTTTCATATAGTGAGTCTCATAAGTTGTCTTTCTATACTAGTGGGAATTTTTCATTATAGAACTTGGCTTGTATATTCCTACGATGGGCTTCCTCAAAATGCCCTAGGTCTTCATGAGCAAGCAAGTTGGATGCACACCCACTAGTTTTCTTTTGTTGAGCATTCATAGCTCTAGTGCATCCGTTGCATGGAAATCCCTACTCCTCATGTTGACATCAATTGATGGGCATCTCCATAGCCCGTTGATTATCCTCATCAATGTGAGACTTTCTCCTTTTTTTTCTTCTCCACACAACCCCCATCATCATATTCTATTCCACCCATAGTGCTATATCCATGGCTCACGCTCATGTATTGCGTGAAGGTTGAAAAAGTTTGAGATTATTTAAGTATGAAACAATTGCTTGGCTTGTCATCGGGGGTATAGAAGTTGGGAACATTTTTGTGTGACGAAAATGAAACATAGCCTAACTATATGATTTTGTAGGGATGAACTTTCTTTTGCCATGCTATTTTGAGAAGACATGATTACTTTGATTAGTATGCTTGAAGTATTATTATTTTTATGTCAATATGAACTTTTGTCTTGAATCTTTCGGATCTGAATATTCATACCATGATTAAGAAGATTTACATTGAAATTATGCCAAAGTATCACTCCGCATCAAAAATTCTCTTTTTATCATTTACCTACTCGAGGACGAGCAGGAATTAAGCTTGGGGATGCCTGAATACGCTCCAACGTATCTATAATTTTTGATTGCTCCATGCTACTTTATCTATTGTTTTGGACTATAATGGGCTTTATTTTCCACTTTTATATTATTTTTGGGACTAACCTATTAACCGGAGGCCCAGCCCAGAATTGTTGTTTTTTGCCTTTTTCAGTATTTCGAAGAAACAGAATATCAAACGGAGTCCAAACGGAATGAAACCTTCGGAAACATGATTTTCTCACCGAACGTGATCCAGGAGACTTGGACCCTACGCAAAGGCACAAGAGAGGCGGTCACGAGGGTGTTGGCGCCCCCCCTAGGGCGCGCCCCCTGCCTCGTGGGCCCCTCGAAGCTCCACCGACGTACTTCTTCCTCCTATATATACCTACGTACCCCCAAACGATCAGAACAGGAGCCAAAAATCTAATTCCACCGCCGCAACTTCCTCAGATCCACGAGATCCCATCTTGGGGCCTGTTTGAGTTCACGGAGGGGGCATCCACCACGGAGGGCTTCTACATCAACACCATAGCCTCCGATGAAGTGTGAGTAGTTTACTTCAGACCTTCGGTCCATAGCTAGTAGCTAGATGGCTTCTTCTCTTTTTGGATCTCAATACAATGTTCTCCCCTCTCTCGTGGAGATCTATTCGATGTAATCTTCTTTTTGCGTGTGTTTGTTGAGACCGATGAATTGTGGGTTTATGATCCAGCTTATCTATGAATAATATTAGAATATTCTCTGAATTCTTTTATGTATGATTGAGTTATCTTTGCAAGTCTCTTCAATTATCCGCTTGGTTTGGCCAACTAGATTGGTAGTTCTTGCAATGGGAGAAGTGCATGGCTTTGGGTTCAATCTTGCGTGTCCTTACCCAAAGGATGTAAAGGGTTGCAAGGCACGATTGTATTGTTGCCATCGAGGATAACAAGATGGGGTATTTATCATATTGCATGAATTTATTCCTCTACATCATGTCATCTTGCTTAAAGCGTTACTTTGTTTTTAACTTAATACTCTAGATGCATGCTGGATAGCGGTCGATGAGTGGAGTAATAGTAGTAGATGCAGAATCGTTTCGGTCTACTTGTCTCGGACGTGATACCTATATACATGATCATACCTAGATAACCTCATAACTATGCTCAATTCTGTCAATTGCTCAACAGTAATTTGTTCACCCACCGTAGAATACTTATGCTCTTGAGAGAAGCCACTAGTGAAACCTATGGCCCCGGGTCTATTCTCATCATATCAATCTCCATCACATTTATACTTGCTTTGTTTTTACTTTGCCTTTTACTTTTCACTTTGCATCTATATACCAAAAATACCAAAAATATTATCTCTATCAGATCTCACTCTCGTAAGTGATCGTGAAGGGATTGACAACCCCTAATCGCGTTGGTTGCGAGTAGCTATCGTTTTGTGCAGGTACGAGGGACTTGTGCGTGGCCTCCTACTGGATTGATACCTTGGTTCTCAAAAACTGAGGGAAATACTTACGCTACTGTGCTGCATCATCCTCTCCTCTTCGGGGAAAACCAACGCAAGCTCAGGACGTAGCACATATCGGGGCCGCTATCAATAGTATCTATCTACTATCTGGTTAATCTCCGGTGTCTACTATGAGTTTCATGTTGGGTGGGAAACAAACAGTAAAGAAGCCATTATCTGTATTTATTTACTGAAGCCATTATCTGCCTGCTACTATTGGTTTTGGGTCTATCCACAGGTTGCTACCGTCACTCTGGATTTCTGCATGCACTCCTTACATAATCTCACTATGTTTTATTCCTATGCATGACAGTTATTGTAAACAACGGAACTGAACATGTAGAGCAAAAGAGACGAGCCTTGCGAGGCAATATAATTTCATGCAGACGTCGCTCCATGGTAGGCGCAAAGGCAACCCCCTATCCCCCCTCCACGCATTTCGGATTGTAATCGAGAGGAAGATATCTGCTCGAGGGGATTCGTAAGGAGAAGATAACTCCTATTTACCCCCGAGGTCTTCGCCTAACTTGGCATGCTGATGTTGGTTATATCATGCATATGGTGTCTTGCATTGCTTACTTTATACATCAAATATGTCATCTGCTTAGTATAGACATCCTTTGTGCGAATGCCATCTGCTTAGTTTATTCATCGCTTATGTGAATTATGCAACACCACCTTTTTAGCCAGGCATCATATATGTGAATTTTGCAATGCCATCCTGCTTAGCCACCATCTTATATGTAAATTATATCAGGCCATCCTTTTTTGTTACATATTACATTTGTCAACAATGTTAGTACATTCAATCGCTTTTCGTGTGCATCAGCCATTTGACACGGTGATGGCAAATTCGAGTGAAAACAAGGTCTTCGAGCAGACTATGCTATCTCGACGAAGCGCATATCTCGCTGGTTACGATAGATCCTCGAGGAGGATTCGTAGATAGATGACCAGTCCTATTCCCCGAGGTGTATGCTCTAACTTGGCAGGGTTATGTTGATCATATCGTGCGTATGGTGTCTCGCATTGCTATGCCATTTGATTAGTTTAGACATGCTTTGTGTGAATGCCAATTGCTCAAAGGTCTAATTACCATATATGTGAATTATGCATTGCCATCTTGTTGCGTACATTACATATGTGAATTATACAATGCTATCTTGTTTCAAAGGCATTATATATGTGAATTATGCAATGCCATGCTGTTTAGCCAATCATCATGTATGTTAATTATATCATGCTATCATTTTTGTATTACGTGTTCCATTTGTCGACAACGCTTGTATATTCAACTACTCTTCCCGCATCAGCCATTTGAAGCGGTGATGGAAGTATCTCGAGTGAAAACAAGGTATTCAGAGCAGATAATGCTACCTGTGAAGCACACATCTTGTTGGCTCAGAGAGCTCCTCGAGGAGGATTCGTAGATTGATGACCAGTCCTATTTCCCCGAGGTCTATGCTCAAACTTGGCAGGGTTATATTACCCATGTCATGCATGTTGTCTTGCATTGCTTAGTTTTTACATCATATATAGATTGCCATCTGCTTACTTGCTTACTATATAAATCATATATTTGAATTATATCATGCCATCATGTTTACATAGTACATACACATCATCTATCTGAATTATGGCATGGCAACCCATTTAATAAAGACATCATATAGTTATATCATCTCATCCTGTTTAGTGTTTACAAATATCATATTTAGAATTATCGCATTCTATCCATGAATGTATGTGAATTATGGCATGCCAACTTATTTAATAAACACATTATATAGTTATGTCATGTCATCCTGCTTACATAGTCTCATATTTTGAACTATGTCTTTCCATCTTTTTAGTTAGCCATCATAATGTGAAATTGTGTCATGCTATCCTGCTTAGTTAGCCATCATATATGTGAAATTGTGTCATGCTATCCTGTTTGGTTAGACAACATAAATATGAATTATTTCATGCCCTCTTTTATTCCCCACTATCCATTGTACCTGCTTCATCATACAATGTCTATACTTCCAATTACTTTTCTTGTTTATCAGCCATTTGAATTGGAGAGCGTGATGGCAGATTCAAGGAGTAACAACACGGTCTTCGAAAAGATAGTGCTACCATTGATGCAGATAGAACCACGGTTGTACTTGCCCAAGGACCAGATCCACCACACATAACCCAGACTCTCGCAGATTGTACCCCTACCCGCTTGGACAGAGAACCAGCTACACCCATTCTAACCCCAACCCCGGCAGATAGTAACCCAGCCCAGCTTGACATAGCACCGCCTCCAACACAGAGCACCCAAACACGAAGCGGTTAGTAAGGGAACTGCAGTGCCCAAAGCACGAGGACCACTACTCCAATCCCAACTCAACGCTTAAAGGAGAAGAAGATTTGTTCTCGTGTCAAGTTCTCAGTAGCTATGGTTCATACTCCTTTGCTCTTGCATTATCAGTATTTACTCATACCAATTATTTTCAAATTTGAAGGATGGAATTGAAACTCCAATGGCGCAATGTATGTTTTAAACCTGTTTCTTTAACTGGTTTGTCGTTGTAACCTGCTCTATGTTGATTTCAGTTTCAATTGAATAAACAGTTATGTTCTCATGTCATGCACATTACAACTGTTGTTATTGCTCTATAGTTACCCACACTTATATTCTGTCTATTCTGCTTTGTCTTGAACAAATATTATTTGAATTGTGTCTCTATCTTGATTTGGCAACAAAAACAAGAATGATATAGACCATAAAGTGACCATGGTACATAGATATATGTTTGTTTCATGCTGTTATCCTATCCACTTTACTACTGAACTCATTTACCAAAATGAGTTTCATATACAACAGGTAAACATGTGATGTGTCTGCTTGTTTCTCTTTTAGAATGCGGACAAAATATTGGAGAACAGTACTGCATTATCCAATGGTAAAGGAAGTAATGCAGATAAGGTTCAAGATAGTGAGACATCCCTGTTGGTCTCCAAGAAAGCTGATAAAAACTATATTGACGACAGTGAGGGAACCCAAAAGTCCCGTCTTGATGTAGTGTTCGAAAGTTGGCGCCACTATCGCTGGCACAAGCTCTTCGTACTCGCTGCTCGAATCAGTTTGTCTTCTTGAGTCTCAACTTCAAGTTGAAAGACATCGATCGATGTCTTTGCGACAGAAGTCAAGGACCGAGGAAGTCCTGCAGAATTCAGATGCATATTTTCGGTGCAACAACAAAGTTACCGGAAGATTTAAGCGCCAAACAAGAGAAAGTTAATAAGCTTGCTAAGCATCTTGCCAAAGATTATGGGTACCTGTGATATTGTTTCTTGAGATCTTCAAGTGGTTTCAGCTCGATTTGTTTTGTTGCGTCGCTTATTTGCGCTGGTCGCCAACTTTGACAACCAGTGTATATGATATGCTGCTTTGTTCCCTATATTTGCACTGGTGGCGAACTTTGATGCCTAGTGGATGTAATATGTGTAACAGCCATGATAGCCTAGCATAAGTTGCTTGCTTATTTATTTCCTTGTTGTCTTGTTTATTTGTTTGCTTGTAGTTAGTGCAGTTCTTTTTAAAACTAGGCCACAATAACCATGGGTTAATATTTACTGTAGTGACACTGGGCCTCCTACGAGCCGTAGAAATAGTGGGCCTTCTACGGGCCGTAGAAACAGTAGACCTTCTACGGGCCGTAGAAACAATGGGCCTTCTACGGGCTGTAGAAACAATGGGCCTTCTACGGCAAGAGAAACAATGGGGCTTCTACGGTCGATCATCAATGGGCCTTATACGGGTCAGATGACCATAACGGGCCATCGTTAATAGGCCGATTTGATGACGCTATGAAAACGCCCAACGACATAATGGACCACAAACGGGCCGATGTAACCACGGGCTGAATTTGGCCCACAAGCGTAAAATGACAAGAACGGGCCGTAAGTAAACGAATCGCCGAAATGAGCCCAAGAATAAATGGGCTCGAGAAGGCCGAAGATAACATTTGCGGAAACGCCCAACTGAATAACGGGCCCTTAATGGGTATAAAGTGATATATCGTTCATTACGGGCCGCCACCACGGGCCGTTAATGGGTGTAAAGTGATACATTGCTCATTGCGGGCCGCCACCACGGGCCGTTAATAGGCCAAGAGTTACATAGGGCCTCATATGGGCCGAAGACGCCATGGGCCATACATGGGCCGGCGAAAACGGGCCGAATCATATTGATGGCCCAGATGACGCCATCGGGCCTAATTCAGATAGGGCGAACGGGCCTTGGGTTAGCGGGCCGTAAATGGGCTATATGCGAACAGGCCGTTAACAAGTTTCCATGGGCCGCCCGCCACCTTTTGACCAAGTCAAACGGGCCGCCTTTTCACGTGAATGTGCCTCGCTAGGGCGTGCCACATGTCGACGTATCATAGGCGCTTCTCGTCCAATGAGTGAACGACATCTGTCCCAACGATGAGTCGTCACGCAGTTTCCTCCAGCCAATGATGATTTTACACGTGGAAAATCCCCATTGGTCGGGGCTGTTAACGGTTATCGGATCCAAAATCCGACCTGATAGCTTAACGGTGTTCCGTTACGGTGGATGCCACGTGTCGGTCACCCTTGACGAAAGCACTTCTGTGACGCGCGATTTATCGTCATGGAAGTGGACACTTCCGTGATGATAATTTCCGTAATGTCATGGAACACTTCTACGGCAGCACATGTATGACAATCTTGATTATGTCATAAATTTGTCGTGGATGTACATGCATGACAAAAAACGCGACCTACTGTGACAAACACGTATCATCACGGAAGTGTATTTTTTTGTAGTGAGGCAAGCGCCGATTCTGCGATTAGCGCGGCCGCTGCAGCGTGTGCTTCACAGCGATCCCGCCATGAGGGGCTCGTGAGGGGAAGCTGACGGACATGAGTCCCAGACAAAACGAAATCCAGAAAGCAAGAAACTGCTCGAACGAGAAGAGGTACCCCCCGCGCGTATCAACAAAAACTCGGCTTCAACTTAAATCCAGATCCAGAAAGCAAAGCTACAGAAAGAGAGATCCAAAGAAAATGGCCGCGTCCGGCACCTAGTCTAGTCTTCTGGTCTTCAAGTCTTCTCACCAGCGTGGAGCTAAGTGCTGCCACTAGGCGTGGGAGGGAGCCCCAGGGCCTGAGGCCGGCACCCCTGAGACTCCGGGGCGTGTACAGCCCCAACTCATTATTACGTGAGAATGTCACGTGCGGCGAGCTTCACAGGGACTGGGCCTTCTTCACAGGTACCGGCCTTGCTTCATATCGCCAGACGAGGGCCCCGCCTTGCACCACCCTTGACCACCTTTGGACCGACCGGCTACCGGGATGACACAAAGGGGGAAAGGGGACGCCAGCGGTGCCCTCGACGACCACGGGTCCTCTGCCAGGGGAAGGCTCGCTGGCACCTCCCCGACAGAAGGCCTACCTCCGGGTGTCCCCTGGCTTCGCGCGCCGTGGGGAGGGGCCTGATGTCTACTACACAACCTTCTTGTAGACGTTGTTGGGCCTCCAAGTGCAGAGGTTTGTAGGACAGTAGCAAATGTCCCTCAAGTGGATGACCTAAGGTTTATCAATCCGTGGGAGGCATAGGATGAAGATGGTCTCTCTCAAACAACCCTGCAACCAAATAACAAAGAGTCTCTTGTGTCCCCAACACACCCAATACAATGGTAAATTGTATAGGTGCACTAGTTCAGCGAAGAGATGGTGATACAAGTGCAATATGGATGGTTGATATAGGTTTTTGTAATCTGAAAATATAAAAACAGCAAGGTAGCAAGCGATAAAAGTGAGTGTAAACGGCATTGAAATGCTAGGAAACAAGGCCTAGGGTTCATACTTTCACTAGTGCAAGTTCACTCAACAATAATAACATAACTGGATCATATAACTATCCCTCAACATGCAACAAAGAGTCACTCCAAAGTCACTAATAGCGGAGAACAAACGAAGAGATTATGGTAGGGTATGAAACCACCTCAAAGTTATTCTTTCCGATCAATCCATTGGGCTATTCCTATAAATGTCACAAATAGCCCTAGAGTTCGTACTAGAATAAAACCTTCAGACAAAAATCAACCAAAACCCTAATGTCACCTAGATACTCCAATGTCACCTCAAGTATCCGTGGGTATGATTATACGATATGCATCACACAATCTCAGATTCATCTAGTCAACCAACACATAGAACCTTAAAGAGTGCCCCAAAGTTTCTACCGGAGAATCAAGACGAAAACGTGTGCCAACCCCTATGCATAGGTTCATGGGCGAAACCCGCAAGTTGATCACCAAAACGTACATCAAGTGGATCAATAGAATACCCCATTGTCACCATGGGTATCCCACGCAAGACATACATCAAGTGTTCTCAAATCATTAAAAGACTCAATCCGATAAGATAACTTTAAAGGGGAAACTCAATCCATTACAAGAGAGTAGAGGGGGAGAAACATCATAAGATACAACTATAATAGCAAAGCTCGCGATACATCAAGATCGTATCACCTCAAGAACACGAGAGAGAGAGAGATCAAACACATAGCTACTGGTTCATACCCTCAGCCCCGAGGGTGAACTACTCCCTCCTCGTCATGGAGAGCGTCGGGATGATGAAGATGGCCACCGGTGAGGGATCCACCCTCCGGCAGGGTGCCGGAACAGGGCCCCGATTGGTTTTTGGTGGCTACAGAGGCTTGTGGCGGCGGAACTCCCGATCTATTATGTTCCCCGATGGTTTTAGGGTATATGGGTATATAGGAGGAAGAAATGCGTCAGGGGAGCCACGAGGGGCCCAGTGAGGGTAGAGGGCGCGCCCAGGGGGTGGGCGCGCCCCCTGCCTTGTGCCATCCTCGTTGATCCCCTGACGTGCACTCCAAGTTTTCTGGATGGCTTCTGTTCCAAAAATAACTCTCCTGAAGGTTTCATTCCATTTGGACTCCGCTTGATATTCCTTTTCGTGAAACACCAAACAAGGGAAAAACAGAAACTAGCACCGGCTCGGGTTAATAGGTTACTCCCAAAAATAATATAAAAGTGTTTAATAAAGCCCATAAACATCCAAAACAGATAATATAATAGCATGGAACAATCAAAAATTATAGATACGTTGGAGACGTATCAGGGCCTGGCTCCCGACCCCTCTCCTGCAGCCCCCAACGCGACCCCCCTGCTAGCAGGGAGGCCGCCGAGCTGGGGCCGCAAGCCGTTGTGGTGATCTGTTCCTCCTGCGACTCATGGTTAGCGTAGCTTGCTCCTGAGGGATTAGAGGTACCCTGTAGTTGTCGTTGCACACGCGGTCGTGGTGGTTCCTCGGCGGCTCCTGGAAGACCTCAACTCCCAGCGCCTCTTCTTCCCAACCTTCTCCGATGAACGAGCCAGGATCATCCTCCTGTGCATAATCCTGGTCCATCATGCGGGGCACGTAGGCTTCCCGGGCTGTCACCCCGAACACCTCGCCGTAGTGCCCCACACTCCACGTTGCCTGGCCCAGCGTGGCGTCCTGAGGATGATAGCGCGGCATCCCACTTGGGCCATGGGAGGCGATGCTTGTGCTCATGCTTGTCGCGGGCGGCTTGGGGGAGGTAGAGCCCCAGCGCCGTCGGCCGTGCTGGTGTTGACGAAGCCCCCTGGCACACCTGACGGCGCGTGGTTGCGGCGGGGCCCGCTGTGAATCCCCGTAGCGGCCTGAGGAGGAAGCTGATGACAGAAGGGCGGTGCTCTCGACGCCGCTGCATCCAGCAGCTCGGCAACACGTTCCAGCAGTGCATCCCGGCCGCTCTCCATCAGCCGGCACCGCAGCAGCTTCCGCGCCACCGTGAGCGCTACTCGCATATTTGCCCGCTCCCGCCGTGAATGCGGCGCCGTCGCTGCGGTGTGGCTTGCCGCCCTTGCAGCGGCTCGCACTTGCCGCGGGGTGAGGGTGGACGACGCTTGGCCGCGCCGTCCGCGCCCGCAGCATTGGACGGCGCTCGCGCCGCCTGGAGCACGGGGTCGATGGCTTCATGGGCAGGTGGCGCCGCCCGGGCCGGCCAGGCTGCCCAGCGGTCGGAGTCAGCCCTTGGGTCGCCGAACATCGTGGCCATGGAGCGTCGGCAAATCGATTGGCGGAGAAGAAGCTCCGGCGCACCCCTACCTAGTGCACCAAATGGCGGATGTGGGGTTCCGGCAAACCCTTAAAGTTCAACTCTGGGGTGCGCGCGGAGTCTTTCCCTCCTACCGATCCACGCCCTAGCTCGCTAAGATCTCGAGGACGAACTCGACGAACTCGCAATACGTAAAGACACGAGATTTATATCGTTCGCCCACCGCTAGGTGTAATACCCTACTCTAGTGTGGTGGTGGTGGATTGCCTCTTGTGCTGATGATGAACAGTACAAGGGGAAGAACAACCTCCTGAGTCGAGGTGTTCTTGTGGATAGGGTAGGCTCTCGATCAGATCAGATCAAGCTGAGGTGCCCCTACTGTGGTGGCTAGTTCTACTTATATAGGCCCTGGTCCTCTCCCCAAATATTGAGCGGGAAGGGAGCCAACAACGGCGGGCAAATTTGAAGCGGGACAGCTAGTACAAGCTATCCTGACAAAAGTGGTATTCGCCTGCAAAAGGCTCTGGTGGTGACGCCATCTTGGGCTCCACGATGACCTCCGTCCTGCCGTCTTTCTGGTCTTGGTCTAGTTGCACCGATATGGCAACCTTTGCCTAATGCCTCGGTACTCCTCGCATGCGCTTGCCTCCTTAGCACAAAAGAGGAAACAAGGACGCTGCGTGCGCTGGCACCCGCCTGGTGCCGATCATCATGGCTCATGTCACGAGAGCCTCGTGAGGTTTGCCCCGCCTTGATATCTCCGCTCCTCGTGAGCCCGCCTGGCTAGGCCGCTCCTGAGGAGGTCTTGTGTCGCCCGCCTCACGAGGCTTGGCCCCTCGCGAGGGTCTTGGATGCCTTGTTGCTGAAGATGGGGCGTACGGCCCGCTGACTTAGCCACGCCTTGGGCCGCAGGCAGGAAGGTCTGGGGACCCCCGTTCCCACAACGCCGACAACTTGATTATGAATCAGTTGATGCTTGTGAACCATGCCTCATGGGCAAGATGACTAAAACTCCGTTCTCCGGAACTATGGAGCGAGCAACAAATTTATTGGAAATCATACATACCGATGTATGTAGTCCGATGAATATTGAGGCTCGCGGCGGGTATCATTATTTTCTCACCTTCACAGATGATTTGAGTAGATATGGGTGTATCTACTTGAAGAAACATAAGTCTGAAACATTTGAAAAGTTCAAAGAATTTCAGAGTGAGTGGAAAATCATCGTAACAAGAAAATAAAGTTTCTACGATCTGATCGCAGAGGCGAATATTTGAGTTATGAGTTTGGTCTTCAATTAAAACAATGTAGAATAGTTTCACAAACTCATGCCAGCTGGAACACCACAGCGTAATGGCGTGTCCGAACGTCATAACCATACTTTATTGGACATAGTGCAACCTATGATGCCTCTTACCGATTTACCACTATCGTTTTGGGGTTACGCATTAGAGACAGCTACATTCAAGTTAAATAGGGCACTATCTAAATCCATTGAGACGACACCGTATGAACTATGGTTTGGCAAGAAACCTAAGCTGTCGTTTCTTAAAGTTTGGGGTTGCGATGCTTATGTGAAAAAGTTTCATCCTGATAAGCTCAAACCCAAATCGAAGAAGTGCGTCTTCATAGGATACCCAAAATTTACTGTTGGGTACACCTTCTATCACAGATCCGAAGGCAAGACATTTTTTGCTAAGAATGGATCTTTTCTAGAGAAGGAGTTTCTCTCGAAAAAAGTGAGTGGGAGGAAAGTAGAACTTGATGAGGTAACTGTACCTGCTCCCTTATTGGAAAGTAGTTCATCACAGAAACCGGTTTCTGTGACACCTACACCAATCGGTGAAGAAGTTAATGATATTGATCATGAAACTTCAGATCAAGTTACTACCGAACCTCGTAGGTCAACCATAGTAAGATCCGCACCACAGTGGTACGGTAATCCTATTTTGGAGGTCATGTTACTTGACCAAGGCGAACCTAAGAATTATGAAGAAGCGATGGTGAGCCCAGATTCCGCAAAATGGCTTGAGGCCATGAAATCTGAGATGGGATCCATGTATGAGAACAAAGTATGGACTTTGGTTGACTTGCCCGATTATCGGCAAGCCATAGAGAATAAATGGATCTTCAAGAAGAAGACTAACACTGACGGTAATGTTACTGTCTACAAAGCTCGACCTGTTGCGAAAGGTTTTTGACAAGTTCAAGGAGTTGACTACGATGAGACTTTCTCACCCATAGCGATGCTTAAGTCTGCCCGAATCATGTTAGCAATTGCCGCATTTTATGATTATGAAATTTGGCAAATGGATGTCAAAACTGCATTCTTGAATGGATTTCTGGAAGAAGAGTTGTATATGATGCAACCGGAAGGTTTTTTCGATCCAAAGGTAGCTCACAAAGTGTGCAAGCTCCAGCGATCCATTTATGGACTGGTGCAAGCCTCTCGGAGTTGGAATAAATGTTTTGATAGTGTGATCAAAGCATATGGTTTTATACAGACTTTTGGAGAAGCCTGTATTTACAAGAAAGTGAGTGGGAGCTCTGTAGCATTTCTAATATTATATGTGGATGACATATTGCTAATTGGAAATGATATAGAATTTCTGGATAGCCTAAAATGATACTTGAATAAGAGTTTTTCAATGAAAGACCTCGGTGAAGCTGCTTACATATTGGGCATCAAGATCTATCGAGATAGATCAAGACGCTTAATAGGACTTTCACAAAGCACATACCTTGACAAAGTTTTGAAAAAGTTCAAAATGAATCAAGCAAAGAAAGGGTTCTTGCATGTGTTACATGGTGTGAAGTTGAGTCAGACTCAATGCCCGACCACGACAGAAGATAGAAAGAGAATGAAAGTCATTCCCTATGCCTCAGCCATAGGTTCTATAAAGTATGCCATGCTGTGTACCAGACCTAGTAGGAGTAGGAAAGAGGGGAGTCCTACTCCTACTAGGAGGAGGACTCCTCCTCCTGACGCACCCACAAGGGGCCGTCCGGCCTCCCCCTTGCACCTTTATATACGGGGGCAGGGGGGCACCTCTAGACACAAGTTGATCTGTTGATCTCTCCCAGCCGTGTGCGGTGCCCCCCTCCACCATATTCCACTTTGGTCATATCGTAGCGGTGCTTAGGTGAAGCCCTGCGTCGATAGCAACATCATCACTGTCTTCACGCCATCGTGCTGACGGAACTCTCCCGTGAAGCTCTGCTGGATCGGAGTTCGCGGGACGTCATCGAGCTGAACGTGTGCTGAACTCGGAGGTGCCGTACGTTCGGTACTTGGATCGGTCGGATCGTGAAGACGTACGACTACATCAACCGCGTTGTGCTAACGCTTCCGCTTTCGGTCTACGAGGGTACGTGGACAACACTCTCCCCTCTTGTTGCTATGCATCACCATGATCTTGCGTGTGCGTAGGAAAATTTGAAATTACTACGTTCCCCAACAAAAACTAGCAGACAAGGACTGCAAAGGTGATCAACCACAGGAGGTGTAGAACCAGCAATTACAATATCATCAACATACACTAGCATGTATATCTGAATAGCACCATGTGAAAAGATGAACAAGGATGCATCTGCTTTGGAGGCAACAAAACCAAGCTATGAGAGACGCTTACTCAACCGAGCATACTAGGCACAAGGCGACTGTTTGAGCACGTAGATGGACCTCTGGAGTTTGCACACATGAGAGGGATAACGAGCATCCTCAAAACCGGGGGGCTGCTGCATTGATACGTCTCCAACGTATCTATAATTTTTTATTGTTCCATGTTGTTTTATTATCAATCTTGGATGTTTTATAATCATTTTATAGTCATTTTATATCATTTTTTGGTACTAACCTATTGACATAGTGCCAAGTGCCAGTTGCTGTTTTTTCCATATTTTTTTACATCGCATGAAATCAATATCAAACGGAGTCCAAATGCCACAAAACTCCACGATGATTTTTTATGGGCCAGGAGGAAGGCAATGGGCCCTTGTTGCACCTGGGGGTGCCCCGAGGGGGGCACAACCCACTAGGGCGCGCCAGGAGGCCCAGGCGCGCCCTGGTGGGTTGTGCCCACCTCGGGTGCCCCCCGGACCGCCTCTTTGCTCTATAAATACCACAATATTCCAAAAACCCTAGAACAGGCGTCGAAATATTCATCCAGCCACCGCAGAGTCCGGAACCACCAGATCCAATCTAGACACCATCACTGAGGAGTTCACCACTTCCATTAGTGCCTCTTGGATGATGCGTGAGTAGTCCTCTGTAGACCTTTGGGTCCGTAGTTAGTAGCTAGATGGATTTCTCTCTCTCTCTCTCTCTCTCTCTCTCTCTCTCTCTCTCTCTCTCTCTCTCTCTCTCTCTCTCTCTCTCTCTCTCTCTCGCCGGATTCTCAATACAATGGTCTCTTGGAGATCCATATGATGTAACTCTTTTGCGGTGTGTTTGTTGGGATCTGATGAACTTTGAGTTTATGATCAGTCATATATTTTTATATCCATGAAAGTTATTTGAGTTTCTTTGATCTCTTATATGCATTATCTCTTATACCCTCGTATTTCTTCTCCGATATTTGGGTTTTGTTAGGCCAACTTGATCTATTTATCTTGCAACGGGAAGAGGTGCCCGGTAGTGGGTTCGATCTTACGGTGCTCGATCCCAGTGACAGAAGGGGAAACGACACGTATGTATCGTTGCTACTAAGGATAAAAAGAGGATATCTATATCTACCGCCATATAGATAAACGGATCTTGTCTACATCATGTCATCGTTCTTATTGCATTACTCTGTTTTTCCATGAACTTAATACACTAGATGCATGCTGGATAGCGGTCGATGTGTGGAGTAATATTAGTAGATGCAGGCAGGAGTCGGTCTACTAATCTTGGACGTGACGCCTATGTAATGATCATTGCCCGGATATCGTCATAATTATTTGAAGTTATATCAATTGCCCAACAGTAATTTGTTTACCCACCATTTGCTATCTTTCTCGAGAGAAGCCACTAGTGAAACCTACGGCCCCCGGGTCTTTTTTCTCATATATTTGCCTTGCGATCTCCTTTTCCTTTGCATTTTTATTCAGATCTATTAAACCAAAAATACAAAAATACCTTGCTGCACTTTTACTTATTTTCGACCTATTATTTCAATCTATTACAATTTACCTCACGTCCGCTTGCCAATTTCTGGCGCCGTTACCCGAAAGGGATTGACAACCCCTTTAACACATCAGGTTGTGAGGTGTTGTTATTTGTGTGCAGGTGCTGTTTACGTTGTGTTGCTTGGTTCTCCTACTGGTTCGATACCTTGGTTTCATAACTGAGGGAAATACTCTACTGTCGCTGTGCTACATCATCCCTCCCTCTCCGGGGAAATACCGACGTAATTCTAGCTACCATCAAGGAGAATTTCTAGCACCATTACCGGGGAGGATCTTCAACATATACCAGGTTCCTAATCAAAAATCTCATCTCCTCGCAATTTACATTATTTGCCATTTGCCTCTCCTTTTCCTCTCCCCCACTTCATAAAAATTTGCCGTTTTATTCGCCCTCTTTTTCGTTCGCCTTTTTCTCGTCCGATATTTTGTTTGCTTACGTTGCCATGTGCCTTCTATATGCTTGCATCTTTGCTTGCTAAAAATCTATTGATATGGATCCCCATCCACTTGCTAATCTTTTTAAAAGATCCAATCATGATGAACCAATTGCTAGTGAGTTGAGTTCACTAGATTATCTTTATGAAGTTTTGCTTGAGAATCGTGAATCTGAAAATTGTGATGAAGAAATTTATGAAGTGATTCATGATAACTCCTTGAATGAAAAGCATGATTGCAATAATTTTACTATAAATTCCATTAATGTCAATTGTGCTAATAATATGCAAAACCCCAAGCTTGAGGATGCTTGTTTTGTCATGTTCGCTACTTACTGCAATGATCATGATTGGGGTGATAATGTTTCTTACGATCTTGAAAATTTATTTAAGCCTCATGATGAATATGTTTGCAATAGTATTGAAATTGGGTTTGGAAGAGCGTCAACTTTCGGTAAAAGTAATCCCACATATTTGGAGAGTGTTCAATCTTACAATTTTTTTGATGAAAGTGCCTTGGAGAGGCCATGACTTTATTTGATGATAATCCCACTATTTTGGAAGAGTGTCAACTTTGCATGCATGTGGATCATAAAGAGAATATTTTATATGATAGTTATATTATTGAATTTGAGTATTATCCTACATATAATTATTATGAGAGAGGAAAATATGGCTATAGAAATTTTCATGTTATTAAATTTCCTCTCGTTGTGTTGAGATTGTCAATGTTTTATTCCTCTCCTTTGCATATGCTAGATATTTCTTGTCTTGATAATTTGTTTTCCTATAAAATTCCTATGCATAGGAAGTATGTTAGACTTAAATGTGTTTGTCACATGTTTCATGATGCTCTCCTTGTTTTTCAATTATTATCTTTTATGTGAGCATCGTTGAAATATTATGCCTAGCTAAGGGCGTAAAACTATATCGCTTGTTGGGAGGCAACCCAATAAATAAAATTTATTTTTGGTTTTTTGCTTTCTGTTCTTGTGTGTTAGCAAAATTATGCTACTGTTATGTTTGTGTTTTTTATGTTTTAATTAGTGTTTGTGCCAAGTAGAACCAATAGGATCTTCTTGGGTGATCGTTGTTTGATCTTGCTAAAAAAGACAGAAACTTTGTGCTCACGAAATTAATTCTCATTTTTATTCATAAAGAGCTTTTGCCCTGATTCTTTTTGCAGTAGATTATATAAATTGCCCTGGTCGTCCTATTTTGGTAGAATTTTTGGAGTTCCAGAAGTATTCGTTTAAATCAGATTGCTACAGACTGTTCTGTTCTAACAGATTCTGTTTTCTTTGTGTTGTGTGCTTACTTTGATGGCTCTATGGTTTTCCTTGATGAGTCTTTGCCATAGAAAAGTTGGAATACAGTAGATATAATACAAAAACAAAATATGAATTGGTTTGATACAGCACTTATAGTAGTGGTTTATTTTTCTTACACTAACGGATCTCACAAAGGTTTTGTTGAGTTTTGTGTGATTGAAGTTTTCAAGTTTTGAGTTATCTTACGATGGATGAAGGAAGGATGTAAGAGCCTAATCTTGGGGATGCTGTCGGGGGAGAACTGGTCGTGCCCCACGAGCACCTACGGGACCTGGATCCCTTGTGGTTCGGTGGGGGGCGGAGATTGCACAAAGAGCGGATCGAGGCGATGCACACGAGCGGATTTACCCAGCTTCGGAGCTCTCCGGGGAGATAATACTCCTACTGCTGCTTTGTGGATTATCTTGTGTTCTTGCTAGAGAGCGATGGGAGCTACAAGACCTAGCCTGAGTGTGGTTTCATATGAATGTGATGAACTAAGCCCGAGCTGGACCGAACCTAGCCCGAACCGTTTCTACGTTGCCCTTGGGCCTCCTTTTATAGGCACAAGGGGTTACCACATGTGGCAAGTAGACGAGGGTAAGATAGTAAAAACATAGGTTGGTACACCGCTTTACAAATGTACAATAATCTATACCTAACTCGACGGCAAGGGACAAGAGTCATCAATGCCCGCCTCGGCCGCCTTAACAAGATAATGAGGACCGTCAAGTGCGCCTCCGTTTGCCACGATGGTGGCTTGTCAGCGCCGCTTGTCGCTACTCCCCGCTGGCTGCACAGCCCGTCGACACGCGTCCTTGGGAGAGCCCCGTGGTGACACGTTGGCGGGTGAGCTGGAGCGGAGATGAAGAGAGGTCGCCCCGGCAAGCGCCTTGCATGCCGCGCAGAACCTTGTCGCGCTTGGGGCTCGGCGCCCGCCAAGCCTTCCCGGCAAGCTCCTCTTGTCGGGGCCTTGTTTCCTTCGTGCCCTGAGTGGCCTTCCCGGCAAGCTCCTCTTGCCGGGGTCTTGACTACTTTGTTCTTGAACGGCTCCAAAGGGCCGCAGAGGGTCTTTGGCGGACGCCCGGCAAGGCTCGCCACAGGGACGCTGCGATCGCCGTGCAGACGTTCGGGTACTAAGGTACCCTGCTTTAGTCCACCGGCAGAGCCCCGGTGCAGGCCATACACGGTGCCGAGCGCTGTTGGGCGAGGCCCAAACAGGGCACGGGCACGCGCGGCCTGAGTCCAAACCAAATCCACTCCGTATCCGTCGCGTTCCTTTGTAACAGCACGCGTCAATTGCGATGTCGTGGGGAAGTGGGCGGCGTCGAGTCGCCTCATCTGTCGCCTCGATTCGCATCTCCGCCACGTGGTTCCCATGCACTGGGGGTCACGGACGGTGGAAGTGGGAAATCTGGGCCGTCGCTAGCAGGCAGCAGGTCTGCCCGATTCCCTGCTCTTCCTATGCCTTGATTCGCCGAGCGGGCGGCCGAGCCCCCACCTTGCTTCTTTTAAGAAGGGCGGAAGGGGAGCGCAGAGCCCGACTCTCCCATCTCTTCTTCTCTCGGCCTCTGCTCCCCTTTCTCCCATTCGTCATGGAGAAAGGGAACCTTGGTTCTTCATCGGTGGCGGCGAGGGTCGCAGCTGGACAGCGCACCCCTCCCAATCCCATGCCCGGGGTGGCTGAGCCAGCCACAAGGGGAAGAGGGAGGGGGCGAGGTCGTGGACGAGGTCGAGGAGCTCGGGGAAGAGGCGGACGAGGCGGCGCGCCATCTTCGCCTCCGCCGGCGGTTCCCCTCCGGGGGCGAGGTCGTGGACGAGGTCGAGGCGCTCGAGGAAGAGGCGGGCGGGGCGGCGCGCCGTCTCCGCCCCCGCTGGCGGTTCCCCTCCCCGCGGCGGTCCATACAGGGGACGACCCTTGCGAGTTCTTCGTCAAGCTGCGTCGGGCGCCTCGTCGTCGCCTCCGGCTTCCAGCTCCGTTCGCGAGCGCGATGGAGTCGGATCCGCCCGAGATATTGAGACTGCACATGAGGGGCTGTGGGATCAGCGGCACGCGAGTCCGCGTTGTATTCCCAGCCCCTAATGTGATGTATCTTGATCGTGGGTGGAAGACATTCGCCCGCATCCACAACTAGCTGGCGGGGTTTACCCTCCATTTTAAGTTAATGGAGGGTGATCTCCTCTCCGTCAAGGTCTTCGGGGATCTCGGCACTCGAGCGAGGTGCTGCGTGGATAGCTCCTCCGACAGCGAAGATTCCTCCTCGAGCGAGAGTGACGAGGAGGAGAGCGACAGCGACGACGAGGGTAGCGGGCCCAACTAGTCGTCGGGCGCCACTGCGGCCACCGCGACCCCATCATCCGTGTCGCCCGGCGCCTTGAACTCCCCGGGTCGCCTCCTTGGGCGATGGCGTGAGGAGGCTGCGGAAGGGAAGAGGATGGCGACAAGGCCGTCAAGTCGGAGTACGAGGGCGAGTGCCTCGACAGCGTCTTGACGCCCTGCCGCTCCGCCTCGAGCCCGCTTCCGCGCCATCGCCCCGTCAAGCCTTCGGGAGCCCCCGCATGTTCCCTTGGTGCCTTCGCACCTGTAGCTCGTGATAGGCGCCTTTTGCCCTTCCCGCCTCCTTAACCTACCTCCTGAAGAGAGGGACAGAAAAAGGATTACGGGCATCTTATCTTTTTGATTTGTAAGCCTTCGGCCTTATCTGCATTTAAAACTTGTAATCCTCTCTTTCACGTTTTCATTCTCCACGGACTGTCTCGAGCAGAATGTTTTTAATGAAAGAGGGATGTTTGAGAAAGGACGAAAGGTTTATCTGTTACCGCAGCCCCCGACAACTCTGGTTTGCCGCAGCCCCTAAGAACTCGGCTTGCCGCTGCCCCGGCAACTCTGGCTTGCCGGGGCTTGGATGCCGGCGCACCTTTCTTCTCTTCGCTGTTATTTCAGTTCTGAGAACAATTTAGCTAGTGCCGCAATAAGTTATTTTTGTGATATACACTATCTTAGGCAATTGAATGCGATGTTATTTCCTTTACTCGATTTCTTCCCTTGTATGTTATTGCCCTCGCTTTCTGTGGAAATCGGCGGTCTGCAGCACCCTTGCCGCGAAGCCGAAAAGCGGAACTTCAGCAGACTTCTTCAAGGGTCGCTACCGACAAGCAACCTCGTCAAGGACTAGCTGCAGCTCACTTAAGTTGTTGAGCGGACTCGAAACAAAGTAAGGGCGCGACCAGTCACGATTTGGTTCCTCCGCGCACAGGTTTTCCATACAAAGTACTGTCGTTCGAGGAAGATAACTTAAAAATTTAAAACTGGTCGTTTAAACTTAGCAACTTAGCTTTTCTGTTGTCCATTTTCCAGCAAGGCGACAGTTCCTCGAGCGACGCTTGTCGGCCCACACCATTATCTCCTCCTCCCACCGGCTAACTTGTGGGTGGATGAACCTTCTTCTTGAGAAGAAAGAAGAGAAAAATAAGGTTATGGAGCCTAATGGCTCATTATCGCTTACCGGGTGCTGGTGCTGCACAAGATGTTAGTAAACACATGCATATATGATTATGAAAGCATGTATTGACAAAATGTGCGCAACCATAGGCTTTACTGACGCACGGGTCTGCGCCCGGCTTTGTACAAAGGATTACATGCAATAGCGGCAAGACTTGTACAAAAGGGTGGTTGCCGGAACGGGTTCCGGCAACCGCGCCTCATGGGTAAACTTGCGAAGATGCTCTATGTTCCAGAGTTGCTCACGGAAGGCCATCTTCGGTCTCAAGACGGACAGCGCCAGCCTAGTGACTCGCTTTCACCCGATAAGGGCCTTCCCACTTCAAGGCCAACTTGTAGGAATTCTTGGCGGATTGAACGCTACCAAGAACAAGGTCGCCTTCCTCGAAGCTTCCGCATTAACTTTGCGGCTATGGTAGCGTCGCAAAGCTTGCCGGTAACGAGCAGCTCGTCGGCAGAGCTCAAGACGATCTTCCTCGAGGGGTAGCGCCATCTTGTCGCAGCTGCTCTTGCTCAAGCTCATCATAAGCGAGCACTCGAGGTGACCCGTATCGAAGTTCCGTGGGGAGAACTGCCTCTGCTCCGTAGACTAGAGCAAAGGGTGTCCGCCATGGCTCGACGGCGCTGTTCGATCGACCAAAGAACCACCGGCAGCTCCTCGATCCAGCCCTTCCGCACTTGTGCAGCCCGTCGAAAGTTCTGGTCTTGAGTCCTCGCAGCACTTCAGCGCTTGCTCTCTCGCTTGACCGTTGCTTCTCGGATGAGCAATGAAGCAAAGCAGATCTTGGCGCCAAGATCTTGGGCGACTTGCATGAAGGTGCGGCTCGTGAACTGTGTGCCGTTGTCGGTGATGATCCGTTAGGAATCCCAAAGCGGCAAACAATTGACTGAAGAACTTGACGGCCGATCGTGGCTGTCACCTTCTCACTGGTTCCACTTCCGCCACTTTGTGAACTTGTCGATTGCGACGCATAAGATTCAAAGCCCCGACAGCTCGGGGAAGGGGCCGAGGATGTCGAGCCCCAGCACCAAAAGGGCCAGGATAAAGGGATCGCCCGAGAGCTTGAGCTGGTTGGTGTATCTGTTTGGAATGGAACCGCACGCTTCACACTTGGTTACTTGTGCAGCAGATGCATCTGGAGGGCTTCGCCGGAAGAAACCTTGTCGGAAAGCTTTGCCGCAAGTGTTTCTTGCGCCAATGTGGTGACCACATATGCCTCCATGTATCTCTCGCCAACAGCTTCATCCCATCTTCCCGCAAATACACTTCAATTTCACACCGTTGAGCCTTTTTACTGCATGTGATGTTGTCAACAAACTGGTACATACTTGACCGCCGGGCTACTTTTTTCCGCTTCTTCTTGCTCTTCGGAAGTTCTCCGTCATCAAGGAAATGGACGATTTGATGTGCTCCATGTTGGAGCCTCGTGGCTCGACAACAAGGACTAAAGGCTCACCTATCATCAAGGGAACATCAGCTTCTCGGCAAGGACTTGCAGTCCGCGGAGCTCGATGATCCCGACAAGCTTGCCGGAGCTAAACTTGTCGAGGCGTTTGCTTCAACGATACAAACCGCATCGTTTGTCGGAGCAGACTGCTCCTCAATGACATTTGCGTTGGTTTTGGGGACCTTCTTGGCGGCGGCTTCAGAGAGCTCTGCCGAAAAGTAGTCGCCAGAAACCAATTTTCTCTTCTTGCTCTGTCCTGTTGATGGTGTTACGGTTGGCTGAGTTAGCTTGAGCACAAAATCCCTGGTTCCACAGTAACTTAAGCGCGGCACATTTGGAGAGGCCATCAGCTACATCATTCGTGCTCTTGAACGCGTGCTCCATTTGCGTGCCTTCAAAGTGCTCTTCCAGCTTCCTCACTTCATCGACGACGCTTCCATCAACGGACTTTGATAATCTTTATTTACTTGGCGGACGACAAGTTGCGAGTCCCCCGACAATGAGCTTCTTGATCCCAAGGTCCACCGCAATCCACGAGACCGCAAGCAAGCCTTCATACTCTGCAAAGATTATTTGTTGCTTGTTCCTTGGGAAAGTGCATCTGGACTATGTACTTGAGGTGCTCCCGGTGGGTGCGATAAGCAAAGACGCCGCACCGGGCGCTTTGCAGCGAGAAGGCACCATCAAGTACATCAGCCACTCTTTATTTGCCTCCTTGACGGGATGCTTGTCTCGAATTTCCTCATCTTGCGTTGGCGCCCACTCTGCTATGAATTCTGCCAACGCCTGCTGCGATGGTTGAAGTGCTTTCGAACTTGAGACCAAAGCTTGATAGCCCAGCGCCCACTCAACAATCTCGCTGTTGCTTCGGATTTTGCAAAATCCTCTTCAGCGAAAGCGAGTGACAACTGTTATCTCATGTGCTTGGAAGTAATGGCGCAGCTTTCGAGGCCATGAGGAGGCCGAAAAGCAGCTTCAGACACCGTAGTACCTTGATCTAGCCCCCGCGAAGGGAACCGACAAAGTACACCGGCGCTGTACCATCTTCTTCTCAGATCTTGTAGCGACCTCTGCTGATCCGTCCTTGTCGGGGCCAGAGCTTGACGGCGAGGCCCCTTGCTTGTCGCTGGATGCGATTGCCTCAGTTGCCGGTTCATCATCTGCCTCCCTCTCCGCTACAAACGCAGCACTAACCACTTGATTGGTTGCCGCTATATACAGCAGCAACTTCTCTTGTGGCTTAGGTGCGATAAGTATTGAGCGGAGGACAGTACTCTTCAAGTCCTGCAGCGCAGCCTCTCGCTTCGAGTCCATTTCATTGGACCTGCCTTTTCAAAATCTTGAAAACGGCAGGCTGTTCAGCAGACTTAGAGATGAACTCGCTGAGAGCAGCCAAGAAGAACCGCAAGTCTCCGACATCCTTGACGCGCTTTGGTGCTTCGATTTGCTCAATGGCCTTGATCTTGTCGGATTGGCTTCAATTCCCCGCTGAGACACAAAGAACCCGAGAAGCTTGCCGGAAGGGACTCCAAACACGCACTTCTCGGGGTTGAGCTTGAGGTTGATCTTGCGCAGATTTGCAAATGTCTCATCCAAATCCTGAACCAGAGTTGCTCTGTCTTTTCTCTTGACCACTATGTCATCCATGTAAGCTTCTATATTTCTGTGTATCTGTGGTCCAAAGGCCTCATGGACTACTCTTGCAAAGGTTGAACCAACATTCTTCAAACCGAAAGGCATCCGTATAAAGCAGTACGTGCCACATGGTGTGATGAATGCGGTTTTCTCTTCATCCTCTTCTGCCATGAAGATCTGATGATATCCTGAATATGCATCAAGAAACGAAAGCAGATCGCATCCACCGTGGAGTCAACAATCTGGTCGATACGCGGCAAGGAAACGGGTCTTTAGGACAAGCTTTATTAACATCGGTGAAGTCAATACAAAGCCTCCATTTCCCATTAGCCTTGCGCATAACTACCGGATTGGCCAACCACGGGGGTGGAGGACTCTTCCGACAAGCCCCGCTGCTTCTAATTTCTTGATTTCTTCTGCTATGAACTCTTGGCGCCCACTTTGCTGCTTCCTAACTTTTTGCTTGACGGGCGGCGTGAGGACAGATAGCTAGGTGGTGCTCAATTACTTTCTCGAACACCGGGATGTCGATGGTTGCCATGCAAACACATCGACATTCGCCTGCAGAAAGCAACGAGCTCGCCTTCCTATTTAGGATCAAGCGTGGCACTCGATGGTGAAGGTACCACCAGCGCCGTCCTCCTTGGCGGGCACCTTCTTGGTCTTTGGCGGAGCTGCCGTCGCCTTGTTGCACTTGCGGTGGAGCTCGATGGTGCGTCCTCGGCGGTAGCGCAGCACCAAGAGGTGCGCTTGCCGGAGTAGGCAACAGAGCTCTTGCCGACCTGGTGGTCTTCTTCCCCGGAGCTTCAGCGGTAAGTGGTTTGCTACTTGTCGCTGCTGCTGCATCCCAGAATCTTGTCGGCGCAGATAAGTGCATCTCTCTTGTCGCCATGGACGGAAATGACGCTTATCGGCCGGGCATCTTGAGTAGGTTGTAAGCATAATGAGAGGCGGCCATGAACTTGGCGAGTGCTGGACGGCCAAGTATGCCATTGTAGGGCAATGGGAAATCGGCGACGTCGAACGTGACCCTCTCAGTTCTGAAGTTGAGCTCACCGCCGAATGTTACCGCAACGTGATCTTCCCTTTGGGCTTGCTCCTTCCTGGGTTGATTCCTTGAAAGTACCAGTTTCTTCGAGCTCATTGTCGAGGATTTGAAGTTTCGGAGCACCGCAGAGGAGATCAAATTCAGGCCGCCCGCCGTCAACCAACATCTTTGTGACCTTGAGGTTGCGGATGGTTGGTGAGACCAACATCGGCAAGCACCGACCGCAGTGATGCGATCAGGGTGATCCTCAATGTCAAAGATGATGGGCGTCTTGGACCATTTCGAGGTTTGCGGACTCTATGGATTGTTCTCGCTGCATTGACCTCACGCATCCATTGTTTGAGTTGGCGGTGCGAGGTATGCGAGACGCCCCCGTCGACGCAAAGGACCTCCGCTGCCTTTTGAAACTCCTGCTCATCGGTTTCATCGCCTTCATCGTCCTCGCCATCTTCATCTACAACTTCTTCCTTGTCGCGCCACGGGAGGTCTGTCTCCTTGCCGCTGCTTGGCTTTGCCGCCGGCGCCTCCCGACCGGTCTCTTCTTACTTGTCGCATCTGCACTTTCTTGGCCTTCTCCTTGTCTCGCCGCTCGACTCAGCTCTCAGAGCTCAACAAGCTGCTCGACTTTCTTGCAGCTCTGAGATCATGGCCTTTGGTGCGGTGGATTTTACAAGATCGCTTGTTGGAGCTGTCAGTTTGTCGGCGCCGCCAGCCATTAGCTTACGGTCGGGCGCTAACGGTAACCTCCTTGCCGGAGCCACCGGCTTTGGCTTTGTTGGCGCATCATCCTTGCCGGACTGCTCGACAACTAGTACTTCTTGGTTTTTCTTCCTCCTGTTGTTTCGCCACGGCTATTTCTTGCCGGGCGATCCCTCACCGCCGACTCCGCCCCACATTCTCTCCTCGAGTCTTCTTCCTTCTTCATAGCGGCACACTTGTCGCCTGTATGAGCTCTCCGACGTTTTCACTTTGCACATCGCCATCTCCTCCTCATCTCTGCGATTTCAGACATTCCGATGGAATGCACCGATCACCGCAGATGAGGGTGGACATCCGGGATGTTGTAGTGCACTCGATCAATCTCGGATGAATTTATGCAGAGACTCCTCCTTCCGGGAAAGCAGGTGGAGATCACTCTCCGGCCATGAGGCTTGTGTCCGCCTGTGAAGGCGCCAACAAACTGGTGGCACAAATCTGCACAAGAAGAAATAGAGCCACCCGACAAGTGCATGAGCCAAGATCTGACGTTTGGCTTGAGCACCAAGGGAAAGTAGTTGGCGAGGATCTTGTCGTCTTGTCCCCCCGCAGCTTGCACCGCGATGGTGTAAATGCTGAGGAACTCCGATGGGTGTGTCCTGCCATCATACTTCTCCGGCACATCTGGTTTGAAGTTTTTCTTGTCGGCCACCGGACTAGCCGCAGCTCACGAGTGAACGCAGGGCAACCCATCACAGACGGCAAGTCGCTCGTTCCTCGGGCGCATGCATGTCGACAAGGGCCCGTGCGTTGGTCGATTGACGGCGCTTTCTTCGACGCCGACACGGGTTCGAAGCGCTTCCTCTTGCCGCTCAAGAACTTGGCGTTGGTCGCGACGAGCTCATGGATCCGACGACGCCGTGGAGTCGCTGCCGAGGTGGATCCGCGAAGTCGGCGATCTTGGCCTTCGGAAAGGGAGTGCACGGTGGTTGCACCCCGCAAGTCTCGCCGCCATCAGCTCGCGCTTTGTCGCCTTTGCCGCTGCTGCGAGGCACTTTGCTTGCCGCGGGATGTCACCGCTGGCGGCCGGCGAGACTCGAATCGTGGCCTTCCATTCGCCGACCTTATCGGCCGCTGGAGGGTAATCTAGTAGTGACCGAGCTTTTCCAAGGCTTCACTGGTGTGGTTGGCGGCAACGGCGATGGAGCGAAGAACGAGATGTGCTCGGACTCCTAACCAAGTTAGGAGGAGCAGATCCCGCCTAAGTGACCGTACTCCACTGCATCGCAAGCTGAGGCGCATGCGGGTCTCGAGGGCCTCGGACCTCCAGCTTGGCCTTGATCCAATGAGCGATGGCGCCATGAGTATCATGACGCTGTTCGTCCCGCGCCTCCCGCGATGGACGCGTGCGATTCGACGCCGACGCCACGCCGCTTTTGTCCTTGACCTGGCGGCATCGTGGCTCTCTCGCCGACGCCGTCCCTCCGCTAGCGCTTTCCCCACCACCTGACGGCTCCGGTGGTGGTGGGTTCGACGCGGACGGCTCAGCTGCTGCCGAAAGCTTCTTCTTCGGCGCCATGTCGACGAGGATGTCGATGAAGTTGCTCGTGCGACCGCCGGATCGGGTTCACACAGCCTCGGCGCCCCCTACCTGGCGCGCCAAAGATGTCGGGGGAGAACTGGTCGTGCCCAACGAGCACCTACGGGACCTGGATCCCTTGTGGTTCGGTGGGGGGTGGAGATTGCACAAAGAGCGGATCGAGGCGATGCACACGAGCGGATTTACCCAGCTTCGGAGCTCTCCGGGGAGATAATACTCCTACTGCTGCTTTGTGGATTATCTTGTGTTCTTGCTAGGGAGCGATGGGAGCTACAAGACCTAGCCTGAGTGTGGTTTCGTATGAATGTGATGAACTAAGCCCGAGCTGGACCGAACCTAGCCCGAACTGCTTTACGCTGCCTTTGGGCCTCCTTTTATAGGCACAAGGGGTTACCACATGTGGCAAGTAGACGAGGCTAAGATAGTAAAACATAGGTTGGTACACCGCTTGTACAGGTACAAGAATCTATACCTAACTCGACGGCAAGGGACAAGAGTCATCAATGCCCGCCTCTGGCCGCCTCAACAAGATAACAGGGACCGTCAAGGCGCCCGCTTGCCACGATGGTGGCTTGTCAGCCGCTTGTCGCTACTCCCCGCTGGCTGCACAGCCTGGCCGACACGCTGCCCTGGGAGAGCCCTGGTGACACGCTACGGGTGAGCTGGAGCGGAGATGAAGAGAGGTCGGCCGCCTGCAAGCGCCTTTGCTGCGGGCAGGAACCTTGTCGCGCTTTGGGGGCTCGGCGCCTGCCAGCCTTCCCGGCAAGCTCCTCTTGCCGGGCCTTGTTTCCTTCGTGCCCTCGAGTATTTTCCCGGCAAGCTCCTCTTGCCGGGTCTTGACTACTTTGTTCTTGAACGGCTCCAAAGGGCCGCAGAGGGTCTTTGGCGGACGCCCGGCAAGGCTCGCCACGGGGACGCTGCGACTGCCCGTGCACGGGTTCGGGGTACTAAGGTACCCCTGCTTTAGTACACCGACAGATGCCTCGGCATCCCAAGCTATTATCCAAGAATGAACAACCCACTAAGCTTGGGGATGCCCCCGAGTGGCATCCCCGCTTTCTTCCAACAACTATCGGTATTTTACTCGAGGCTATATTTTTATTCGTCACATGATATGTGTTTTGCTCGGAGCGTCTTGTATGATTTGTGTCTTTGCTTGTTTTATTTTGTGTTTTAAGTCATCAATCCTTGCTGGACACACCTTTTTGAGAGAGCCAAAATTATATCATGACTTGTTAGAATTGCTCTCTATGCTTCACTTAAATCTTTTATGAGCTAGGACTTGATCTAGTGCTTCACTTATATCTTTTTTAGCACGGTGTGCTTTGTTATTTTTTAAGAAATGCTCTCTTGCTTCACTTTGATTTATTTGAGAGTTAGTAAAATTTTGAAGAAAATCTCTCTTGCTTCACTTAAATTGTTTTGAGAGAAAGAAAATTTGTTATGCTCATGATCTTCACTTATATTTGTTTGAGCTTATGAAAAGCAACACATGAAAATTAGTCCCAAAGTGATAGATATCCAAGAAGGATAAAGTAAAAGATGTCATGAAGATCATTGGAAAAAATAAGCTTGATTCTTAGTAATAGTTTTGAGATATGATGCTGTGATATGTGAGTTATGTTGATGAGTAATTGTGCTCTAGTAAGAATATTGGTGTTAAGATTTGTGATTCCCTATGCATGCACGAAAGTCAATAATCATGCAACGAAAATTATATCCTACTTGTGGTGCATTATTCGGTGTTAATTATGCTTAATGCTTGCTTATGAGATTATTCGTTTCTTGGTTGGTCGCTTCCCAATCTTTTGTTAGCCTTCATTTTGCACTAAGTATGACCTCTACTTGTGCATCCAAAATCCTTTAAACCAGTTTTGCCACATGAGTCCACTATATCTACCTATATGCGGTACTTTTTTGCCGTTCTAAGCAAATTTGCATGTGCCATCTCTAATTTTCAAAATAAACTTCTCTTTTGTGTGTTTTTTTTCGTCATGAACGGTAATGTGGCTAATATTTTCCATGCTAGCTGTGTTATTCTCAAGATGAGTGTTTATTCACTTGTCATTGCACGAGAGTAAGGCAAAGGTATTAGGGATGCCCAGTCCCAAAATGCAAAAAAAATTGAATTTACTTTATGTTGTCAAATAATAAATTCCTTGGAAAGTGTTGGTATGGAGGGCAACCGTGGATACGGCTAGCCATGGAAAGTGAAAGAATGGTGGAAAAAGGAATAAACTTTATTTTCTATTTGGAACCGCCTATGGCATATCTATCATGGAAATTGTTTGTAGCTCTGAGTCGTTTTCATTGGTGGGATGGATACACCTCCCAAAATGTTTTTATCTCTAATTTTTCGCTTTGAGCTCTGGCACCTCTACAAATCCCTACTTCCCTCTACGAAGGGCCTTTCTTTTACTTTATGCAATTTTTATTTCGAAATTTGAGTCTCCATCTTCTCTCATAAAAAGCACCAACTAGGAGGCAATATGATTGTGCTCACGTATTGGGTGTAGTTAATATTCGAGTGTGTTTCATGAATGGATCAATGTTTGAGCATGATGGGCTAGGGATAACTTATTTTAGCATTGATATTTTGAAAGACATGGTTGCTTGTTGATATGCTTGAGTATCTAAATTATTATGTCAAAGCTAGACTATTGCTTTGAATCACATAAAAGTCCAAATGTCCATGCAATAAAGAAAAGAATATGATATGACTTGATGAACATCACTCCACATCAAAAATTCTGTTTTTATCACTTACCTACTCGAGGACGAGTAGGAGTTAAGCTTGGGGATGCTGATACGTCTCCAATGTATCTATAATTTTTTATTGTTCCATGTGTCGGTGGGAAACGACACCTATGGGATCACAAGAATCCCTACTACGGTTGCCGGGGCGCAGGGTCGCGAGAAGAGCAGGATTAGCAGTCAGCACAAGGATCGTTTACCCAGGTTCGGGCCGCGAGGATGCGTAAAACCCTAGTCCTGCTTTGGTCGATGTATTGAGTCTTCTTGAGCCCTCGAACTAGCTACAGTGGCTGAGTAGTTCCCAAGAGTTGAATCCTTCTCTAGTACGCCATGGGCCTCCTTTTATAGTCGAAAGGGGCTGCCACAGTGGCACACAGGAGGTGGAAAGGCATACAGTACTATGAGCTTATCGCCCATATTACAGGACAAGACGCATTTAACGTGTTGCTTAGGTGTCCCTTAGCTTTATCGAGGACGGGGGTGAGGCCCGTCCCGTCCGTCTCCGCTCCCCCTCGCTTCGACACTCGCCCTAGCCAGCGATGCATGCGGCGCCATGTAGGCAGGCAAGCGGCTGAGGTGGCGCGGTGGTAGGGTCTTCACGAAGATCTGCATGCTGCCACGCATGTGCTTGCTGATCTGGTCTGGGAGCTGCATGTCGCCACGCAGGTGCCAGCCCAGCTGGTTGGGCTGGCAGCTGCATGCGAACGGTGATGGAAGCTTGGCTGGTGCGGTCCTGGCGGTGGCCCTGCTGGTGTTTTTGGCAAGGGTCTTGCCGGGTGGCCCGGCAAGGGTCTTGCTGTGACGCGCAGTCGTCCCTGGCAAGGATCTTGCCGGGGGTCTTGTGGCTTTCCTTGACAAGGATCCCACCGAGAGTCGCCGTCTTCTGGTCCTCATCTTGATCTCATATATCTATGGTCTTGACAAAGATCTGCATGCCACCACCAGAGGTGCCTCCCGAGCCCTGGCCCAATCGTAGCCGGTTGGGTTGGAACCTGTGGCTCAAGGGCGGCTCGCTCTGTTCGTGTTTGGGCATGCTGCCCTGGCAAGGGTCTTGCCGGGGCTGCTGAGGCTGCCCCTGCAAGGGTCTTGCCGGGAAACCGCTCCATCCTCTCGCTTTGTGTTCTTGGCCTTGGCGCTGCCTTTGATCGCCTTGTGTTGGGCTTCAGCTTTCTCCGCTTCCCTTGCCTTGCCACGTGGTCGTGGGCGCGTGGCTCGAAAGTGCCCGTGCACAAGTAAAGGGGTACAATAGTGCTCCCCTACTTTTGTACACCGACGGGAGCCCCCGGGCCTGGGCCACACATAAGCGCGACACGTTGTTGGGCCAGGCCTGTAATGCGCGCTGGGCAGGAGGGGCGGATTTTACCGCTGTAATCTTTTGTCCGCTATGCTTCCCCGACCACCCGCTGAATGCGCCGACGGAGGGGTGCGCGACGGGCGGCATGCGGGCGGTTTCCGCACGCATGCGTCACATCATGGTAAAGAGGCGGCTCACGCCTTCCCCATAAAAGAGGGAGGCGTGGAGACGCGGCTCATTTACTGGATGGACTCGGGTCGTAGTCTTCAAGGCGCCCACGCCCATTGATCACGGGGCAGGGAATGGTCGCCTCACCCGTCCTTTTGACCCTGCCTGTTCGCCACGCGTACTTCATGCAAGTGGCGGGCTGTGGAAGCGGGAAACCGGGTCGTCGCTGATTGGGGCAGCGGGTCGGTCCTAATTCCCTGCGCCTCCGCCGGCTGGATTGGCTGAGTGGGGCGGATGGGTCTCGACCCTACCTCTTTATAAACAAAGGGGAGAGAGGGCGCCACCCCACATTCTTCAGTATCCATCCTCCTTCATCTTTTCTTCCTTCTTCTCATCCGCCATGGAGAAGGGGAACCCCGGTCCCTCGACGGTGGTGGCGAGGGTAGCCGCTCGACAGTGCGTCCCTCCTCCTCCTAGGCTCGCTGTGGTGGAGCCGACCGCGAGGGGAAGGGGGAGGGGGCGAGGCCGTGGCAAAGGTCGTGGTGCCCGGGGACGAGGAGGACGGGGCGGCGCGCCAGCCTCGCCCCCGCCAATGATGCCTTTCTCAACGGAGGTCCACGTTGGAGACCAGCCTTGCGAGTTCTTCATCAGGCTGCACCGGCCTCCGCATCGCCGTCTTCATCTTCCTGCTCCGTTTTCTCGGGAGATGGAGCGTGACCTGCCTTCTGCACTTCAGATTGCACATGAGGGGCTGCGGGAATGGGGCACGCGGGTCGACGTCGACTTCCCGGCTCCTCGGGTCATGTACCTCCGCCGTGGATGGAAGACATTCGCTCGCATCCACAGCCTCACGGCGGGGCTCGTCCTCTACTTCAAATTAATGGAGGACGGCCTGCTCTCCGTCAAGGTCTTTGGAGACCTTGGAACTCGCCTGAAGTGATGTGTGGAGAGTTCCTCCGACGGAGATTCCGATGATGGAAGCTCTTCCTCGAGCGAAAGTGATGAGGAGGATAGCGGGGCGGATGATGGGGACAAGTCCAACCAGGCGTCGGACGCCCCGCGCCTGGGCGGGTGCGGCAGTAGCAGCATCTGCACCTGGCCACTCCTCCGGCGGAGTTTTGCCGGGGGAGGGGCTAGCTCCTTGAACTTCTCAGGGCCGTCTCCTTGGGCGGCTGGCGTCGGGGGGCTGCGGAAGAGGAAGAGGGCGGGCGGCAAGGCCGTCAACTCGGAGTACGCGGACACCGACGCCTTCGTCACGTGTTTGGCGACCTGCCGCCTCGCCTTCCAGCCTCCTTTCCCGCACCGCTATCATCGGCCCACCTGCAGGTAGCCACCGAGGTGTTCTCTTGGTGCTTCTCGCTGCTCAGAGTTCGCCTAGGCGCCTCTTCCGCCGCTTCGCCTCCTTGACCTGCCTCCCGAGGAGAGGGACAAGAAAGGGATTACAGCATCTCATCTCTTTTATTAGTCCTGTAGCCTTCGGCCTTGTTAGATTTAAAGTTTGTAATCCCCTTGTTCATGTTTTTCTTTCCGCATTTAACCGCACTCGATGGGACGCTTTTAATGAAAAAGGGTGCTTGTCGGTTCTTCGTATGTGAGCGAGGCCCATGCCAAGGATGAATCCTTGTTATTTTTATAATAAATGTTATCGCCTCGCAACAGCCTTGCTGCTTTCTTCTTCACCGACTGCTTCAAGGCGGGCGGAGGCAAAAGCTAAGTAGAGTTAGCTCCTCATTCATCTCTTCGCCATCGCAACTACTACCAAATTCACCCGAAGCAACTCTCTGCACAGGAAAAAGGGAGCACGGTGGTTTTAAGACATAAACGAGGCTTCAGATGTCCCAGTTCAGACGGAAACGCATGTGGGGGATGAAAGACTTATCTGACTCGCAGCCCCGCAACCTTGGCTCGCCGTGGATGGACTTCATTCTTCAAATTCCTAGCAGCCTTGCCTTGCCGGGCCGGAGCGCCAGTTGCTTCTCCTTTTCCCAAGTGGCTCAAAGCAGAAGTGCCCTGCTAATCAAAGAAAACAAAAGACGACACTGACCTTCTAGGCTAGGGGTTAGTCACGCCAAGCACTATCAACCCTAACCGAGGAAGAGACTCAACCTAGCATGCATGCTATAACTTAGGGCACCAGCTCGCTTATTTATGCTCGTATTCTACGCCGGCTTTGTATAGAGGGTTACATGCCTTGCCGGCAAATTTTGTATTAAAGGTGGCTTGCCGGGGCCCGCAAGAAGCGCCTTTATGGGTAAACTCTATGTAAGATGCTCGATGTTCCAGAATTGCTCATCGACAACATCTTCGGTCTCCAGCGGATTGCGCTGGCCCGTGACTCAGATACCCGAGAAGGGCCTTCCCACTTCGCATCAACTTGTTCGTATTCTTGGCCGAATCGAACGCGTCAAGAACAAGGTCGCCTCAAAGCTTCGGCATGAACCTTTGCGCTTATGGTAGCGCGCAAGGCTTGTCGGTAGCATGTCGCTCTCATAGCCGCCTCAAGACGCATCTTCCTCAAGGAGCGCTATGCCATCTTGCCGCAACCTCTTGCTCAATCTCATCATAAGCGAGCACTCGAGGTGACCCGTGATATGAGTTCCGTGGGGAGAACGCCCGCCCCATATACTAGGGCAAAGGGTATCCGACCGGTGGCTCGATTTGGCGTCATTCTGATTGACCAAAGAACCGCTTCGCAACTCATCAATCCAGCGCCGCTTCTTGTGCAGCCCTGTCAAAGGTCTGTTTAGGCCTCGCAACACTTCAGCATTCGCCTCTCCGCTGGCCGCTGTTCGGTGTACCATGTACAAAACAGACCTTGCTGCCGAGGTCTTGAACATAATGCATGAAGGTGTGGCTGTGAACTCGCGTGCTGTTGTCGCGATAATTCTTCTTGGCACACCAAGCCGCGCAAGACTAGTCCCTTGAAGAACTTGACGGCTGACTATGCTGTCACCTTTCTCATCGCTTCCACTTCCGCCGCCAGAACTTGTCGATTGCAACGCATAAGTACTCAAAGCCCCGACAAAGACGGGGAAGGGGCCCAGATATCGATCCCCATACCGAGAATGGCAAGGAGAGAGGGATTGTTTGAAGGGCTTGAGCTGGTTGATGAAGCTTTGAATGGAATCCGCACGCTTCACACTTGGTTACTAGTGTCGCCGATCCCGGAGGGCGGGCCAAGAAACCTTGCTTAATGCCTTGACGGCAAGGGCCCTCGACCCTATGTGGGAGCCACATATGCTCCATGTATCTCGCCAACAGCTCCAAATTCTTCCTCCCGGGAATGCACTTCAATTTCACACTGCTCGCCTTTCTCCTCGCATAAGACGCCACCGATTTAACTGGTACAGGCAGACCGACGGGCTACTTTTTCCGCTTTCTTCCGCTCCTTAGGAAACTCCCCTATTTGGAGGAATCACACGGTATGCTGCGTGCTTCATGCCGAGCCCGTGGCTCGACGGCAAGGACCAAAGGCATCTCTTCTACCATGGGAGTGGTTGTTCCACAGCGTGGCTTGACGCCGCCGAGCCGCTTTCTTTTGCCAATGCTCGCAAGGCAACATCCTTGCCGGGCAGCCCTAGAGGGCTCAAGGAAAGTACTTGTCGGGACCTGATTTCTCCGCTTGTTCCGCCCATCGACGGTTCGACGGATGGCTGAGTTAATCGAGCAAAAGGTACCTGGTTCCATGTGTAGCTTGAATGCAGCACGCTCGACAGTAATCGGCGGCGTCGCTTCTCCGCTGGGGAACATGCTCCGCTTTGATACCGCCAAAGCGCCTCCAGCCTTCCTCACTTCATCTACGAGGCCTCCATCAATGGGCTCGCAACTTGTTGAATTGTCTCGACAAGCTGTGAGTCACCCCGACGATGAGCTTTTTCACTCCAAGGTCTCGCTGTGGATCCTCGAGACCGCAAGCAGCCCTCATACTCAGCAGTTGTTCTTTGTGGACATCTCCTAGGAAAGTGCATCTGGATCACATACTTGAGGTGCTTCTCCTGGGTGCGATAAGCAGCACACCGGCACCGGGCGCCTTTGCAGCGAGAAAGCCCCATCAAAGCACATGATCCAACCGCAGCCTACTTCCTTACCGAGGAGAGCGGTCTCCCCGGATTTCTTCGCTTGCTAAGGTCCATTCGCAATGAGCTCCTGCAAGAATCTGCTCGATTGTCGCGGTACTTTCAAACTTCAACCCAAAGCTCGACAACCCAAGGCCCATTCCACAATCCTTCCTCGTGATATGGGTTATGCAAAAGATCCGCGGTAACAGGAGGCGGTGACGACAGTGATCTCGTGGGCTTGGAAGTAATGATGCAGCTTCGAGGCCATAAGGAGGTCAAGAGCAATTCTCGCACACCGGAGTACTCAACCTAACCCCCCGCAAGAGGAGTCGACAAAGTAAACCGCCATCGATCATCATCTTCTTCTGCACCACTCACTCGATCGCATGCGGCACCGCCTTTGGTGGTATCAGACTGCTGGGGGCCTCGCTTTGCCGCACTAGGCCCTCGCCGAGGGAATCTTTTGGCTTGCCATCCGCTGGTTCTCGCTGCCGCCATCGCCTTCGTCGATCTCCTCTCAAGGCTTCACCAAGGGCAGCGCTGACCACTTGATTCGCCGCCAGATACAGCAGCAACGGTTTTGTGGTTTAGGCGCAACCAAGATTGGCGGAGGAAAGGTATTTCTTCAACCGCAATGCTGCCTCGGCTTCGGGTCCACTCCATTGGGCCCGCTTTTTCAAGATTTTGAAAAAGGAAGGGCGCGGCCGCCGTCAATCGACTCATGGCGGCGACGCAGCCGTGAGCCGACGCGACATCCTGATCCGCTTGGCGCCAATCTACTCAATAGCCTTTGATTTTGTCTGGTTTGCTCGATCCCGCAGCGACACAAAGAATCCGAGAAGCTTGCCGGACGGAACGCCGAAGACATACTTCCCAGGGTTCGTCTTAAGGTTGATCTTGCATAGGTTGGCAAATGTATCTTCCAGATCTTGCACAAGAGTTGCCATGTCCTTGGTTTTGACCGCTATGTCATCCATGTATGCTTCCATATTTCTATGGAGTTGGGGTTCAAAACCAATTTGACTGCTTTGCAAACGCCGAGCCAGCACTCTTCAACCCAAAGGCATCTGCAAAAAGCAATACGCACTACATGGGGTGATGAATGTTGTCTTCTTCATCTTCTCTTGTCATGAAGATTTGGTGGTAGCCCAGTAGGCGCCGAGGAATGACAACAGATCACACCCGCCGGAGTCGGCTAATCTGGTCGATACGCAACGGAAGGGGTCCTTAGGACAAGCCTTATTGATATCTCGTGTAGTCAATACACATCCTCCACTTCCCATTTGCCTTGGCGCACCACTACCGGATTGGCCAACCATGTCGGGTGGAGCACTCCTCTCACCAAATCTGCCGCTTCCAACTTCCCCGATCTCCTCTCGTGATGAACTCCGCCTCTCCGTGAGCCTCGCTTTCACCTTCGCTTGATGGGCCGCGATGAGGACAGACAGCCAGGTGGTGCTCAATTACTCACCGAACACCGGGATGTCGAATGCTTGCTATGCAAACACGCCGACATTCGCCAGCAGAAGGTGACGAGCACGCCTTTTCTATTTGTCGCCGAGGGTGGAGCCTATGGTGAAGGCCCCTCCCGTACATCCTCCCCGACGGACACCTTTCTTGGTCTGCGGTGGCTCTGCTCGATTTCTTGTTTTGCCGGTAGAGCTCTCTCGCACGCCCTCAAGGTAGCACAACACTCCGAGGAGGTGCGCTTTGCGGAGTGGGCGCGAGAGGTCTTGCTGGCTTCTTCTTCCTCCCGGCCTTCAGCCGCAGGAGTAAGTGCCTTGACGGAGCTGCTGCAACTGCCTCCCGATAGAGTTGGTCGGTGCAAATCAGCTGCCCTTCTTGTTGAGGACGAGATGATGGTCAACGCCCCAGCATCTTTAGCATGTTGTAGGCGAGTGTGACGCTGCCATGAACTTAGCTAGTGCCGCATCCGAGGATCTCGCTAGTAGGCAAGGATCTCACCATGTCGAAGACGCATCCTCTCCGGCCCCGCAGTTCAACTCTCTCCAAACGCCACGGGCAGTGTGACCTTCCTTCGTTGGCTCTCTCGGATTGACCCCTTGAAACGCGCCCGCTTCTCGAGGTCTCCATCAGAATTTGCAGCCTTTTGATCACGACGGGCGAGATCAAGTTCAGGTCGGCCCCGCCGCCGACCAACATCTTGTTCACCTTGAGGTTGCGATCGCTGGTGAGACCAACAACGGCAAACACCTGACCGCTGCCAGCGGTCGGGTGGTCTCTACGCCAAAGATGAGGGGCGGCTGACCACTTCAGCAAGCTTCGAAGGCCGAACGATGGTTCGCTGCTGTAATCTCACGCTACTTACCGCTTGAGTTGGCGGTGAGAAGCATGCAGTGAGGCGCCACCATCGACGCGACATGGCCTCCGCCAGAGCTCGAACTCTTGCTCACCGGACTCATCGCCCTCGCCGTGGATCATCGCCTTCTTGCTTCTTGTCACGCCCCGGCAGGCCTCTCTTGTTGGTTGTCTCTGCTGCCGCGGCCTCCTTGGCCGCCACGCTTCTGCCAGATCCTCGGCACCGCCCCGACCTTTTCTCCTTGTCCCGCCTCTCATACTCGGCCTTTTGCTTTTCAGCAAGCAGCTCGACTTGCTTTAGCAGTTCTCGAGGTCGGGCCCTTGGTGCGGTGGATCTTTCAAGATCGCTGTCGGAGCCCCCGGCTTGTCGACACCAAGCTAAGGTCCGGCAGGCGGCGCACCTGGCCAATCTCCTTGCCGGGTTGTCTACCTTGACCTTTCTGGCAGCGCCGCTTGTCGGTGTCAAACCGCGGATCTCGGTAGGGGTCCCGAACTGTGCGCCTAAGTCGGATGGTAACAGGAGGCGGGGACACAATGTTTACCTGTGTTCGGGCCCTCTCGGATGGAGGTAATACCCTACTTCCTGCTTGATTGATCTTGATGATATGAGTATTACAAGAGTTGATCTACCACGAGATCATAGAGTCTAAACCCTAGAAGCTAGCCTATGATTATGATTGTCGTTGTCCTACGGACTAAACCCTCCGGTTTATATAGACACCGGAGGGGGCTAGGGCTACACAGAGTCTGTCACAAGGGAGAGATCTACATATCCGAATTGCCAAGCTTGCCTTCCACGCAAAGGAGAGTCCCATCCGGACACGGGACGAAGTCTTGAATCTTGTATCTTCATAGCCCAACAGTCCGGCCAAAGTATATAGTCCGGCAGTCCGAGGACCCCCTTATCTAGGACTCCCTCAGTAGCCCCTGAACTAGGCTTCAATGACGATGAGTCTGGCATGCAGATCGTCTTCGTCATTGCAAGGCGGGTTCCTCCTCAAATACTCCATAGAAGATTTTGAACACAAGGATCGTGTCCGGCTCTGCAAAACAAATTCCACATACCACCGTAGAGAGTATAATATTCCACAAATCTAATCTGCTAACAACTTTTCATAACGTGACATCCTGCCGTGGTCCGGTCATTACGAACCGTTTTTCCCAGCGTGCCACTGCACGTGTTACGAGGTGGTTTTCTTGGCACGTCTTGTCGAAGCAGAGATCGTGTCCCCTTATCACGGGATTCTCATCAATACGGGTGTGGGTAACCCAATCACGCCTGCTGGTATGACTCCTCGATTTTAGGCAAGTTCCAAACGGCCACACGGAGGACGCTTGATATTCACCCTCTTTATAAAGGGGCCAAGGCCTGTCCTTTTCTTCTCGCCGATCCTTCCCTTCCCCACCTCAATTCCAACACCCAAGGCTCAAAGCTAAGCGCCGACCTTCAATCATGTCCGGATCCAACCTTCAAGGTCGGTGGATGGCCTCCTCTCACGAGGAGGACATCAAGAACCTAAGAGAAGCTGTGTATCCGATCACGAATCTCGCATGTGCTCCCTCGCCAAGGGCGGATCATCCCCACTCCCGAACCCAACGAGAGTGTCGTATTTTTTCCCACTTCCTCCGAGGGCTAGGCTTTAGTCTTGATCCCTTTGTTAGAGGGCTTATGTTCTATTACGGGCTCGATTTCCATGATCTAGCTCTGGATTCCATCCTTCACATCTCGTCGTTCATCGTCGTGTGTGAGGCCTTCCTCCACATCACCCCACACTTCGGCTTATGGCTCAAGACCTTCAATGTGAAGCCGAAGATGATCGATGGGCGACACGCAGAATGCGAAGGTGCCATAATAAGCAAAGGCGCCGATGCTCCATGGCCAAAGGGTTCCTTCTCGGAGATGTCCAACTTATGGCCGCGGGAGTGGTTTTACATCACAGCTCCCGAAGCACTAAGTGGGTAGCTGCCCCCGCCTTCCGTTCGGGCCCCCCGCCAGAACTGGTGTCATGGGTCAACAAGGGCCTGGACTGGGGGCCAGTTAATGACATGCCGACATTGCAGAGTCGCATCCGAGATCTTCTCAAGAGAGATGTCAGCCTTGTCAAGGTAATGCAAGTCATGCTAGCTCATCGGGTCCTGCCATGTCAACATCGACCTCTCCGTATGTGGGAGTTCAACCCGGAAGGACCGCGAACTATTCGGCAATTCTTCGGTGTGACGGTCGAAGAGATGTATGGATTGTTCTTCGGATCACGAATAAAGTGTCCGGACACCACCGAGGATGCAGGTCTGAACTGCAATCGTCCAGATACCCATGTAAGTAATTCTGCGGCCGGACATGTTGTCTTTTTATTTGTCACAACATCATTCTGAAAAAATTGCTCTTTGACCAGGAGTGGATAAAAAAGGTGAAGATGATCAGGTGTTCGGCCCCCCTTCCCGAAGGCTCACAGGATCCTATACTAGCCAGGATGCTTGAGCACGCACCTTATCAAGTGCCATCAGAGGAAGATAAAGGGAGGAATAAAGAAGCCAAAAGCGGGCCTCACGCATTACTCATCCAAACCGGGGAAATTAGTGTCTCCGCGAAGGAGGATAATCGGGGAGAAGAATCTAAAATTCCCTCTCCCCAAGGAAGGAAAAGGACCTCCTCTGAAGACTTGGAAACGAGGGTTTCCAAATGAGGGAAGAAACTTTCGCCAGGGGGGCCTGCCCCGGAGGGCATCCTTACCACACAGTGCCCGCAAGGGGATCAGCCCTCCACTGAGCTGTAAGTGAACAAGAGTACTTTTGGTAAATATATCTTGCTTCATCTCTGAGGACAATAACCGAGACGCATGTCTTGCAGTTCGGATCGTAGCCCTTCTCGACTGAGTTCGCTCGGGGATCTTCTTTCGAGATGATGGAGAGCGAAACACCTCCCTATCTCCCCGCTTTCATGAGGCGGACGCACCCCAGTGGTGTCGCCACGAGGATTTCTCCTGATCCGCCAAGGCTGTAAGGTAACCCTTCGCCACGCAAAGTCTAGAGTATTCGCCCTAAGGAGAGAACAGAAGAGTCCGGATCAGGCGCTGCACGACCGGACGACCGATGGGTCTTCCGAGCAAGAAGCTATCTCAGAGGCGATCGCATTTTAATGGGTACGGTGGTTGAGAGGATTTCATCCGCCAAAAGTGGGTTGCATGAAGCTTTTATGAGCCTCGCTAAGAGGCTTTGAGGTATAGTATATATATATATATATATATATATATATATATATATATATATATATATATATATATATATATATATATATATATATATATTGTACATTTCACACGCTTAGTGTGCCCTATATGTATAGTCGCCTCGAGACTCGGTTGTTATCCAAAGGCAGCAAACAAAGGATCATAGTCCCAGGTAATGATCATGTTGCTTTCATGTGCAGGCGGCTGAGGGTCCGGTGGCTGGCCGGACTGGTGAGTTTGCCGAACTGAGGCGGCAGTTTGATGCGGCAGATGCCGACATCATGCTTGTAAACAAGCGGCTTGACGAGGCATGTGGTATGTATTTTCCGTGGTCAACAGATATTAAGAGGAGCATGATGCTAGTATCTATATTATGTTGTGACCGCAGATGGAGCTGCTGTCGTGGAGACCCTTCGGGCGGAGCTTGCCCGAGCCAAGGAACAAGCCAGAGAGGATGCGCGCCTCTAAAGGCGCTAAAGAGTTAACAGCCGAACAGGCTGCTCATCGCCAGAGCGAAGATAAAATAGGCAAGATGGCTGTTGAGCTGAAGGATGTCGCCGACCGGTATGAGCTTTGAAAAGGAAAGCTGCGAAAGCGGCGGACTCAAGAAAGCCATGGTAGCAGTTATGAAACCCGCCTAAAATCAGAGCGGCGAAGGAGGAGCTTCGCTAAGCCGAGATATCACGCTAGGAAGCCCTTTTTGTTGCGATAAAGTTTGAGATCCGGCATGCCCTCTCGATCAATTATGGAGTGCCGCAGACGCCAGCATTTGGACTTGGCAACGAAAAGGCTGATGCGGCCGAGCTTTTCAAAGTTCAGAAAGATCATGAAGTGGAAAGGTCATTCTGGTCACAGTTCAGTGCTCCCACGCGTCCGCTGCTGTTAAAATAACAAATGGCCGAGTGGGCTGAGCTCCATAGGTTGTCTGGACTTGCCATGAGGTTTGTCGTTGATCATCTTTGGCCAGAGGGACCAAGGCCGAATAGTTATTTTGGTTTAGTGCAACGCTTCCTTGGTGTTGTACCGCATATCGACGTTGTAAAGAGGTCGGCGTGCATAGAGAGTGTGCAAATGGCTCTTGCCCATGTTAAGACATACTGGGCAGATATGGAGGCCACCGCTATTGCAACGCAGGATCCGGCCGTAGGCCAGGTCTCGGCCGAGCACTATTTTGAAGAAGTCCTAGAAGGTGCTCATTTAATAGAGGCTCAATGCTCGAAGAGTATCATGTTCGGGTGACGTGTATCCCAATTGTAAAAACAATGCTATTTGGATTATAAAGGCTGTGTTTATACTTTTGCCTGAAAGTATTATGATGCCTCGTGTGCGGCCGTTTATGTATGTATATAACCTGAAAGTTTGCAGTCGTCGGCTTCAACCCCCACACATATAATGTGGGGGTGTTCAGAAAAGCGTGTATTCACACTTGATCCAACGTCTTGGTACATTAAGGAGGTGATAGCGCCGCGAACAAGGCAATCGGACTATATAGCTTTAACACTTTCACTTAGCCATAGGAGTTTGACGGTGGGGCTACTATATAGCCCCTGGTACTTCCGCGCTCATCCGAATATGGGGCGCATACATACATGACCGGGAAATCGATCCTTTGTTAATGTGGAGGAATCACGAAGATTCCGCTGAGTCATCGAGTGGTTGACCAGTCTCGCGCTTTATCACGATAGTCAGTTTTCGGCTTTCTCTACTGAGGTGCTCATCCAGATGAACCAGGGCACAATCGCAGCAGTTCTCCCGGTGCCACCTTAGCCGATAGAGCGGAACATAAGGTAGCAAAACACGGGAGCTAGGCAAACCCAACTATTGACCAAAGACATGATTCGGAGCTGATGCATATAAGGTCAAACTCGCGACGCTGAACACTCCCTAAGGTATTCAGACTTTACAACATATACCGGGCTGAGTAACGCCCTTGATAATGAACCCTGAATTTCCAGGTGCACGCATTAGTCCGACGTGGCGAAATGCCAATAACGCCAGCATCCTCTCGGTTGTGTTGAGTATCCGGAGGGTGCAAGCAACAAGAGACGGTAAGAAAGGTTTACATGTGGTCTTAATCTAAAAGAAACCTTGAGCTGGGCCCCGCTGCACGCCTCGCTACCGTGTTCTCATGCAGCCAGATCCTCGAAGGGTGTAGCACGATGATCATCTCAGAAAAGAAAAACCCAGGTGAAAATCTTCGTGCGAAAAATTGATTATTCTTAATGAACCATTAAAATGCAATCTAAATAGAGTCAAGCCGAACTGTAGCCCTTTTTACATGCGGGAAGCCCCTAGCACGGTATATCCATCGACCCAATCTCAGGTTTATCTGAGCTGTTACAGCTAGTGGTGCGCCGGACTTGTCTAGCTGTGTATGTGGTCTTGACGACTGATCATTTATTCTAGTTGGAGAGGTCGTTCAGTGTTCGGCTGCTAGAGCCGCCACACATTCTTCCGCACGTAAGAAACGCTTTGTGTTTTCGCTAACTATGATGATGCCACGTGGACCAGGCATCTTAAGCTTAAGATAAGTGTAATGCGGTACTGCATTAAAACGAGCGAAGGTCGTTCTCCCGAGTAGTGCGTGATAGCCGCTTCGAAATGGAGCGATGTCGAAGGTTAATTCTTCGCTTTGAAAGTTGTCGGGAGAACCGAATACAACCTCTAGTACTAGAGAGCCCGTGCAGCGGGCCTTTGGGCTTGGTATTACTCCTTTAAAGGTAGTATTGCTTTGGCTGATTCTTGTTGGGTCTATCCTCATTTTGCGGATCTGTGTCCTCGATATATCGATTAAGACTACTCGCCGCCATCCATAAGGACTCGGGTGAGATGGTATCCGCAATTATTGGGTCTAGCACCAAGGCAGCCGATCCTCCGTGGCCGGATACTAGTCGGTGATCCTCGCGATCAAAAGTGATCGAGCAGGCCAACCAAGGGTTGAACTTGGGTGTGACGGGCTCCACGGGCGATACGCCTCGGAGTGCGCTTTGCTCCTCCTCTTCGCTACGTGAATCATGTTCACTGCTTTGACCTCCGTGGGAATTTTTTCGTCCCCTAGTGTTTTGTCGGGCGAGGCTCATCCTCGCCTTCACTTGGTGTCTCCTCCCTTGTGTTCGGCGCTTAGCTTGCCGGCCTGCTTGAAGACCCAGATTCTCGCTGGTGTGATTTGCGGTGTTTGTTTGAGGTGCCATGAATCTGACATAATCTGTCTAGAATCTTGTTTAGGCTGGACGATCCATCTCTCGCTGCCTTTGAATGGCTTTTTCGTTGACCGGTCGAGAGCCCATGAATCCGCATTTACCGCCGTGGTTGTCCGGGCTGTCTTCATTGTTTCGACGCTTGCTTTTATCAAGGCCATGGTTTTCCATTGCCATCCCTGACTTCGGATGTGCTCGGGTCGCTGGTGCCGCCACGGCCAGCCAACTATCTTCGCCTGCAAAAAGCGGTCATAAGGCTTGTTAGAGCTGCCATTGTCCTCGGTTTTTCCTGGCCGAGGTGTCTAGCGAGCCATTCATCCCGGACACTGTGTTTGAAAGCCGCTAAGGCTTCGGCGTCCAGGCAGTCGACACTTTGATTCTTCTTAGTGAGGATTCTGTTCCAAAGCTTTCGGGCTGACTCTCCGGGCTGTTGAATTATATGACTTAAATCGTCTGCATCTGGAGGTCGGACATATGTCTCTTGAAAATTAGACCTAAAAGCATCCTCAAGCTCTTCCCAACTTCCAATTGAGTTTTCGGGGAGGCTCTTCACCAAAGGCCGAGCTGGTCCTTTCAACTTGAGGGCAAGTATTTGATGGCATGGTGATCATCTCCGCGAGCCATGTGGATATGAAGGATAACGCCCTCAATCCGCACCTCTGTGGTCCGCCGTTCGTCAGATGCCTCTATGTTCACAGGTTTGAATCCTCCGAAATTGTGATCCAAAGACCTCATCGGTGAAGCATAGGTGCGCGCACCCCGTGATTTGGATGTGTCATGGCATTCGACGGTTGTAGTGTTCAGTTTTCATTCGTGGTCGGAGCCGCTTCCTAGATCCGTAGATGGACCTGGTCATACCGCTTTTTGGTGCAAGTCCTCACGTAAATCGTGTGTCGACTTATGTGCGACATCGTTAGTCCTCTATCGCGCCACGGGTGGTCGATCCGCTGATCGGCCGCTTTATTTTTCGGTGATAGGCTCTAAAGCCTCGCCATCGATTCAGGCAGCAGCTTGCGCTTTGGTAGTTTTTGTGTGGCGATCGCCACCGTATTTTCTTCAATGTCGAGCACTTTGTTCCATCTATCGTTGAGTGTATTTTGCGCGCCTTAAGCCTTTGCTTCGCTTCTTCGCATTCCTCGCGGTGGCAATAAGCCTTCTATGGAGGTTCTCTTGCTCCAAGTGCCTTTCCGGATGATGTGTGCATCGTCATCCGGACCGTTCTCCTCTCCGGAGACAGGTTGATGAGTTTACCCTCGGCGCCGCCGGATCGGACAGCTGCTCCGCATTATGTTCGCCGTCCGCTGGCTCATCCTGCCTCGTCGCTGGTCCATGTGGTCGTTGTTTTTTGGAGTCGACCGGGTATTATTCTTTCTTGCGCCGTTATCGCTGTTTTTGCCGAGGCGGATTTGGAGCGGCGCCACGCCGTCGCTGGGTTGCTTCGAGGGATTATCCTTCGCTGCATCCTTTCGCTCTCGTCATTGTTTTTTGGGTGTATCCACCATGTATATATCGTGTGATGAAGTGGCTGTCCACGCCTGGGGCGGTGGTTCCTGTTCCTCTCCTGCATCGTCGTCCATACCGTCGATGTCTTCGGAGTCGAAATCAAGCATGTCGGTTAAATCATCGACAGTGGCTATTAAGTGGGTGGTGGGTGGGGAACAAATTTCTTCGTCGTCCGCTTCCCACTCGAGCCGGACATAGTTCGGCCGAGGGTCTCCTGACAAGGAGAGAGACCTTAATGAGTCTAGCACGTCGCCCAAGGGCGAGTGCTGGAAAATATCCACGGAGGTAAACTCCATGATCGGTGCCCAATCAGATTCGATAGGCACGGACGCAAGCGGTTCGGAGCCCGTGGCCATGCATGAGTCCAAGGGTTCAGCAACACAGGTCCCATAAGAGGTGAAGTCAGTATTCGGCTCTAACGCCGCTGAGTGTGCGACCTCCGTGGAGGGGTCCATCCACCCGTCCTCGGACGACACGATCTGCTCCGGATTGAGGACCGGAGTAGGCACAGGTGTGATCTCCCGAACACCGTCCGACAGCAGAGCCAAGTCGTGCTTGTCGTGGATCAGGCGGCGCGACTCGACATGGGCTCGAATCCGTCAAGATCAAGTCTCCGCGATGTCGGCAGATAGTTTAAGCTTCCAAACCTGACCGACGCCGAGGCGTGGCTCTCAATCTGCTCCAGATGGCCAAGGAGTTGGCCCGCAGCTGAAGTCACCAATACGAAGATCTGTCCGGGAGAAAAACTCACCCGGATCGCATCGTTGCCGATGATCGAAGGAGCCATCAAGCCTTATGGTGACGCACGTTGGAACTGTCAATGAAAGCGCCAATGTCGGTGTCAAAACCGGCGGATCTCGGGTAGGGGGTCCCGAACTGTGCGTCTAAGACGGATGGTAAGAGGAGGCGGGGGACACAATGTTTACCCAGATTCGGGCCCTCTCGATGGAGGTAATACCCTACTTCCTGCTTGATTGATCTTGATGATATGAGTATTACAAGAGTTGATCTACCACGAGATCATAGAGGCTAAACCCTAGAAGCTAGCCTATGATTATGATTGTCGTTGTCCTACGGACTAAACCCTCCGGTTTATATAGACACCAGAGGGGGCTAGGGTTACACAGAGTCGATTACAAGGGAAGAGATCTACATATCCGAATTGCCAAGCTTGCCTTCCACGCAAAGGAGAGTCCCATCAGGACACGGGACGAAGTCTTCAGTCTTGTATCTTCCTAGTCCAACAGTCCGGCCAAAGTATATAGTCCGGCAGTCCGAGGACCTCCTTATCCAGGACTCCCTCACTGGTGTCATCAGATCCTTCAACGCAAGCACGGCCTTGCCCTTGCGTTTCCTGTTGCGATGCCGACCCTTCTTCATCAGGGCGGCAGTGTCTTCGTCAATAGAGTCGGTTTCCGCGCCGGCGTCCTCGCCGGGGTACTTCCTTCCCTGTTCAGCCCGGGCGCACCAATCGGCCAGAACATAGAGTTCGGCCACATCCTTAACCTTGGTCATCACCAGCTTTTCACAAGATCTTGTTGTTGCGCATGTTCGATGGAACACGCTGATCACAAGGCGGGATGAACGCCGGGATGTTGTACGCACCGGCTGAATCTCTGATGTACTTATACTGGGTTTCCCCTTCCTTCTAGGGAATGATATGTAGATCACTGGCCTGGCCATGACCTTGGTGGCCTCCCGTGAAGGCGCCAACGAACTCATGGCACAGATCCGACCAAGAAGAAATGGAATCCGCCGGCAAGTGCATTAACCAAGGCATAACATTGGGCTTCAGTGCCAGCGGGAAATAATTTGCAAGCACCTTGTCGTCGCGGGCTCCGGCAGCCTGCATCACGATGGTGTAGATGCTGAGGAACTTGGACAGATGGGTCTTGCCAGTGTACTTCTCGCCGACGTCGGGCTTGAACGTGCGGTGGGACGGCCACTAGAACTACCGCAGCTCGCGGGTAAAGGCCGGGCAGCCCACCTCATAAGGTAGGCCACCGGAGCCCCCCGGTGATGGGTGGTCCATAGCGGGTCCCACTCGCTTGTCCGACTAGTGGCGTCTATCATGCCGACGCTCGATAGTGGTTCGAAGAACTTGGCGCTGGTCGCGGTGGGTCCGTGGGTCGGACGATGCTATAGAGATGTTATCACAAGCGTCGTCACGACGGGCCGACGTCCGCGGCGGATGGCGAGGAGGAGGAGAGTGCACCGTGACCGCAGCACCCCCGGTCCTCCCAGCACTGGCATGTGGTGGCTCGGTGGAGTGCCGGCCCGAGGGTTCCGCCGGTCGCGGATCATCTTTGTTGGCGACGGCGACGAGGCTCGGATGGTGCCTCCACTCGCCGAGCCCGCAGCGAGGGGAAGTCGAGGAGCACGCTCGCACGCCAAAGCTTCACGGCGTGGTGGCGGTGATACCGGCGAGATCGTGGTGCGCTTCGACTTCTAACCATGTTAGAAAGAGCTCCATCACGACCCAGCGGTTGTGCGCCATTTTCGCAAGCACTTCGGCGGGCATGCTGAACTCCTTCGTCCCGCGGATGACGCACAGGGCTCTTCCCACAGCGGTGTCCAGGGTCACCGGCGTGGTGACATTGCTCGTCGCGCACACCATGGGAAGAGCGCGCAGTAGTTGCCGGTGTGGGCGTCTTGGAGGTTGCTGCACCGCCCGAGGGTGGCACAACCACACTCCTAGAGGGCCCCGCGCCGCCTGCGGGGGGCCCAGCCCCGTCTTTGGATTTGGTGGCGGCGGCTCGTCGCTGGGCGCATTTAACGGCGCCGCCGCCAGTTCGATCGCTAGGGCGATGCTTTGGTGCTCGCGACCGCGCCCGGTCCCGTCCGCGACCGGCCGCTGTCGCCCAGACAAGCCTGGCCGCCGCCCCCAACAAGCCGATCGTCGTGGTCGTCTTCTTCATGGGAGCCATGGCTACGAAGAACCGCTAGGCTAACTACTAGACCAGATTCTCACAATCGCACCCCCTACCTGGCGCGCCAAAGATGTCGGTGGGAAACGGCACCTATGGGATCACAAGAATCCCTACTACGGTTGCCGGGGCGCAGGGTTGCGAGAAGAGCAGGATTAGAAGTCAGCACAAGGATCGTTTACCCAGGTTCAGGCCGCGAGGATGCGTAAAACCCTAGTCCTGCTTTGGTGGATGTATTGAGTGTTCTTGAGCCCTCGAACTAGCTACGGTGGCTGAGTAGTTCCCAAGAGCCGAATCCTTCTCCAGTACGCCATGGGCCTCCTTTTATAGTCGAAAGGGGCTGCCACAGTGGCACACAGGAGGTGGAAAGGCATACAGTACTATGAGCTTATTGCCCATATTACAGGACAAGACGCATTTAATGTGTTGCTTAGGTGTCCCCTAGCTTTATCAGGGACGGGGGCGAGGCCCGTCCCGTCCGTCGCCGCTCCCCCTCGCTTCGACACGCGCCCTGGCTAGCGATGCATGCAGCGCCATGTAGGCAGGCAAGCAGCTGAGGTGGCGCGGTGGTAGGGTATTCATGAAGATCTGCATGCCGCCACACATGTGCTTGCTGAACTGGTCTAGGAGCTGCATGTCGCCACATGGGTGCCAGCCCAGCTGGTTGGGCTGGCAGCTGCATGCGAACAGTAGTGGAAGCTTGGCTGGTGCGGTCCTGGTGGTGGCCCTGCTGGCGTTTTTGTCAAGGGTCTTGCCGGGTGGCCCGGCAAGGGTCTTGCCGCGATGCGCAGTCCTCCCCGGCAAGGATCTTGCCGGGGGTCTTGTGGCTTTCCTCGGCAAGGATCCCGCCGAGAGTCGCCGTCTTCTAGTCCTCATCTTGATCTCATATATCTATGGTCTTGACAAAGATCTGCAGGCCACCACCAGAGGTGCCTCCCGAGCCCTGGCCCAATCGTAGTCGGTTGGGTTGTAACCTGTGGCTCAAGGGTGGCTCGCTCTGTTGGTGTTTGGGCGTGCTGCCCTGGCAAGGGTCTTGTCGGGGCTGCTGAGGCTGCCCCCGGCAAGGGTCTTGCCGAGGGAAACTGCTCCGTCCCTCTGCTTCTTTGTGTTCTTGGCCTTGGCGTTGCCTTGATCGTCTTGTGTTGGGCTTCGGCTTCTCTCCGACTTCCCTCCCTTGCCCTGCTACATGTGGCCGTGGCGCGTGGCTCTGACTGCCCGTGCACAAGTAAAGGGGTACAAAGGTGCGGCCCTACTTTTGTACACCGACACCATGCAGTTTTATTATCAATCTTGGATGTTTTATAATCATTTTATAGTCATTTTATATCATTTTTTGGTACTAACCTATTGACCTAGTGCCAAGTGCCAGTTGCTTTTTTCCCATGTTTTTTAATCGCAGGAAATCAATATCAAACGGAGTCCAAATGCCACGAAACTCCATGATGATTTTTTATGGGCCAGAAGGAAGGCAATGGGCCCTGGTTGCACCTGGGGGTGCCCCGAGGGGGGCACGACCCACCAGGGCGCACCAGGAGGCCCAGGCACGCCCTGGTGGGTTGTGCCCACCTCGGGTGCCCCCGGACCGCCTCTTTGCTCTATAAATACCACAATATTCCAGAAAACCTAGAACAGGCGTTGAAATATTCATCCAGCCGCTGCAGAGTCCAGAACCACCAGATCCAATCTAGACACCATCACGGAGGGGTTCACCACTTCCATTGGTGCCTCTCGGATGATGCGTGAGTAGTCCTTTGTAGACCTTCGGGTCCGTAGTTAGTAGCTAGATGGCTTTCTCTCTCTCTCTCTCTCTCTTGCTGGATTCTCAATACAATGGTCTCTTGGAGATCCATATGATGTAACTCTTTTGCGGTGTGTTTGTTGGGATCTGATGAACTTTGAGTTTATGATCAGTCATATCTATTTATATCCCTGAAAGTTATTTGAGTTTCTTTGATCTCTTATATGCATGATCTATTATAGCCTCGTATTTCTTCTCCGATATTTGGGTTTTGTTTGGCCAACTTGACCTATTTATCTTGCAATGGGAAGAGGTGCCCGGTAGTGGGTTCGATCTTACGGTGCTCGATCCCAATGACAGAAGGGGAAACGACACATATGTATCGTTGCTACTAAGGATAAAAAGACGAGATCTATATCTACCGCCATATAGATAAACGGATCTTGTCTACATCATGTCATCGTTCTTATTGCATTACTCCGTTTTTCCATGAACTTAATACACTACATGCATGCTAGATAGCGGTCGATGTGTGGAGTAATAGTAGTAGATGCAGGCAGGAGTCGGTCTACTAATCCTGAATGTGATGCCTATGTAATGATCATTGCCTGGATATCGTCATAATTATTTGAAGTTCTATCAATTTCCCAACAGTAATTTGTTTACCCACCGTTTGTTATTTTTCTCGAGAGAAGCCACTAGTGAAACCTTCGCCCCCGAGTCTTCTTTCTCATATATTTGCCTTGCGATCTACTTTTCCTTTGCATTTTTATTCAGATCTATTAAACCAAAAATGTAAAAATACCTTGCTGCACTTTTACTTATTTGCAATCTATTATTTCAATCTATTACAATTTACCTCACGTCCTCTTGCCAATTTCTGGTGCCGTTACCCGAAAGGGATTGACAACCCCTTTAGCACGTCGGGTTGCGGGGTGTTGTTATTTGTGTGCAGGTGCTGTTTATGTTGTGTTGCTTGGTTCTCCTACTGGTTCGATACCTTGGTTTCATAACTGAGGGAAATACTCTACCGTCGCTATGCTACATCATCCCTCCCTCTCTGGGGAAATACCGACGTAGTTCTAGCTACCATAATGCATGTAGACATCTTCGGCCAAAAAATCGTGGAGAAAGGCATAACTCACGTGAATCTGTCGAAGACTCCACCCACGGGACACTGCGGGAGAGAGGACCAGGCGAACCGTGGCAGGCTTCACCACTGGGCTGAAAGTATCTCCATAGTATATCCCTTGTTGTTGAGTAAAACCGCGAGCAACAAGGCGAGCCTTGTGCTTGTCGACAAAACCATCCGGATGATGCTTGGTCTTAAAAATCCACTTACAACCCACAACATTAACACCGGGAGGCCGAGGCACCAACACCCATGTGTTCGTGTGACGAAGAGCAGCGAACTCCTAAGACATGGTGGCACGCCAAGCAGGTTCGCCAAGAGCATCCCGATGAGAAGTCGGCGCGACGAAGAATGCACGCCGACGAGAGTCATACCGAACCGTGTCATCGGTGTATGTCTTGTCCTTGCCCATATGATCACGATGACGGGTGACCATGGTATGCACTTGAGCTGCATCGCCTGTAGATGGTGGCGGCGGCGACGGAGACCCGGCCAGTGGTGTCGTGGCTGAAATCTCTTCAACGACAGGCGACACGGGCCGGGGCGACACGGTTGGCTGGGCCGGTCCAGGCGACACGGGAGAGCCGGGCGGAGACGGCAGCCCGGGAGACGCGGCCGGCGACCCAGCCAAGACCGAAGCGGCGGGCTGGGCCGAACCAGGCGATGCTGGGGACACAGCCGGTGACCCGGCCGGGTCCGCGGACTCACCAGCGGGCGAGGAAGATGGGTCAGCCTCGGGAGGCATGGCATGCAGGTCGATCACACCATCGGGCGCATGTGCGGCGACGGTTTCCTATGAAGACAACAAAGCAACATCTGCAGGTAACAAGTGAGATGACAAATATGACAAGTCGTATTTCCGCACATGGACATCCGAAACCGGTTCATTAGATGGAAAAGTGAGGGCATGCTCAAGAGAAGCAATGTCGACCGAAACACCTGGGTTGGAGTAAGGAAAAACGGTCTCATGGAAAACAACGTCACAAGAAATATAGATCCTCCCCGAGGTGCGATCAAGACACTTATAGCCCTTATGCAGAGGACAATAGCCAAGGAATATGCACATCTTGGAGCGGAACTCAAGCTTGCGAGCATTGTACTTGCGAACACTGGGCTAGCAAGCACACCCAAAAATCCTAAGAGAGGAATAATTGGGCTGAACATGAAACATGTGGAACAGGGGCGTGTCCTTGTTGAGAACCGGAGTGGCCATACGGTTGATGAGGTAACATGCCGTAAGAAAAGCCTCATCTCAAAACCGGAGTGGGAGAGACGAGTGCGCAAGTAAGGCAAGGCCGGTCTCGGCCAAATGACGGTGTTTGCGCTCGGCAATACCACTTTGCTGAGATGTATGTGGACACGACACACGGTGAGAGATGCCCGTGCGTTGAAAATAGCGATGGAGTTTGTGGTATTCACCACCCCAATCGGACTAAACACCCTTGATTTTACAATCCAAAAGGCGTTTGACATGAGCCTGAAAATTATAGAAGACTTGCTCAATATCAGACTTGTGTTTAAACAAATAAATCCAAGTGAAACGCGTATAGTCATCAACAAAACTAACATAATACTTGTACCCCCCGAAGAAGCAATAGCGGGACCCCAAACATCTGAGTGTATTAATTCAAGAGGTACAGTAATGACATGATAAGACGTAGAATATGGTAGTTGATGACTCTTAGCACACTGACAGGCATCACACACTAATGGTGAATTATTTGAGCTAGAACACGGGAGATCATGGCTCCGGACAATGGAGGTGACCACATTATTTGTAGGGTGACCTAGACGCTGATGCCATTGCGATGACGAAACTCGGACACTGGATGAAGCATGGCGAGATGACGAGGATGATGCATGAGCAAAGGGAATCAGGTAGACCCCCCTGACTTCTACCTTGAAGAATGACGCGCCTGGTTGCTTTGTCCTTAACAAAGAAAAGACGACGGTGAAACTCAACAAACACGTCATTATCACAAACAAGGCGATAAACAGAAAGAAGATGTTGGCTGATGTGTGGAACATGAAGGATGTTGTGCAGTTTTAGGGATGAACCGGGTAAGCGGGAATGACCAATGTGTGAAATAGAAAAACCTGCACCATTGGCCACCTGAACCTGGTCCTTGCCATCATAGCGCTCATGAACCTGGAGACGCTCAAGATCACTCGTCAGGTGACCCGTAGCCCCGGTATCCAGCACCCAAGGGTAGTCGACGGTGTGGGTGCATGCCGAGTTGGCAGAGCGAGTGTTGTGGTCCTGGTCATAGTGCTTGCAGCATTCATCAGCCTCATGACCCCAGTTCTTGCAAATTTGACACCTGGGGCGCCAGCGATTGTTGCGACGGCCCCTACCGTCGTTGCCCCCGCCACCTTGCCGACCGTTGCCGGCGTAGCCAGGGTTGCGGTCGCGGCCGCCTTTGGTGCCGCCGTTGCCGCTTTGGTGGCCTTGCCCGGCCGGGCCGTTCCCTCGGCCGGGCGACCCCCACCCTGCAAGGGGTAGGGCTCCGAGTAGGGTGCACGTCCGCCATTGCCGTAGGAGCCCGAGCGGGTCACGGCGTTGGCTGAGGAAGACCACCCCTCCGCCGCACTCTGCTGAGCCTGCAACTCTTCGAACGATAAAACGAGCGAGTAGAAGCTGGAGTAGGGCATAGTTGTGTTACTCCCACCTAGGGAGGCGGCGATGGAGCTGTAGGCGGAGCCGAGTCCTGTGAGGATGTGATCAATGAGCTCATCGTCACGGATTGGATAGCCGGCGGCGGCCATGGTGTGGGCGAGGGCCTTCATCTTGTGCATGTACTCAGCCGCGGACATCTCCTCCTTCCTCGGCGTCTGGAGTTGACGCCGGATATGACGAACGTTGGCGCGGCTCTGCGCACCGAACATGGCACCGACGGCCGTCCATACCGCTTACGCCGTCTCGCAGCTGATGAGCTGACATGTGATATCCTCATCCATCGAGGTGAGGAGAAGGCCCTTGACCTTCTGATCCTGAGTCCACCAATGGTGGTACACCGGGTTGGCAGCGGTCGTCGCGGCATCGCTAGTGCCCACAGCGATGGTCTTGTCGGGTGCCGCCGAGGTGCCGCTCAGGTAACCATGGAGGTTGGCGCCGACGAGGACGGGTGCCGGCGATGCCCTCCCACAACATGAAGTTGTGGCGGCCGAGATGGAAGGAGATCGCTGGAACGGCGAGTGCAGCGGGAACAGAGGCGGCCGCGGGGGAGGTGATGGCGCCGACGGAGTTGGAGAGCGATAGGGCAGCGGATGACATCGCGCGACGCGAGGAGGAGAAGAGCGCGCGGGCGGAGAAGAGGACTCGGCGGCGGGCGGCGCTGAACGAGACGAAGGCGGCGGCGGCGGATGGATCGGGGCGGCGACATAGGGTTCGCGCGGCTGCTCGGGAGGCTAATTGATACCAAGTTAGAACAGATAGGTTTAGGGTTTTGCGTAGGGGTTACATCCACCTCACGTCTCAATATATAAATTAAATTAAATACGTATACACATATAAATACAATATATGCAATCCAGATCCTATTTTACATCCACGGCCTCACTGGCGGAGGCAAAATTTCGTATTTTGACTCTTTTTGCAAACAAATTCAGGATCTGACCCTCATTCGGAAAAATTTCGTGATCTGACCCTTTTCCTACCGCCATCATTCTTGGCGGTAGGGTAACACTGCCTACCGCCGCAGGCTATGGCGGTAGGACTTGATTGCGCCGTCACGGCCGTTTGGCGTTGAAACTACCCTACCGCCATAGTCTTTGGCGGTAGGTTTTAGAATATATAAATTACGTATGGCGTCTAGTACTACCATATGAACTCTGTTGGCAGGTTGGCTAGCGCGTGCAGGTTTTTGGCTGCAGGTCTCGGGTTCGAGCCTACCTATGGCTAGTTTTTTTGTTCATTTTTATCTTGCCCAATAAAAAATAAAAAAATTGTCCAATTAATATTAGGATATAAATCATTTATAAAAATATATTTTTTATTTATCTGTAACTGTTTTAAAAAAATCGCTCAAAGATATATATATATATATATATATATATATATGTGTGTGTGTGTGTGTGTGTGTGTGTGTGTGTGTGTGTGTGTGTGTGTGTGTATACGAATATGATCAATTGGTCTCACATATTACCTGCATAAAAAAGATTTGAAAGACTATTCACCAAGATCAATTGGTCTCACACATTATTGGCCCCACATATCTCTTCATCGTTCGTATATGAAGCCTCCCTGATAGTTAGGTCGTTGCATTCATCTTCAGGTCTTTGCTCCATCATCTCCTTTTGCCCTCAATTAATCCCTGTCCTTCGACCTTCGTTTTCCCTCAGAAGCACTGCTAGACTGGGGAACTCCCTTGCCGGAGCAGGAGCAGTAGTGGCAGCTAGCTTGCACTTTATCAAGATGAGTGCTCCATCTCCATCTTAAATTGCTCAACGCTTTTGAAATCAGTCAGACTTCTAGTTTGCAGTTTGTATATGTTCTTTTGAAACTTGTGTTCTAACACTGGAACCCAAGAAAGGATGAAATACGGGTCTATGACCATTTACTTATCCTCTTTCATATCCACAATTAATTTGTTTACCCAGGGTTTTACTACTTCCTGCTATTTCTTAGTTAGTTTAAAGTTTGAAAGGCCTTTGCACACCCTGATTTGTATTTGTGTTTGGATGATAATACTGAGAACGAACCTTACACTGTATTTGATCTTACTGGAGAGGTCGTCTTTGTATCACGGATTTGATAATATAGTAGCAACTAAACTGGAGAACCTGGAGGCGCGTGTGTGTAGTGGTTTGAGCGCGGAGCCGACCAACCTTAGTGCTACTCAGGATAAACATTTTCTTTTAGTTAACCATTAAAAATCAAGCATAAAGTGCTTTTATTCTGATAATTTGTTGCAAGCAATTATTAATTACGCATCATATGTAGCTCTTTTGGCAAAAGAACATGGAAGAAAACTCATCATTAACATAGCTGGGCGGAGACAAACAATAACAGAGCCAAACAAAGTAACATATGATAAGAACTTAATTGCAGAGCGCCTAATCTTCATGATGAACAAAGAATAAAATTGCTCTCTCCCATGTATGTTACAGATCTAATTCGCAAAAAGACTGCAGAAAAACAAATCTTTGCGGAAATTTTATGAAACAGTTACATATAAGTAAAAAAAATATTTTTATAAATAATCCATAGCCTAACATTATAATTGGACAAATTGTTTATCCCATCATATTCGTTTATATCTTTATGAGAATTTTATAAAACAGTTACAGATAAATAAAAATATATTTTTATAAGTAATTCTTGTCCTAATATTAGTTGGACACATTATTTAATTTTTATTGGGCAAAGTAAAAATAAACAAAAAATTGGCCTTGTGAAGGCTCGAACGCAAGTCCTGCTGAACCAAACTTGCGTGAGGTAGCCAACTTTCCACTAGATTGATTGTATTCTACTAGATGCCACATGTTATTTAAACCTTCTTGACCCTACCGCCAAGGACTATGGTAACAGAGTATTTTCAACGTTTGATAACCGTGACGGGGCAGTCAAGTCCTACCGCCATAACCCTTGGCGGTAGGATAACACCCTACCGCCAAGGGCTATGGCGGTAGGAAAAAGGGTCAGATCCTAATTTTTTTACGAACTAGGTTCAGATCCGGCTAAACTTCATAAAAAAAGTCAAAACACGAAAATTGGCCACCGGTGAAGGGAGGGAGCATGACTTTAGGACTTCAATATCGCTCCACTAGCAGTAGGGAAGGAAAGCGGTTCCTTGGAGTCTCATCAATGCTAGGCCAGCCAAACATTCCTTTAACTGGCATCAATGCCAGAAATGTACATACTCCTGTCGGTCTCAGGCAACATCAGATTCCCCATTTAATTCATCTTCTTTTAGAAGAGATTCCCCATTTAATTCACATCCACTGGAATTGGAATGCCGAAGTCCGAAGAACAACCACCATTCCCGCGAATTCCAGGTAGACGATCGCAGGGCATGGAGGCGCAGCATTTCTCAGCAACTCCGGCAATCAACTCCCGGCGCGGCGCGCGTGGCGCATGGGCGACCCATCGGCTCTGTTTGGATACTCTAACACAGTTAGATTAGAGTTATTTTTTAACCCACTCTAACCCAAATAAGCACCTCTTCACCGGGATAGTTGGGTTAGATGAAACTAACCCACTCTAACCCTTCTTGTTTGGATACTTTTGGGTTATTTGAGCCCCCAACTAACCCAAACTAGCTCTAACCACATGATCCAAATAGGGCCATCCCTGGCGCTGCCTTTCAAGGAACAGCAACCGGCTGGAAGTTTTTTTTTTTGAAACAGAGGCAAAAGATTTACCTCATTCATTAATTAAGAAGGAGAGTTTTGAGTACATGAGAACCGGCTTTACAACATAGCCCATCAACAAAAGGTGCAAACGAATTACTCTCGCGGCATGATGATGCTTAGATGTCTAGCTCCGGCGGTGACCCACATCCTGGCCTCTTCTTGGATGAGTTTTAGAATGTAGTGTGGCGGCGTCGATTTCTTCTGGAAGATTCTAGCGTTTCTCTCATTCCAGATGACCCAACATACAAGCATGGTGAGTGAGGCCATGTCCTTCCTGTTCGTTGTATTGCAACCGGCTGGAAGTGGATCCGTTGGCGTCGCCGGGATTTAGATTTGGGAGGAGGCGCTGCTGACTGGTGAGGCGCCTGTGCGTGGCGGGCGCGCGGCCACGTAGGTTGCAACTGTGCGCAAGCTTCGGCGTATGCTTGTGCTTTTGGTGCCATCCGGCGGGAGCAGCAGCAACTGGGATTGATTGATTGTTTCTCGTTGTTGTCGTGCGGCTCCTCCATACCTGGTACACGCTGGTCGTGACACTTAGTCACTGTATCCTGTGCTGGAAGCCTGGAACACACTTGTCCTGATCGCAACTCCTAGGCAGGACATTTACATGCAATGCACTGCCTAGGACGAAGCACCGGGGAATCCATTTATTGTGACGAGCACGCATTGCATTGTACATGGTCTTACGTCTTAGGGCCGGAATATTTTTATTTTTTTATTTTTGAGGGGAAGGGCCGGGGTATTTACTTGTATAGTTTTGCTAATTCATACTTGGCTGGAATTTTTTGCATATTGCATTTTTTTGTCAACAAGAAAATAAATACCCAAGAAATTGCACATTTTTTTCAACAAGGGCAATATATGAAAATCAAGATGTTACCCGTGACACCCAACCTTTGCAACCATACAATATCAAGAACTAGTCGAAACATTAAGGATATGAACACAACCCAAAAAGATTAAAGAAGAAGAAGAGGTAGAAGCAAAGAAGACGCACAACGAACAACTTGCAAAAGACCGACAGTACTGGTCACATATGACGAGAGGTGTTAGTTGTAAGACTTTAAAAATCACATGCAAATTATAATAGACAATCACCTGATTATATTGGTCATGCGTCTCTTCTCAAGTCGTCGGGCAGTGCTTGTCGCCGGCAGGTGAAGCCTCCGGCGAATGTTGCGCACTACGTCTCATGCGGGGTCGTCAAGTCATGCCTGCTGCTGGCACGTGCTGCATAGTGGCTCTGGCGGAGGACTCATGTCTAGCCTGTTGCTGCTGGATCGAACGTGGTGCAACAGTGGCGGGAGGTAGGCGGTATGGGATGTTCGTCTGCGGTGTCTTCTCCAGAGTATCCAGTTATCGAGGCGTCGGTACCCGGATAAGGGATGATGGTACATACGGCTTCAACGGCGACTTTATGCACTCCGATGGAAACACAAGATCAATATATGATCAGACTATGTTGACGTGCGTCTGCTTTGTGTCCTTGCTGAAGGTGGTGGATTGAAGCTAGGCTTTGGAGATGAGAATCCATAGTTCTACCTTGTGTTAGACTTGCCATCATCGGCGCACGTGCGGCAATTTCCTGTTGAAGGCGTGGCCTAAGAATTGTGTATTTTTGTTTTGCTATCGTCTTGTAACATGGGGTTAGTGGTTATCTGATGGAGTTAGTGTCGCTAGAGGTTATATGATGGAGTTACTGTTGCGAGAGGCATGTGGCCTTGGGTTTTTGATGTTGTTCGGCTACTCGATTTTGCATTCTAATATATGGCTATATGCATCGTCCTGGTGCAGAGGCCGAGGGTTATCCTTCTTTTCGAAAAAAACCTGATTATATTGGCCATTTGGTGTGACGCACAAATATTTTCAATTTTAGTTTCCCAAAAAGTGTCACTGCCTTTGTTAACTTTGTCGTATTCCTTCTCATTGTGAGGAATTCACTGTGGCAAGACCTAGCTTGCCACAAACTAGAGCCTAAGATTGGAGTAGGGCGTTTTGGTGACCGAGCCTCATGGAGCCCTTTATTTTAGAAAAAAAATCAAAATTCAAATTTTTTGACTTCAAAAAATTCAGAAAAAAAATATGCAGCTATACAAGGATGAAATGTATGTGTGTGTAAAAATTCAAGATGAAATACTTTAAAATGTGACCTATACAAAAAAGAAAAATGTCTGGACTTTGAGGATAAATAGTATCATGTGTTAAAAAGCCTCAGATTTGTCTTTTGTACACAGCCTTCTTTTCAACGTATTTCATCCTAAAAATATACACACATGTGTGTTATGCCTCCATGTATATTTGTATTTTTTCCAGATTTTTTTGAATTGTAAAAATATGAATTTTCATGAATTTTGTGTTTTTCAAAAACCGGCCTCCATGGAGGCCGAGCTCCAAAAGGCATTTTCGATAATATAGTGACTATGTACATTGGTGGTTGACAAGAAGGATGTGAAATAAAGAGAATTAATGTTGATGTGATCTAACCTATTACGGGGGTGAAGGAGCGAGGAACATGAAACCAAAGCAGTAGTCGTGGCAATAGGTAAGAACTGGTTCTCCAGGAAAAAGGAAAAAATACTTGACGTGTGTTAACTATTTCCTCCATTGCAAATAATTTAAGTTTTAGGTTTGTCCTAAGCAAATGTCTTCAAGTTTGACCACATTGATAGAAAAACGTGTCAACATGCACACAACCAAATTACTTCCTTTTTGTGGCAAAAATAGTTCTATTATAAACATGATTTTGTATATAGCTAAAATTTAAGATATTTTTATATTTTCCACAGTGGTCAAGTTTTTTGCGAATGGAGATGGAGATATCTTTTATTTGAAGGGTGTAATCCAAACTGGGTCAACAATCTCCTTCGAACCCGAACACAGCCAACCTTCCATGCGGGGGAGGGGGAGGAGGTGGTATCACCCTAGTCTAGTTAGGCAATGGCTTACATTTCATCTCTTTCCTAACAACTTCTATTTTATGCCCCCTACTAGAATGAAGGATGCATTTGATTTCACTGAAGAGAGCGAGCGACCGGCATGCGATTCGTAGAAGTGTCTCCGCTCATGTCGACAACAACTTAGCAATCCGTCTCAGGGACAAAAGGAGTGTGGCTTCACTCCAGCATGAGGGTGATGCCTCCAAACACATAGAAACTTCACCTTTAAGAGGACTAGAGCATGTGATCAGGTACCAGTAGGAAGAGAAAATGGCGTGGCCCTCTTCATCTCGAAGTATCATTCCTGCACCCCCATTATCGTCACTCTATGAGAAAGCTCCATGGACATTTAGTTTCATCTACCCAGGTGGTGGCGTAGCCACTTGGTTGGATGGTTGTGTTGGGGAGCATGCAATTTTAAAGAAATTCGTACGCTCACGCAAGATCTATTTAGGAGATGCATAGCAACGAGAGGGGGAGAGTGAGTCCATGTACCCTCGTAGACCGAAAGCGGAAGCATTTGACAACGCGGTTGATGTAGTCGAACTTCTTTTCGTTTCGACCGATCAAGCATCGAATGTACGACACCTCCAAGTTCTGCACACGTTCGGCTCGATGACGTCCTCGAACTATTGATCCAGCAAAGTGTCGAGGGAGAGTTCCGTCAGCACGACAGCATGGTGACGATGATGGTGAAGTGATCCGTGCAGGGCTTCGCCTAAGCACTACGTGAATATGACCGAAGGCGTAAACTGTGGAGGGGGGGTGCCGCACATGGCTAGGAATCAATATTGTGTGTTCTAGCGGTGCCCCCCACATATATAGGTGGGAGAGGGAGAGGGGCAGCAAGGGGCACCCCAAGTAGGAGTAATCCTACTTGGGCGCTTCCCACAAGTCGGCCTCCCCCTTCCATAAGTGTTGGAGGGGGAAGGAAAGAGACGGGGAAGAGAAGGAAAGGGGGAGGCCGAATCCTCCCCTTTCCTTTCTCCCTTCCCTCCTTCCTTCTCCTCCTATTCGGCCTATATGGGGGCGCACCAGCCCACTAGGGGCTGGTTTATCCCGCCCTTGGCACAATAAGGCCCATATCTTTGCCGGTGGGTGCCCGGAACCCCTTCTGGTGACCTGATATGTACCCGGTACCTCCGGAAGACTTCCGGTGTCCGAATACTATCGTCCTATATATATAAATCTTTACCTCTCGAACATTCTGAGACTCCTCGTCATGTCCGTGATCTCATCTGGGACTCCGAACAACATTCGGTCACCAAATCACATAACTCATATAATACAAAATCGTCATCGAATGTTAAGCGTGCGGACCCTACGGGTTCGAGAACTATGTAGACATGACCGAGACACTTCTCCAGTAAATAACCAACAGCGGAACCTGGATGCACATATTGGTTCCCACATATTCTACGAAGATCTTTATCGGTCGTACCGCAATAACAACATACATTATTCCCTTTGTCATCGGTATGTTACTTGCCCGAGATTCGATCGTCGGTATCTTCATACCTAGTTCAATATCATTACCGGCAAGTATCTTTACTCGTTCTACAATGCATCATCCCACAACTAACTCATTAGTCACATTGCTTGCAAGGCTTATCATGATGTGCATTACCGAGAGGGCCCAGAGATACCTCTCCGATACTCGGAGTGACAAATCCTAATCTCGATCTGTGCCAACCCAACAAACACCTTCGGAGATACCTGTAGAGCATCTACATAATCACCCAGTTACGTTGTGACGTTTGATAGCACACAAGGCATTCCCCCGGCATCTGGGAGTTGCATAATCTCATAGTCAAAGAAATATGTATATGACATGAAGAAAGCTATAGCAATAAAACTGAACGATCATTATGCTAAGCTAATGGATGGGTCTTGTCCATCACATCATTCTCCTAATGATGTGATCCCGTTCATCAAATGACAACACATTTCTATGGCTAGGAAACTTAACCATCTTTGATTAACGAGCTAGTTTAGTAGAGGCTTACTAGGGACACGGTGTTTTGTCTATGTATCCACACATGTATCAAGTTTCCGGTTAATACAATTCTAGCATGAGTAATAAACATTTATCATGATATAAGGAAATATAAAATAACAACTTTATTATTGCCTCTAGGGCATATTTCCTTCAGTCTCCCACTTGCACTAGAGTCAATAATCTAGTTCACACCGCCATGTGATTTAACATCAATAGTTCACATCACCATGTGATTAAAACCCAAAGTTCACATCGCCATGTGACCAACACCCAAAGGGTTTACTAGAGTCAATAATCTAGTTCACATTGCCATGTGATTAATGATACGTCCCCAATGTATCTATGATTTTTTATTGTTCTATGCTATTATATTATCTGTTTTGGATGTTTATGGGCTTTATTAAACACTTTTATATTACTTTTGGGACTAACCTATTGACCCGAGCCCAAGTGCAGATTCTGTTTTTCCCTTGTTTGATGTTTGAAGAAAAGGAATATCAAACGGAGCGAAACTGAATGAAACCTTCGGAGAAGTTATTTTGGAAGGAAAGCAACCGGGAGACTTGGAGTCCACGTCAAAGAAGCAACGAGGAAGACACGAGGTAGGGGCGCCCAACCCCTGTATGCCCTCCACCCTCGTGGGCCCTCGTGGCTCCCCGACATACTTCTTCCTCCTATATATACCCATATACCCTAAAACGATCTGGGAACAGGATAGATCGGGAGTTCCGCCACTGCAAGCCTCTCAGAGCCACCAAAACCAAACGGGACCTGTTCAAAGACTCACGGGGGGGGAACCTCACCGATGGCCATCTTCATCATCCCGGCGATCTCCATGACGAGGAGGGAGTAGTTCACCCTCGGCCGAGGGTATGTACCAAGAGCTATGTGTTTGATCTCTCTCTCTCTCTCTCTCTCTCTCTCTCTCTCTCTCTCTCTCTCTGTTCTTGATTTGGCACGATCTTGATGAATCGCGAGCTTTGCTATTATAGTTGGATCTTATGTTGCTTCTCCCCCTCCTACTCTCTTGTAATAGATTGAGTTTTCCCTTTGAGGTTATCTTATCGGATTGAGTCTTTAAAGATTTTAGAACACTTGATGTATGTCTTGTCGTGCGTATCTGTGGTGACAATGGGATATCACATGATTCTCTTGATGTATGTTTTGGTGATCAACTTGCGGGTTCCGCCCATGAACCTATGCATAGGGGTTGGCACACGTTTTCGTCGTGATTCTCCGGTAGAAACTTTGGGGCACTCTTTGAGGTTCTATGTGTTGGTTGAATAGATGAATCTGAGATTGTGTGATGCATATCGTATAATCATACCCACGGATACTTGAGGTGACATTGGAGTATCTAGGTGACATTAGGGTTTTGGTTGATTTTTGTCTGAAGGTTTTATTCTAGTACGAACTCTAGGGCTGTTTGTGACACTTATAGGAATAGCCCAACGGATTGATTGGAAAGAATAACTTTAAGGTGGTTTCATACCCTACCATAATCTCTTCGTTTGTTCTCCGCTATTAGTGACTTTGGAGTGACTCTTTGTTGCATGTTGAGGGATAGTTATATGATCCAGTTATGTTATTATTGTTGAGAGAACTTGCACTAGTGAAAGTATGAACCCTAGGCCTTGTTTCCAAGTTTTGCCATACCGCTTATTTATCACTTTTACCACTTGCTACCTTGCTGTTTTATATTTTCAGATTACAAAAACCTATATCTACCATCCATATTGCACTTGTATCACCATCTCTTCGCCCAACTAGTGCACATATACAATTTACCATTGTATTGGGTGTGTTGGGGACACAAGAGACTCTTTGTTATTTGGTTGCAGGGTTGCTTGAGAGAGACCATCTTCATCCTACGCCTCCCACGGATTGATAAACCTTAGGTCATCCACTTGAGGGAAAATTGCTACTGTCCTACAAACCTCTGCACTTGGAGGCCCAACAACGTCTACAAGAAGAAGGTTGTGTAGTAGACATCAATTAACACCCAAAGAGTACTAAGGTGTGATCATGTTTTTCTTGTGAGAGAAGTTTAGTCAACGGGTCTGCCACATTCAGATCCGTATGTATCTGCAAATTTCTATGTCTACAATGCTCTGCATGAAGCTACTCTAGCTAATTGCTCCCACTTTCAATATGTATCCAGGTTGAGACTCAGAGTCATCCAGATCGGTGTTAAAACTTGCATCGACGTAACTCTTTACATGAACTCTTTATCACCTCCATAACCGAGAAATATTTCCTTAGTCCTCTAAGGATAATTTTGACCGTCGTCCAGTGATTGATACGTCTCCAACGTATCTATAATTTTTGATTGCTCCATGCTATATTATCTACTGTTTTGGACATTATTGGGCTTTATTATCCACTTTTATATTATTTTTGGGACTAACCTATTAACCGGAGGCCCAGCCCAGATATGCTATTTTTTTTGCCTATTTCAGAGTTTCGAAGAAACGGAATATCAAACGGAGTCCAAACGGAATGAAACCTTCGGGAACGTGATTTTCTCACCGAACATGATCCAGGAGACTTGGACCCTACGTCAAGAAACAAGGGAGGAGGCCACGAGGTAGGGGGCGCGCCTACCCCCCAGGGCACGCCCTCCACCCTCGTGGGCCCCCTGTTGCTCCACCGACGTACTCCTTCCTCCTATATATACCTACGCACCCCCAAACGATCAGATACGGAGCCAAAAACCTAATTCCACCGCCGCAACCTTCTATACCCACGAGATCCCATCTTGGGGCCTGTTTCGAAGCTTCACCGGAGGGGGCATCCACCATGGAGGGCTTCTACATCATCACCATAGCCCCTCCGATGAAGTGTGAGTAGTTTACTTCAGACCTTCGGGTCCATAGTTAGTAGCTAGATGGCTTCTTCTCTCTTTTTGGATCTCAATACAATGTTCTCCCCCTCTCTCATGGAGATCTATTCGATGTAATCTTCTTTTTGCGGTGTGTTTGTTGAGACCGATGAATTGTGGGTTTATGATCAAGATTATCTATGAACAATATTTGAATCTTTTCTGAATTCTTTTATGTATGATTGGTTATCTTTGCAAGTCTCTTCGAATTATCAGTTTGGTTTGGCCTACTAGATTGGTTCTTCTTGCAATGGGAGAAGTGCTTAGCTTTGGGTTCAATCTTGCGTGTCCTTTCCCAAGGATGATAGGGGCAACAAGGCACGATTGTATTGTTGCCATCGAGGATAACAAGATGGGGTTTTTATCATATTGCGTGAATTTATCCCTCTACATCATGTCATCTTGCTTAAGGCGTTACTCTGTTTTCTTGAACCTAATACTCTAGATGCATCTTTGGATAGCGGTCGATGAGTGGAGTAATAGTAGTAGATGCAGGCAGAGTCGGTCTACTTGTCTCGGACGTGATGCCTATATACATGATCATACCTAGATATTCTCATAACTATGCTCAATTCATCAATTGCTCAACAGAATTGCTCACCCACCGTAAAATACTTATGCTCTTGAGAGAAGCCGCTAGTGAAATCTATGGCCCCGGGTCTATCTTCATCATATTAATCTTCCATCACTTTATTATTGCTTTGCTTTTTACTTTGCTTTTTATTTTACTTTGCATCTTTATAACAAAAATACCAAAAATATTATCTATCATCTCTATCGATCTCACTCTAAGTAAGTGACCGTGAAGGGATTGACAACCCTATTCGCATTGGTTGCGAGGAGTTATTTGCTTTGTGTAGGTACGAGGGACTCGCGCGTAGCCTCCTACTGGATTGATACCTTGGTTCTCAAAAACTGAGAGAAATACTTACGCTACTTTGCTGCATCATCATTTCCTCTTCAAGGAAATCCAACGCAGTGCTCAAGAGGTAGCAAGAAGAATTTCTGGCGCCGTTGCCGGGGAGGTCTACGCAAAAGTTAACATACCAAGTACCCATGACAATCCCTTATCTCCCACATTACATTATTTGCCATTTGCCTCTCGTTTTCCTCTCCCCCACTTCACCCTTGCCATTTTATTCACCCTCTCTTTTCCGTTCGTCTTTTCGTTTGTCTTCATGACTTACTTGGCTCGTTTGTTCGTTTGGTTGAAATAGTTGAGTATTTATTCCTAAACAGAGAAGCTAATATCTATGGATCCTCATCCGCTTGCCAATCTTTTTAAGAGATCCAATTATGATGAACCAATTCCTAGTGGTTTGGATGCACTAGATTATCTTTATAAGGTTTTGCCTGAAATCCATAAATCTGAAAATTATGATGAAGTGCTTTATGAAGTGATTCACGATAGATCTTTGAATAAAAAGCATGATTGCAATGATTTTATTATAAATTCTATTGATGTAAATTATGCTAATAATATGCAAAACCCTAAGCTTGGGGATGCCAGTTTTGCTATGTCCAATAGTCATGATTGGGGAGATTCTTCTTATGATCTTGAAAATTTATTTAAGCCCCATGATGAATACAAGATTGATAATAGTGTTTGCAATAATATTGAAAGTGTGTTTGGAAGAGTGTCAACTTTAGATCCCACATATTTGGATAACATTCAATCTTATGAAATTTTTGATAAAAGTGGGCTTGGAGAAATCATGACTTTAGTTAATGATAATCCCGCTATTTTGGAAGAGTGTCAACTTCGCATGCATGTGGATCGTGTTGAGAATATGTTATGTGATAGCTATATTGTTGAATTTTCTTATGATCCTACATGTAATTATTATGAGAGAGGAAAATATGGTTATAGAAATTTTCATGTTACTAAATTACCTCTCGTTATGTTGAGATTGCTATTGTTCCTTTCCGCTTCCTTGCATATGCTAGTTTTTGCTTGCTACGATAATTTATCTGCCTATAATATGCCTATGCATAGGAAGTATGTTAGACTTAAGTGTGTTTGTCACATGTTTTATCATGCTCTCTTTGTGCCTAAATTCTTGTCTTTCTTGTGAGCATCATTGAAATCTCAATGCCTAGCTAAAAAGGCTTTAAAGAAAAGCGCTTGTTGGGAGACAACCCAATATTTGTCCTTGCTGCTTAGTAATAAATCTTAGATCTAGCCTCTGGTTAGATGTGTTTTTATGTTTTAATTAGTGTTTGTGCCAAGTTAAACCTATAGGATCTTCTTGGATGATAGTTATTTGATCTTGCTGTAATTTCCAGAAACTTTCTATTCACTAAAACAATTATTAAAAATCACCAGAACGTGATAAAATAGTGATTCGAATTGCTGCTAATCAATAAACAAATTGACTACATCGTCCTATTTTGGATGAATTTTTGGAGTTCCAGAAGTTTGCGTTAGTTACAGATTACTACAGACTGTTATGTTTTTGACAGATTCTGTTTTTCGTGTGTTGTTTGCTTATTTTGATGAATCTATGACTAGTAAAATAGTTTATAAACCATAGAGAAGTTAGAATACAGTAGGTTTAACACCAATATAAGTAAATAATGAGTTCATTACAGCATCTTGAAGTGGTCTTTTGTTTTCTTTCGCTAACGGAGCTCACGAGATTTCTGTTGAGTTTTGTGTTGTGAAGTTTTCAAGTTTTGGGTGAAATCTTTTGATGGATTATGGAACAAGAAGTGGCAAGAGCCAAAGCTTGGGGATGCCCATGGCACCCCCAAGATAATCTAAGGACATCAAAAAGTCAAAGCTTGGGGATGCACCGGAAGGCATCCCCTCTTTCGTTTACTTCCATCGGTAACTTTACTTGGAGATATATTTTTATTCACATGATATGTGTTTTGCTTGGAGCGTCTTGTATGATTTGAGTCTTTGCTTTTTAGTTTACCACAATCATCCTTGCTGTACACACCTTTTGAGAGAGCCATACATGAATTGGAATTTGTTAGAATACTCTTTGTGCTTCACTTATATCTTTTGAGCTATATAGTTTTGCTCTAGTGCTTCACTTATATCTTTTAGAGCATGGTGGTGGATTTGTTTTATAGAAACTATTGATCTCTCATGCTTAACTTATATTATTTTGAGAGTCTCAAATAGCATGGTAATTTGCTTAAATAAATCTAATATGCTTGGTATTCAAGATTTGTAAAACTTTCTTTTTAGTGCGTTGAATACTAAGAAAAGTTTGAAGCTTGATAATTGTTTTGAGATATGAAGATGGTGATATTACAGTCATGCTAGTTGAGTAGTTGTGAATTTGATAAATACTTGTGTTAAAGTTTGTGATTCCCGTAGCATGCACGTATGGTGAACCGTTATGTGATGAAGTCGGAGCATGATTTATTTATTGATTGTCTTCCTTATGAGTGGCGGTCGGGGACGAGCGATGGTCTTTTCGTACCAATCTATCCCCCTAGGAGCATGCGTGTAATACTTTGCTTTGATAACTTGTATATTTTTGCAATAAGTATATGAGTTCTTTATGACTAATGTTGAGTCCATGGATTATACGCACTTTTCTTCCTTCCACCATTGCAAGCCTCTCTAATACCGTGCACTTTTCTGCGGTATCATACACCCACCATTCCTCAAAACAGCCACCATACCTACCTATTATGGCATTCCCATAGCCATTCCGAGATATATTTCCATGCAACTTTCACCGTTCCGTTTATTATGACACGCTCCATCATTGTCATATTGCTAGCATGATCATGTAGTTGACATTGTATTTGTGGCAAAGCCACCGTTCATAATTCTTCCATACATGTCACTCTTGATTCATTGCATATCCCGGTACACCGCAGGAGGCATTCATATAGAGTCATATTTTGTTCTAAGTATCGAGTTGTAATTGCTGAGTTGTAAGAAAATAAAAGTGTGATGATCATCATTTTTAGAGCATTGTCCCAAGTGAGGAAAAGGATGATGGAGACTATGATTCCCCCACAAGTCGGGATGAGACTCCAGACAAAAAAAAAGAAAAGAGGCCATAGAAAAAGAGAAAAGGCCCAAATAAAAAAATGAGAGAAAAAGAGAGAAGGGACAATGTTACTATCCTTTTACCACACTTGTGCTTCAAAGTAGCACCACGATCTTCATGATAGAGAGTCTCTCATTTTGTCACTTTCATATACTAGTGGTAATTTTTCATTATAGAACTTGGCTTGTATATTCCAATGATGGGCTTCCTTAAAATGCCCTAGGTCTTCGTGAGCAAGCGAGTTGGATGCACACCCACTTAGTTTCTTTTGTTGAGCTTTCATATACTTATAGCTCTAGTGCATCCGTTGCATGGCAATCCCTACTCACTCACATTGATATCTATTAATGGGCACCTCCATAGCCTGTTGATACGCCTAGTTGATGTGAGGCTATCTTCCCTTTTTTGTCTTCTCCACAACCACCATTCTAATCCATATATAGTGCTATATCCATGGCTCACGCTCATGTATTGCGTGAAGATTGAAAAAGTTTTGAGAATGTCAAAAGTATGAAAGAATTGCTTGGCTTGTCATCGGGGTTGTGCATGATTTAAATACTTTGTGTGGTGAAGATAGAGTATAGCCAGACTATATGATTTTGTAGGGATAACTTTCTTTGGCCATGTTATTTTGAGAAGACATGATTGCTTTGTTAGTATGCTTGAAGCATTATTATTTTTATGTCAATATTAAACTTTTGTCTTGAATATTTCGAATCTGAATATTCATACCACAATTAAGATCAATTACATTGAAATTATGCCAAGTAGCACTCCGCATAAAAAAATATCTTTTTTATCATTTACCTACTCGAGGACGGCAGGAATTAAGCTTGGGATGCCTCGATCGTCTCCAACGTATCTATAATTTTGATTGCTCCATGCTATATTATCTACTGTTTTGGACATTATTGGGCTTTATTATCCACTTTTATATTATTTTTGGGACTAACCTATTAGCCGGAGGCCCAACCCAGAATTGCTGTTTTTTTGCCTATTTCAGAGTTTCGAAGAAACGGAATGTCAAACGGAGTCCAAACGGAATGAAACCTTCGGGAACGTGATTTTCTCAACGAACATGATCCAGGAGACTTGGACCCTACGTCAAGAAACAAGGGAGGAGGCCACGAGGTAGGGGCGCGCCTACCCCCACAGGCGCGCCCTCCACCTCGTGGGCCCCTGTTGCTCCACCGACGTACTCCTTCCTCCTATATATACCTCACGCACCCAAACGATCGATCACGGAGCCAAAACCTAATTCCACCGCCGCAACCTTCTGTACCCACGAGATCCCAACTTGGGGCCTGTTCCGGAGCTCCGCCGGAGGGGGCATCCACCACAGAGGGCTTCTACATCATCACCATAGACCCTCCGATGAAGTGTGAGTAGTTTACTTCAGACCTTCGGGTCCATAGTTAGTAGCTAGATGGCTTCTTATCTCTTTTTGGATCTCAATACAATGTTCTCCCCCTCTCTCGTGGAGATCTATTTGATGTAATCTTCTTTTTGCGGTGTGTTTGTTGAGACCGATGAATTGTGGGTTTATGATCAAGATTATCTATGAACAATATTTGATCTTTTCTGAATTCTTTTATGTATGATTGGTTATCTTTGCAAGTCTCTTCGAATTATCAGTTTGGTTTGGCCTACTAGATTGGTTCTTCTTGCAATGGGAGAAGTGCTTAGCTTTGGGTTCAATCTTGCGTGTCCTTTCCCAAAGGATGAGGGGCAGCAAGGCACATATTGTATTGTTGCCATCGAGGATAACAAGATGGGGTATTTATCATATTGCATGAATTTATCCCTCTACATCAAGTCATCTTGCTTAAGGCGTACTCTGTTTTCTTCAACTTAATACTCTAGATGCATGCTGGATAGCGGTCGATGAGTGGAGTAATAGTAGTAGATGCAGGCAGGAGTCGGTCTACTTGTATCGGACGTGATGCCTATATACATGATCATACCTAGATACTCTCATAACTATGCTCAATTCTGTCAATTGCTCAATAGTAATTCGTTCACCCACCATAAAATACTTATGCTCTTGAGAGAAGCCGCTAGTGAAATCTATGGCCCCCGGGTCTATCTTCATCATATTAATCTTCCATCACTTTTATTGCTTTGCTTTTTTACTTTGCCTTTTATTTTACTTTGCATCTTTATAACAAAAATACCAAAAATATTATCTATCATCTCTATCAGATCTCACTCTCGTAAGTGACCATGAAGGGATTGACAACCCCTATTCGTGTGGGTTGCGAGGAGTTATTTGCTTTGTGTAGGTACGAGGGACTCGCCGTAGCCTCCTACTGTATTGATACCTTGGTTCTCAAAAACTTGGGGAAATACTTACGCTACTTTGCTGCATCATCCTTTCCTCTTCAAGGAAATCCAACGCAGTGCTCAAGAGGTAGCAGTGATCTACTCCTGGATCACTATTGTACCCCTTTGCCAAACTCATGTCAAGGTACACAATAGGTCTGGTATACAGCATGACATACTTCATAGAACCTATGGTTGAGGCATAGGGAATGACTTTCATTCTCTCTCTATCTTCTGCCGCGGTTGGGTTTTGAGTCTTACTCAACTTCATACCTTACAACTCAGGCAAGAACTCCTTCTTTGACTGATCCATTTTGAACTCCTTCAAAATCTTATCAAGGTATGTACTCATCGAAAGTCTTATCAAGTGTCTTGATCTATCTTTATAGATCTTGATGCCCAATATGTAAGCAGCTTCACCGAGGTCTTTCTTTGAAAAACTCCTTTCAAACACTCCTTTATGATTCCTAGAAAATTCTACATCATTTCTGATCAATAATATGTCATTCACATATACTTATCAGAAAGGTTGTAGTGCTCCCACTCACTTTCTTGTAAATACAGGCTTCACCGCAAGTCTGTATAAAACTATATGTTTTGATCAATTCATCAAAGTGTATATTCCAACTCCAAGAAGCTTGCACCAGTCCATAGATGGATCGCTGGAGCTTGCACATTTTGTTAGCACCTTTAGGATTAACCTTCTGGTTGCATCATATATAACGCTTCTTTAATAAATCCATTAAGGAATGCGGTTTTGACATCCATTTGCCAGATTTCGTAAAATGCGGCAATTGCTAACATGATTCAGACAGACTTTTAAGCATCGATACAAGTGAGAAAATATCATCGTAGTCAACACCTTGAACTTGTCAAAAAACTTTTTACGACAATTCGAGCTTTGTAGATAGTAACACTACTATCAGCGTCCGTCTTCCTCTTAAAGATCCATCTATTCTCAATGGCTCACCGATCATCGAGCAAGTCACAAAGTCCATACTTTGTTCTCATACATGGATCCTATCTCAGATTTCATGGCCTCAAGCCATTTATCGTAATCTGGGCTCATCATCGCTTCCTCATAGTTCGTAGGTTCATCATGGTCTAGTAACATGACTTCCAGAACAGGATTACCGTGCCACTCTGGTGCGGAAAGTGCTCTGGTTGACCTACGAGGTTCGGTAGTAACTTGATCCGAAGTTTCATGATCATTATCATTATCTTCCTCACTAGTTGGTGCAGGCATCACGGGAACGGTTTTCTGTGATGAGCTACTTTCCAACGAGAGAAGGTACAATTACCTCATCAAGTTCTACTTTCCTCCCACTCACTTCTTTCAAGAGAAACTCCTTCTCTAGAAAGGATGCATTCTTAACAACAAAGATCTTACCTTCAGATCCGTGATAGATGGTGTACCCAAAAGTTTCTTTTGGGTATCCTATGAAGACGCACTTCTACGATTTGGGTTCGAGCTTATCAGGCTGAAGCTTTTTCACATAAGCATCGCAACCGCAAACTTTAAGAAACGACAACTTAGGTTTCTTGCTAATCCGCAGTTCATACGGTGTCGTCTCAATGGATTTAGACGGTGCCCTATTTAACGTGAATGCAGCTGTCTCTAATGCATAAGCCCAAAACGATAGTGGTAAATCGGTAAGATACATCATAGATCGCACCATATCTAACAAAGTACGGTTACGATGTTCGGATACACCATTATGCTGTGGTGTTTGGTGGCGTGAGTTGTGAAACTATTCCACATTGTTTTAAATGAAGGCCAAACTCGTAACTTAAATATCCACCTCTGCGATCAGATCGTAGAACTTTATTTTCTTGTTACGATGATTCTCCACTTCACTCTGAAATTCTTTGAACTTTTCAAATGTTTCAGAATTGTGTTTCATCAAGTAGATATACCCATATCTGCTCAAATCATCTATGAAGTCAGAAAATAATGATACCCGCTATGAGCCTAAACACTCACCGGACCGCATACATCGGTATGTATTATTTCTAATAAGTCAGTGGCTCGGTCCATTGTTCCGGAGAACGGAGCTTTAGTCATCTTGCCCATGAGGCATGGTTTGCAAGCATCAAATGATTCATAATCAAGTGATCCCAAAAATCCATCCGTATGGAGTTTCTTCATGCGCTTTACACCAATATGACCTAAACGGCAGTGCCACAAATATGTTGCACTATCATTATGAACTTTGCGTCTTTTGGCATCAATATTATGAATATGTGTATCACTATGATCGAGATTCAATAAACCATTTACATTGGGTGTATGACCATAGAAGGTTTTATTCATGTAAACAGAACAACAATTATTCTCTGACTTAAATGAATAACCGTATTGCAATAAACATGATCCAATCATATTCATGCTCAACGCAAACACCAAATAACATTTATTTTGGTCCAACACGAATCTCGAAGGTAGAGGGAGTGTGCGATGGTGATCTTATCAACCTTGGAATCACTTCGAACACACATCGTCACCTTACCCTTGACTAGTCTCTGTTCATTTTGCAATTCCCGTTTCGAGTTACTAATCTTAGCAACTGAACCGGTATGAAATACCCTAGGGTTACTATGAACACTAGTAAAGTACACATCAATAACATGTATATCAAATATACTTTTGTTCACTTTGCCATCCTTCTTATCTGCCAAGTATTCGGGGTAGTTCTGCTTCCAGTGACCATTCCCTTTGCAGTAGAAGCACTCAGTTTCATGCTTAGGTCTAGCTTTGAGTTTCTTCATGGGAGTAGCAACTTGCTTGCCATTCTTTATTGAAGTTCCCTTTCTTTTCTTTGCCCCTATTCTTGAAACTAGTGGTCTTGTTAACCATCAACACTTGATGCTCTTTCTTGATTTCTACCTTCGTCGATTTTAGCATCGCGGAGAGCTCGGGAATCGTTTTCATCATACCTTGCATATTATACTTCATCATGAAGTTCCAGTAACTTGATGATAGTGACTAGAGAACTCTGTCAATCACTATCTTATCTGGAAGATTAACTCCCACTTGATTCAAGCGATTGTAGTACTCAGACATTCTGAGCACATGCTCACTAGTTGAGCTATTCTCCTCCATCTTGTAGGCAAAGTACTTGTCAGAGGTCTCATACCTCTCGACTCGGGCATGAGTCTAAAATACCAATTTCATCTCTTGGAACATCTTATATGCTCTGTGGCATTCAAAATGTTTTTGAAGTCCCGGTTCTAAACCGTAAAGCATGGCGCACTAAATTATCAAGTAGTCATCATACCGAGCTTGCCAAACGTTTTCATAACATCTGCATCTGCTCCTGCAATAGGTCCATCACCTAGCGGTGCATCAAGGACATGATTCTTCTATGCAGCAATGAGGATAATCCTCAGATCACGGACTCAGTCCGCATCATTGCTACTATCATCTTTCAACTTAGTTTTTCTCTAGGAACATATTAAAACCAGAAGGGAGCTACAACGCGAGCTATTGATCTACAACATAATTTGCAAATACTATCGGGACTAAGTTCATGAAAAATTATAGTTCAATTAATCAAATTACTTAAGAACTCCCACTTAGATAGACATCCCTTGAGTCATCTAAATGATCACGTGATCCATATGAACTAAACCACGTCCGATCATCTCGTGAGATGGAGTAGTTTTCAATGGTGAACATCCTATGTTGATCATATCTACTATATGATTCATGTTCGACCTTTCGGTCTCTAGTGTTCCGAGGCCATGTCTGTACATGCTAGGTGATGGCCCACAAGTATAGGGGATCTATCGTAGTCCTTTCGATAAGTAAAAGTGTCGAACCCAACGAGGAGCAGAAGGAAATGATAAGCGGTTTTCAGCAAGGTATTTTCTGCAAGCACTGAAATAATAGGTAACATATAGTTTTGTGATAAGATAATTGGTAATGAGCAACAAGTAACAAAAGTAAATAAAGTGCAGCAAGGTGGCCCAATCCTTTTTGTAGCAAAGGACAAGCCTGGACAAACTCTTATATAAAGAAAAGCGCTCCCGAGGACACAGGGGAATTATCGTCAAGCTAGTTTTCATCACGTTCATATGATTCGTGTTCGGTACTTTGATAATTTGATATGTGGGTGGACCAGTGCTTGGGTGTTGTTCTTACTTGAACAAGCATCCCACTTATGATTAACCTCTATTGCAAGCATCCGCAACTACAACAAAAGTATTAAGGTAAATCTAACCATAGCATGAAACATATGGATCCAAATCAGCCCCTTACAAGGCAACGCATAAACTAGGGTTTAAGCTTCTGTCACTCTAGCAACCCATCATCTACTTATTACTTCCCAATGTCTTCCCTCTAGGCCCAAATAATGGTGAAGTGTCATGTAGTCGACGTTCACATAACATCACTAGAGGATAGACAACATACATCTCATCAAAATATCGAACGAATACCAAATTCACATGACTACTAAAAGCAAGACTTCTCCCATGTCCTCAGGAACAAACGTAACTATTCACAAAGCATATTCATGTTCATAATCAGAGGGGTATTAATATGCATAATGGATCTGAACATATGATCTTCCACCAAGTAAACCAACTAGCATCAACTACAAGGAGTAATCAACACTACTAGCAACCTACAGGTACCAATCCCAGGCTATGAGACAAAGATTGGATACAAGAGATAAACTAGGGTTTGAGAGGAGATGGTGCTGGTGATGAAGATGGACCCCCTCCCGATGAGAGGATCGTTGGTGATGACGATGGCGATGGTTTCCCCCTCCCGGAGGGAAGTGTCCCCGGCAGAACAGCTCCACCGGAGCCCTAGATTGGTTCCGCCTCGTGGCGGCGGAGTCTCGTCCCGAAAGGTTGCTTCTGATTTTTCTTCAGACGAAAGACTTTATATAGCAGAAGATGGGCACCGGAGGGCCAACAGGGGCCCACGAGGGAAGGGGGCGCGCCCCCCACCCTCGTAGACAGGTGGAGGCCCCCCTGACGTATTTCTTCCGCTCAGTATTTTTATTATTTCCAAAAATAACTTTCGTGGAGTTTCAGGACTTTTGGAGTTGTGCGAATAGATCTCTAATATTTGCTCCTTTTCCATTGAATTCCAGCTGCCAGCATTCTCCCTCCTTATGTAAACCTTGTAAAATAAGAGAGAATAGGCATAAGTATTGCGACATAATGTGTAATAACAGCCCATAATGCAATAAATATCAATATAAAAGCATGATGCAAAATGGACGTATCACTAGGCTCGTCAAGTTTAACCCGAGTATTCCGCATGTGCAAAACTGTCTTGCACCTATTGTATGTGAACGTAGAGCTTATCACACCCAATCATCACATGGTGTCTCGGCACGACGAACTGTCGCAACGGTGCATACTCAGGGAGAACACTTATACCTTGAAATTTTAGTAAGGGATCATCTTATAGTGCTACCGCCGTACTAAGAAAAATAAGATGCATAAAAGATAAGCATCACATGCAATAAAAATATGTGACATGATATGGCCATCATCATCTTGTGCCTTTGATCTCCATCTCCAAAGCACCGTCATGATTTCCATCGTCACCGGCTTGACACCATGATCTCCATTGAAGCTTCATTGTCATCTCGCCAACTATTGCTTCTACGACAATCGTTACCGCATAGTGATAAAGTAAAGCAATTACATGGCGTTTGCATTTCATACAATAAAGCGACAACCATAAGGCTCCTGCCAATTGCCGATAACTTTTAGAAAACATGATCATCTCATACAATAATGTATATCACATCATGCCTTCACCATATCACATCACAACAGGCCCTGCAAAAACAAGTTAGACGTCCTCTGCTTTGTTGTTGCAAGTTTTACGTGGCTACTACGGGCTTCTAGTAAGAACCGTTCTTACCTGCGCATCAAAACCACAACGGTGTTTCGTCAAGTTTGCTGTTTTAACCTTCAACAAGGACCGGCCATAGTCAAATTCGATTCAACTAAAGTGGAGAAATAGACACCCACCAGCCACCTTTTATGCAAAACTAGTTACATGTCTGTCGGTGGAACCGGTCTCATGAACATGGTCATGTAAGGTTGGTCCGGTCCGCTTCATCCAACAATACCGCTGAATCAAAATAAGACATTGGTGGTAAGCAGTATGATGATCACCTCCCACAAATCTTTGTGTTCTACTCGTGCATATCATCTACGCATAGACCTGGCTCGGATGCCACTGTTGGGGAACGTAGCATGCAATTTTCAAAATTTTCCTACGCTCACGCAAGATCTATCTAGGAGATACATAGCAACGAGAGGGGGAGAGTGAGTCCACGTACCCTCGTAGACCGAAAGAGGAAGCGTTTGACAACGCAGTTGTTGTAGTCGAACTTCTCTCGTTCCGACCGATCAAGCATCGAACGTACGACACCTCTGAATTCTGCACACGTTCAGCTCGATGATGTCCCTCGGATTCTTGATCCAGCAAAATGTCGAGGGAGAGTTTCGTCAGCACGACGGCGTGGTGACGGTGACGGTGAAGTGATCCGCGCAGGGCTTCACCTAAGCACTACGTGAATGTGATCGGGGGCGTAAACTGTGGAGGGGGGCGCCGCACACGGCTAGAAATCAATGTTGTGTGTTCTAGCGATGCCCCCCATATATATATAGGTGAGAGAGGGAGAGGGGCAGCAAGGGGCGCCCCACGTAGGAGTAATCCTACTTGGTCGCTTCCCACAAGTCGCCCTCCCCCCTTCCATAAGTGTTGGAGGGGGAAGGAAAGAGAGGGGGGAGAGAAGGAAAGGGGGAGGCCGAATCCTCCCCTTTCCTTTCTCCCTTCCCGTCCTTCCTTCTCCTCCTATTCGGCCTATATGGGGGTGCACCAGCCCACTAGGGGCTGGTCTATCCCGCCCTTGGCACAATAAGGCCCATATCTTTGTTGGCAGGTGCCCGGAACCCCTTCCGGTGACTGATATGTACCCGGTACCCCCAGAAGACTTCCGGCGTCCGAATACTATCGTCCTATATATGAATCTTTACCTCTCGACCATTTTGAGACTCCTCGTCGTGTCCGTGATCTCATCTGGGACTCCGAACAACATTCGGTCACCAAATCACATAACTCATGTAATACAAAATCGTCATCGAACGTTAAGCGTGCGGACCCTACGGGTTCGAGAACTATGTAGACATGACCGAGACACTTCTCCGGTCAATAACCAACAGCGGAACCTGGATACTCATATTGGTTCCCACATATTCTACGAAGATCTTTATCGGTCGTACCGTAATAACAATATACGTTATTCCTTTTGTCATCAGTATGTTACTTGCCTGAGATTCGATCGTCGGTATCTTCATACCTAGTTCAATCTCATTACCGGCAAATCTCTTTACTCGTTCCGTAATGCATCATGATGTGCATTACCGAGAGGGCCCAGAGATACCTCTCCGATACTCGGAGTGACAAATCCTAATCTCGATCTATGCCAACCCAACCAACACCTTCGGAGATACCTGTAGAGCATCTATATAATCACCCACTTATGTTGTGATGTTTTATAGCACACACGGCATTCCTCCGGTATCCGGGAGTTGCATAGTCTCATAGTCAAAGGAATATGTATATGACATGAAGAAAGCTATAGCAATAACACTGAACGATCATTACGCAAAGCTAATGGATGGGTCTTGTCCATCACATCATTCTCCTAATGATGTGATCCCGCTATGGTTAGGAAACTTAACCATCTTTGATTAACGAGCTAGTCTAGTAGAGGCTTACTAGGGACACGGTGTTTTGTCTATGTATCCACACATGTATCAAGTTTCCGGTTAATACAATTCTAGCATGAGTAATAAACATTTATCATGATATAAGGAAATATAAAATAACAACTTTATTATTGCCTCTAGGGCATATTTCCTTCAGTCTCCCACTTGCACTAGAGTCAATAATCTAGTTCACATCGCCATGTGATTTAACATCAATAGTTCACATCACCATGTGATTAAAACCCAAAGTTCACATCGCCATGTGACCAACACCCAAAGGGTTTACTAGAGTCAATAATCTAGTTCACATTGCCATGTGATTAATGATACGTCCCCAATGTATCTATGATTTTTTATTGTTCTATGCTATTATATTATCTGTTTTGGATGTTTATGGGCTTTATTAAACACTTTTATATTACTTTTGGGACTAACCTATTGACCCAGAGCCCAGTGCCAGTTCCTGTTTTTTCCCTTGTTTCAGTGTTTCGAAGAAAAGGAATATCAAACGGAGTCGAAGCTGAATGAAACCTTCTGGAGAAGTTATTTTTGGAAGGAAAGCAACCGGGGAGACTTGGAGACCACGTCAAAGAAGCAACGAGGAAGACACGAGGTAGGGGGCGCGCCCAACCCCCCAGGGCGCACCCTCCACCCTCGTGGGCCCCTCGTGGCTCCCTGACATACTTCTTCCTCCTATATATACCCATATACCCTAAAACGATCTGGGAACAGGATAGATCGGGAGTTCCGCCGCCGCAAGCCTCTGTAGCCACCAAAAACCAAACGGGACCCTGTTCCGGCACCCTGCCGGAGGGGGGAACCCTCACCAGTGGCCATCTTCATCATCCCGGCGATCTCCATGATGAGGAGGGAGTAGTTCACCCTCGGCGCTGAGGGTATGTACCAGTAGCTATGTGTTTGATCTCTCTCTCTCTCTCTCGTGTTCTTGATTTGGCACGATCTTGATGAATCGCGAGCTTTGCTATTATAGTTGGATCTTATGTTGCTTCTCCCCCCTCTACTCTCTTGTAATAGATTGAGTTTTCCCTTTGAGGTTATCTTATCGGATTGAGTCTTTAAAGATTTGAGAACACTTGATGTATGTCTTGTCGTGCGTATCTGTGGTGACAATGGGATATCACATGATTCTCTTGATGTATGTTTTGGTGATCAACTTGCGGGTTCCGCCCATGAACCTATGCATAGGGGTTGGCACACGTTTTCGTCGTGATTCTCCGGTAGAAACTTTGGGGCACTCTTTGAGGTTCTATGTGTTGGTTGAATAGATGAATCTGAGATTGTGTGATGCATATCGTATAATCATACCCACGGATACTTGAGGTGACATTGGAGTATCTAGGTGACATTAGGGTTTTGGTTGATTTTTGTCTGAAGGTTTTATTCTAGTACGAACTCTAGGGCTGTTTGTGACACTTATAGGAATAGCCCAACGGATTGATTGGAAAGAATAACTTTAAGGTGGTTTCATACCCTACCATAATCTCTTCGTTTGTTCTCCGCTATTAGTGACTTTGGAGTGACTCTTTGTTGCATGTTGAGGGATAGTTATATGATCCAGTTATGTTATTATTGTTGAGAGAACTTGCACTAGTGAAAGTATGAACCCTAGGCCTTGTTTCCAAGTTTTGCCATACCGTTTACGATCACTTTTACCACTTGCTACCTTGCTGTTTTTATATTTTCAGATTACAAAAACCTATATCTACCATCCATATTGCACTTGTATCACCATCTCTTCGCCCAACTAGTGCACATATACAATTTACCATTGTATTGGGTGTGTTGGGGACACAAGAGACTCTTTGTTATTTGGTTGCAGGGTTGCTTGAGAGAGACCATCTTCATCCTACGCCTCCCACGGATTGATAAACCTTAGGTCATCCACTTGAGGGAAATTTGCTACTGTCCTACAAACCTCTGCACTTGGAGGCCCAACAACGTCTACAAGAAGAAGGTTGTGTAGTAGACATCAATTAACACCCAAAGAGTACTAAGGTGTGATCATGTTTTTCTTGTGAGAGAAGTTTAGTCAACGGGCCTGCCACATTCAGATCCGTATGTATCTGCAAATTTCTATGTCTACAATGCTCTGCATGGAGCTACTCTAGCTAATTGCTCCCACTTTCAATATGTATCCAGGTTGAGACTCAGAGTCATCCAGATCGGTGTTAAAACTTGCATCGACGTAACTCTTTACATGAACTCTTTATCACCTCCATAACCGAGAAATATTTCCTTAGTCCTCTAAGGATAATTTTGACCGTCGTCGATGATTGATCGTCTCCAACGTATCTATAATTTTGATTGCTCCATGCTATATTATCTACTGTTTTGGACATTATTGGGCTTTATTATCCACTTTTATATTATTTTTGGGACTAACCTATTAACCGGAGGCCCAGCCCAGATATGCTATTTTTTTGCCTATTTGAGTTTGAAGAAACGGAATATCAAACGGAGTCCAAACGGAATGAAACCTTCGGGACGTGATTTTCTCACGAACATGATCCAGAGACTTGGACCCTCGTCAAGAAACAAGGGAGGAGGCCACGAGGTGAGGCGCGCCTACCCCCCCTGTGCACGCCCTCCACCCTCGTGGGCCCCTGTTGCTCCACCGACGTACTCCTTCCTCCTATATATACCTCGCACCCCAAGCGATCGATCGGAGCCAAAACCTAATTCCACCGCCGCAACCTTCTATACCCACGAGATCCCATCTTGGGGCCTGTTTCGGAGCTTCACCGGAGGGGGCATCCACCATGGAGGGCTTCTACATCATCATCACCATAGCCCCTCCGATGAAGTGTGAGTAGTTTACTTCAGACCTTCGGGTCCATAGTTAGTAGCTAGATGGCTTCTTCTCTCTTTTTGGATCTCAATACAATGTTCTCCCCCTCTCTCATGGAGATCTATTCGATGTAATCTTCTTTTTGCGGTGTGTTTGTTGAGACCGATGAATTGTGGGTTTATGATCAAGATTATCTATGAACAATATTTAAATCTTTTCTGAATTCTTTTATGTATGATTGGTTATCTTTGCAAGTCTCTTCGAATTATCAGTTTGGTTTGGCCTACTAGATTGGTTCTTCTTGCAATGGGAGAAGTGCTTAGCTTTGGGTTCAATCTTGCGGTGTCCTTTCCCAGTGACAGTAGGGGCAACAAGGCACGTATTGTATTGTTGCCATCGAGGATAACAAGATGGGTTTTTTTATCATAATGTGTGAATTTATCCCTCTACATCATGTCATCTTGCTTAAGGCGTTACTCTGTTTTCTTGAACCTAATACTCTAGATGCATGCTGGATAGCGGTCGATGAGTGGAGTAATAGTAGTAGATGCAGGCAGGAGTCGGTCTACTTGTCTCGGACGTGATGCCTATATACATGATCATACCTAGATATTCTCATAACTATGCTCAATTCTGTCAATTGCTCAACAGTAATTCGTTCACCCACCGTAAAATACTTATGCTCTTGAGAGAAGCCGCTAGTGAAATCTATGGCCCCCGGGTCTATCTTCATCATATTAATCTTCCATCACTTTATTATTGCTTTGCTTTTTTACTTTGCTTTTTATTTTACTTTGCATCTTTATAACAAAAATACCAAAAATATTATCTATCATCTCTATCAGATCTCACTCTCGTAAGTGACCGTGAAGGGATTGACAACCCCTATTCGCATTGGTTGCGAGGAGTTATTTGCTTTGTGTAGGTACGAGGGACTCGCGCGTAGCCTCCTACTGGATTGATACCTTGGTTCTCAAAAACTGAGAGAAATACTTACGCTACTTTGCTGCATCATCATTTCCTCTTCAAGGAAATCCAACGCAGTGCTCAAGAGGTAGCAAGAAGAATTTCTGGCGCCGTTGCCGGGGAGGTCTACGCAAAAGTCAACATACCAAGTACCCATGACAATCCCTTATCTCCCACATTACATTATTTGCCATTTGCCTCTCGTTTTCCTCTCCCCCACTTCACCCTTGCCATTTTATTCACCCTCTCTTTTCCGTTCGTCTTTTCGTTTGTCTTCATGACTTACTTGGCTCGTTTGCTCGTTTGGTTGAAATAGTTGAGTATTTATTCCTAAACAGAGAAGCTAATATCTATGGATCCTCATCCGCTTGCCAATCTTTTTAAGAGATCCAATTATGATGAACCAATTCCTAGTGGTTTGGATGCACTAGATTATCTTTATAAGGTTTTGCCTGAAATCCGTAAATCTGAAAATTATGATGAAGTGCTTTATGAAGTGATTCACGATAGATCTTTGAATAAAAAGCATGATTGCAATGATTTTATTATAAATTCTATTGATGTAAATTATGCTAATAATATGCAAAACCCTAAGCTTGGGGATGCCAGTTTTGCTATGTCCAATAGTCATGATTGGGAGATTCTTCTTATGATCTTGAAAATTTATTTAAGCCCCATGATGAATACAAGATTGATAATAGTGTTTGCAATAATATTGAAAGTGTGTTTGGAAGAGTGTCAACTTTAGATCCCACATATTTGGATAACATTCAATCTTATGAAATTTTTGATAAAAGTGGGCTTGGAGAAATCATGACTTTAGTTAATGATAATCCCGCTATTTTGGAAGAGTGTCAACTTCGCATGCATGTGGATCGTGTTGAGAATATGTTATGTGATAGCTATATTGTTGAATTTTCTTATGATCCTACATGTAATTATTATGAGAGAGGAAAATATGGTTATAGAAATTTTCATGTTACTAAATTACCTCTCGTTATGTTGAGATTGCTATTGTTCCTTTCCGCTTCCTTGCATATGCTAGTTTTTGCTTGCTACGATAATTTATCTGCCTATAATATGCCTATGCATAGGAAGTATGTTAGACTTAAGTGTGTTTGTCACATGTTTTATCATGCTCTCTTTGTGCCTAAATTCTTGTCTTTCTTGTGAGCATCATTGAAATCTCAATGCCTAGCTAAAAAGGCTTTAAAGAAAAGCGCTTGTTGGGAGACAACCCAATATTTGTCCTTGCTGCTTAGTAATAAATCTTAGATCTAGCCTCTGGTTAGATGTGTTTTTATGTTTTAATTAGTGTTTGTGCCAAGTTAAACCTATAGGATCTTCTTGGATGATAGTTATTTGATCTTGCTGTAATTTCCAGAAACTTTCTATTCACTAAAACAATTATTAAAAATCACCAGAACGTGATAAAATAGTGATTCGAATTGCTGCTAATCAATAAACAAATTGACTACATCTTCCTATTTTGGATGAATTTTTGGAGTTCCAGAAGTTTGCGTTAGTTACAGATTACTACAGACTGTTCTGTTTTTGACAGATTCTGTTTTTCATGTGTTGTTTGCTTATTTTGATGAATCTATGACTAGTAAAATAGTTTATAAACCATAGAGAAGTTAGAATATAGTAGGTTTAACACCAATATAAGTAAATAATGAGTTCATTACAGCATCTTGAAGTGGTCTTTTGTTTTCTTTCGCTAACCGAGAGGGCCCAGAGATACCTCTCCGATACTCGGAGTGACAAATCCTAATCTCGATCTATGCCAACCCAACCAACACCTTCGGAGATACCTGTAGAGCATCTATATAATCACCCACTTATGTTGTGATGTTTTATAGCACACACGGCATTCCTCCGGTATCCGGGAGTTGCATAGTCTCATAGTCAAAGGAATATGTATATGACATGAAGAAAGCTATAGCAATAACATCGAGCGATCATTACATAAAGCTAATGGATGGGTCTTGTCCATCACATCATTCTCCTAATAATGTGATCCCGCTATGGTTAGGAAACTTAACCATCTTTGATTAACGAGCTAGTCTAGTAGAGGCTTACTAGGGACACGGTGTTTTGTCTATGTATCCACACATGTATCAAGTTTCCTGTTAATACAATTCTAGCATGAATAATAAACATTTATCATGATATAAGAAAATATAAAATAACAACTTTATTATTGCCTCTAGGGCATGTTTCCTTCAGGTTGGGCTTCTCCTTCACATGTGATAATGGCCTCAGTGTTGCGCCCAGGTGGATCGACATATTCCTTTTCCCGAAGTCTCCCTGCAGGAATTATTGAATACCGAGAAGGGAGACGAAATAGCTCTGAAGGGATCGTCGACATGCCTCAACATGTGGTGTTGGATTCTCATGTATGACCTCACTGCGAACATGCCAGCACTGCTAGAGGAGCATTAGGAGGCGTCGGTTTTCATTCTCCTGTATGACGGCGAGGACCCCCAATAGCCTCTCTGAGCCGTTGTTGACGATCTTGTTGATGTCGAGAAGCACCCAGACCTTTGCATGGCGTGCCAAAGCGCCCTAGTCATCGGACACTTGCAAAAAGCATGGAATGTGTCCTCCCGTTCGTTTGCACATATAGGACAAAAATAGAACCTAAAGATGTTTGATAAATTTAGGATAAAACTTAGAGCTTCAGTTAGTTTGAAATGGAGGATCTGGTTTGTATAAGGAGGAGACTAAAGCATGTCTTCACAGTAGCGTAATTATGCATTTATGCAGCAGGGCAACGAGGAATGTGCAATTTGTTGTCGATCGTGGAATGTTCAGTTCTCTATCATATAATAAGATAGGTCATGTCCTAGTTGGAATTGTCATAAGTCGGTGCTATTGTTTGACCAAGTGGCTTGAAAAGCAAAAAAATCCCCAAAGGAGCATAGCCCCTTACACATGTCGGTTATTACACGCTTGGCAATGTATGCACGCCTGGTCGGATCGCCCTGTATCTCGTGCTAGCAAAGATACTTTGTTCAAATCTATCATCCAGGCGACCCTGATTCATGTTATGAGCTGCTTTTAGTTCCCAATATCCACTTGTGAGCAATTCCGACAGATTATTGCGGATCAGTGGTGGGCGTATGAGGATGGAAAGAAGAAGTTGCACTAACGGTCTTGGGAGTGGCTGGCGACTCCTAAGGCTCTCGGCGGTATGGCGTTCCAGGACATGGCCTTGTTTAACCAGGCCATGCTCGGGCAGCAGGGCTGGTGGATTCTCTCTTTTTCGGACTCCATGTGAACACGAGCTCTCAAGGGTAGGTACTTCCCTCAAGGTGATTTCGGGCATGCCGAGGCCCCACGATCAACTTCTTATACTATCGGTGACCACTGGATTCCCTCCATGCTGCCACACCTGCTCCAACCGGTCTCCCCGATCCTGATGAATGCTACTGTTCGGTGCCTCCTGGACAGTGATCTTGGCACCTGGAATGTGGACACGGTTTGCGTTTTCTTCTTTCCATGCAAATATTGCTTATGAGATTATGCAGCTTCCTGTAGCCGACATGGAGGTGATGATTATTCTAGATGGCCTCACACCAAGTTTGGCGAGTACTCGGTTCGGCCGGCCTACAATCTGGCTTGATCTACCCGGTTCTAGCAAGTTTAGAGCGCTAAGGGTCACGCCATGGTGTGGACTATATTGCTGCAGAAAGGGGCTGGAAGGCCATCTGGTCAATCAAGGCACCGAAAAAGATGAAAGTGGTCATGTGGAGGCTTGCACATGATTGTTTTCCCTCATGTGTCCAACTCCAGCGCCACCATGTTCCGACGTCGGACATGTGTTGTTTCTGCGGCAGGACTAAGAGTATCGAGCTTTCCCTTTTGTTATGTCAGTTTGTTCGGGGGGTCTGGGTGCAGGTGAAGCAATCTTTGATGTTAACCTATGTCATTTGAATTTTACTTCACCAAGGGAATGGCTATTCGACTTCCTCTCGCAGGCCAATAATCTGATGGCCACGATGATGATTGTGACTATCAGGCACATCTAGGAGGCGCACAATTCAGCTAGGAATAATGAGGAGGAGCCTCATCCACGTCGTACAAACTTCAAGATCATGACTTATGTAGACCTGATTGTGCGGCACCTCTTAAAACCATTTCCTGAGCATAGACGTGAGACCCTGCTTCAAGCACTTCACGGTCTCTGCCATCGTTAGGTACCTTATATTTCATGTCTGATGCTGCCATTTTCCCCAATCTAGGCAAGCTGGGTGCAAGTGTTGTCGCACCGAATCAAGATGGTCGGTGTGTTGTGGCATATGATGCGAATCTTTCTATGGGACACCTGCTCTGGAATGGCCCTTCGTCGTGCGGTGTATCTTGCACGGGATGAAGGTTGCAGCTCGATGATCTTCGCTTCGGACTGCTTCTCGTTAGTGCAGCAACTAAATTCTTCTCCGTGATCGCTCGATGGTGGGATTACTGGTGGCAGACATCAACCATGCAACTTCGAGCTTTTCTTCTGCAATATTTAGGCATATTCGTCGCCAATTTAGGTGATGGCTAAGTCTTGTATGAACTCTAGCGGTTTTTGTGTTTTCTGTTCTACTCCATATTGTATCTAGGAGACTCTTGGTAACTATGTTGCTTGATTAATAAAGTGCGACGTTGCCTCTCTCTCAAAAAAAAAACGGACGCATGTGTCAAAGAGCGTGAGTGAATCCGCACTATTTCATCAACCACATTGTCTGCGAGGACGTAAGGCGCAAGTTGGTGAGTTGGCCCATCTCACCTGCAAGCGCCGCAATACAGCCCAAAAGGGGTTCATCCGCCGCCGTCCCGTCGCACTCGCACAACGTCCCGCGCATCATTTCCGGTTATGCACGCACATGACATAATGCATGCCTAGCGTGTCTGATGTAACGTGACATGGGCGGGCATGGGAGGAAAATGCTCGGGCCCGAATGTTCGTTGCATCACTTTAGCAGCAGCAGCATCAGGCTGGCGCGCTACAGCAAACTCGCCTCTACGCCACACTCGACGTTCCAACATGATCAAGCAACCGAGCTGGGCACCGATCGCGCCGTCCCGTCACATCACAAACGACCACGCTAGCTGGTTCGTGTTAAGCTGCTACTGGTAGTTGTTGAATCTTCTCGATCAAGCGTGCGATCGGTCTAAAATATGTCGACAATGGAAAGTGATCGCTGACATAACACATACTAAGACCGATACATCAGACATGCGGCAGCACGTTTTTCTTCACGTTAGGAGTATAATCATATAGTAGGAGTAACTAATTACAGTAGCTGACGACGTCATCGTCATGCACGCACGCGTGCAAGCGTACGTGCCAACGACACCTTGTACGACCCTCAAAAAAAAGAACGACACCTTGTACGTACCTGGAACAAACAAGAGAATGTACCGTACTGCACTTTCGTATAGGCGCCAGACGGAGAGCGCGCGCATCGATCACGTCCGCACCGGCGTGTGGACGCGGCGGTTGTGGTACCGCGCGACGCCGCCGCTTTCCAGCCCCATCGCCGTCTTGACCGGGACCGCCGGCGGGCGGGCCACACGGACCGGTGTCGGCCCGACGCTCACGGCCTTCTCGCACCGGCAGCTGTCCAAGAACCCGCCGCCTTTCTTGCGGCCGGCTCTCCGGGACATGGCGGCGGTGAAGCCGTCGTGGCCGGCGGCGGACCCCGTCGGGACGAAGCGGAACTCGTCGACGCCGCACGCGGACGCCGCGCTGGAGAAGTTGGCCACGCTGCAAGCGTCGTAGGCCACGCCCTCGGCCGTGGCCACGCTCCACACCACGCTCGCCTCGCTCGGCGCGTACATGCACTCGCTCAGCGCTGGCTCCGCGGCCGCGGCGGCGTACGCAAGGTCCTCGTCCCCCGAGTTGCGCCGGCTGCTGCGACCGCGGTACGTTGTCGGGTATGACGATGACGCCGCGAAGCTCTCCAGGTCGAACAGGTCCGAGCTCGCGTCGCTCATCGCGTCGTCGTCCGTCGCCGCCACGACCGCCGGCGCGCGCAGAAAGCCGGCCGCGGCTAGGGGCGGCGGCGGGTCCACGAGCACCACCGAGTCCTCGTCGATGGGACGGAACACCTCCAGCGACTCGCGCGGCGGCTCGTCGACGACGCTGCTGCTGATGGCCTTCGACGGGCTGATCACCGGGAAGGTGAAACCGCCGGAGCTCACGACGCGGCGGCCAACGTCGGGCGGGAATGCAGGGAAAGAAGCGCTGGTCCCATGATCTGGAGCCGGTGCGAGGATGTTGTTGTTGGCGCGAAGCGGGAACGCGCAGCTCGCCGTCGTAAAAATCTTCATCACGCCAGGCTCGTCGTTTGGTGACGGAGGAGGCAGCCCGTTGGCCTTAAAGACAGCGCTGTCCTCCCTGGCGTCGAACCTCGCGTGGACCCTCGGGGTGGTCGGCTCGGAGGCCACGTCGACGGTGACGGCCTTCCTGCCGGCGCAAGGGCAGTCCCGGCTGAAGATCCCCCAGCGCTGTCCGAAGCCGCTGCCGCCAGGCTTCTTGCCGCCGCGATGGTACCGATCGTCCCTCGTATCCAGGACGACGACGCCATTGACGCCACCGCCATAGCCCTTGTCGTGCTGCCTAGCCGCCGACGACGACTGGTTGCTAACGAGCAGCTCGGAGCGGCTGTTCCAGCTCGCCTCCGACGACGCAGCGGTGCGGCCGCTCTGGCTTGCAGCCGCGTCCACGGCCGCGACGGGCAGCTGGCGCGGCGGGTCGTCCGCATGGACCGCGGCGGCGCTGTACTTGACGGCGTCCGCGGCGTTGAAGTAGCGCTCGGCCGTGAAGATGTCGAGCTCCCGCTCGGCGCCGCCCGAGCGCCGGGTGGCAGCCGCGGGCTGCAGGTGGCCGGAGAGGAAGACAGGCCGCGCCGGCGCCACTCTGTAGCGGTCCATGTATACAATAGAGGAGGAGAGATAAGACGCCACGCTTGGGTCACTCGTTCAGTGTGCGCGAGAGAGTTGGTGGAGAGGGGCTGGTTGAGTGGAGGAATTTGTAGGGGCGGGAGCGCGGGCAGAGCCAAGGCGCGACAGGCTGGGCTAGACGGCGACGGCGCGCGGGCGCACCAGTGCGTGCCGAGACGCTACTGCTTCCGCTCCCGCTACGGGCGGGGAGGTGTAAGCGCCCGTGTCGCGCGCGTTTAAAAATGTGTGTGGCTGGCGTGGCGCGGGAGCCAAGTGCGGGCGGGCGAGCGACGGCATGCGAGCCGGGAGGAGAGGTGCTCTGCGCCAGCGGCCAACTGCAGCTCGGGGACGCGGGGTGGGCACCAAGACTGTGCCGTGCCGAGTGGTACATTCAGTCTTTTCGTTTTCGCGCCATCCTCTCATCATCCTGCCTCCCTCTGATCGCCCAATTCTGCGTGTTCTTCCTTCTCTCTGGGAGCGTGGTTGAAATCCGCTTGCACGAACAGACCCCGAAACTGATTGCAATCGAGCTTGGAATAGTTCATGGCAGGCACTGGATGCATCCCACATCGCCAAGTGCAATGCATCATCATCGACAGGCGGAGTGCGTTTCCACACGAATGATGAGGTCCATGCCATCCAAAACTAAGCGCGACGATCCAATGAACGATACGAGATACAGATACGTCGCTGCATGCAGTGTACTCGCCGGGAAACGGCCAGGATCTACTACGTGGCGTCCAAACGAGCCACTACCACACCGATGACAATATACCATCCACTCAACTAGCAATCGCTTATCTAATTCGATAATCTATCAAATGCCGTAGGCAAACTGGTCACGATTGTGATGCATGCCCCACTCCAATCCTTGGGAATTTTCCATCCGGTTTCACTAAATGGCACGAATCCTTAGGAATTGGATCGATATGGACACACTCCTAAGGAATTTAGTACCTACATACCTTCCTGTGAAAGAAATGACATACATAGCCAAAAACATCTAAAGAAATCCTCCAAAAAGTAAACAAACAAAAGGCCCAGTGTTTCAAACTTTAGAGCAAGCACATCTAGAACAACGATAAACACGACTGAAGCTATCAAATCACGAACAACTGCATTTACATACTCATGTCCTATCAAATGTAATTCAAGGTTGAACAATCATAGACCAACGCATGCTTGCATTTTGCAGACGAAAATAGCTGAACCTGGCTTGTTTAAGCTGGTTCACAACACTGCAATACTTATTTTAATACAAAAAATTAACACAAGATAGAGGGCATAACCTATACATACAGATAGATACCAACAAAAACCAAAGTGAAAGGACCACATGTCAGTTAAAACATCCTTCTGCATGAAATCTTAACATGTACATCCTTTATAAGGTGGCACAGATTTCTTAGAGCAGTACAATTCAGTAGCTGGTCGGCTGCGCTAGTAAATTACAATGGCGAGGAGCCTCTGCTCTTGTGCATGTCATCGCGAGAAGCAGGGCGGGCGAAGGAGGGCGATGACATGGCGGCATGACAGGACGACGAAACCAGTTGTGCAAGGGCTGGTATTGTACCAGCTGCAGATAGAATTAAAACTTTAGCTCATCGAATGTACAGAAATGAGTAATGGCAGTGGCAGAGCAAAGATCATAGATGTAAATGCTGTAATATGTGTGTTGCAGAAGAATTTGTAACTTAATCTAAAGATGAAACGTAATCTAACCAACACGGCAACACTACATAGAACCAAGTAATCTCAATAACCCTCTGCAATAAAAAGCTGCTATACTATTCCAATGTACATCCTATGTACCTGAACAGTACCATTGTTGCTATACTATTCCAATGTTATTACTAGAGTAATTGCTGTAAATGCACTAATTAGTCCTCCATTAAATCTGCAGTTCAAATGCAAATGTTCCAAATATAATAATTAACCAATCTGTGAGTTGGTTTGGAAATTCATATCAATTCCAGGATCACATCAATAAACAAAACACATGTTCCTCTAAATCGAATTAGCTAACATAGAATATGCACACAAAAATCAGGTGTAGAAAAGTACTAATACATCATATATTATTATAAGATAGACATGTTCCTCAAAACGTTACTGCACATAAAAGCAACCTACAGAAAACCGACGCAGCCCAGTTTGAAACACCTTCAATACTACCTCCCCTAGTCATCTACATGGCTTTGTCTGTGTCCATCGCATCTAGTTTGAACTTTAAACGTTCTGGTTTATAAAGGGTGGTCTAGATTGGACAGGACAAGGTTCTCCTCACTTGCTTAATGAGCAGACCAATATCATATTGCACTTCATAAGTACTCCAAAATAAAGGAAAATACTATTACAAACACCAAAATAACAAACTGTGTAGTTCACAGGGTAAATTTGCATACGTTGTGCTAGACTAGTATCTGATGAAGGTTATGCAGGTGCACAGCTATAGGCCAGTACTCAGGGCTCATACTTGATACCCCCACAGCTATGCAGCTCAGGCCAACACTCATTGGCAGCTACAATAGGGTCTAGTTTTCCTCCTGTGTATACTTTGTTTGGACATACTCATCTATTATCACATGCTTGTACTCTGTATTGGTGTGAATGAATGCAAACCAGTGAAAAGGTAATGTGGGGTTCAATTCAGTCCAGAAGCCTTCATGAAAATGAAACTACATAAAAGCATTTGCTTTAAAATCCCCAAAAGGTACAAGTGTGTTTTATAGCAACTAGAGCATGGCTAATACTGTAGTCAGCTGCTGGCTATATTAAGTTGCCATGTCATGTAAAGCTATCATTTGCAATCACTCATATAATAAGGTTGGCTACAAGCGTAATACTTTTTTCACCTTCTCTCTTTCTCTTTCTTCTTATTTATTGCAGTTGCTTAGGAGCACGTGTAGAGGCAGGCTCTTGCATGACAGACCACTCCTCTTACTTTTTCATGTCACACTCCTCCACATAAGCAAACATGCCATGTAACCAGGCTATAAGCCTGTTATTATACTTGCTCATAGGCAGGCTAAGTGAAACATCACTAGTGAGAAAAACTATCAAGTGGAGCCAAGGAATGAAAACTGTTCAAATGCAGAACATCTCTATAAATTGCTTGTAATGATGTCCAGTCAAATACAGAAAATAATCTACATCAAGGAAATAACAATAGAACAGATTTTTAGATAGCAGAATTACAAGCATAAAATAGATAAATATATTAAAATACAGAAGAGTATTGCTTCACCTGCTAATCCAGCACATGCAGAAGAGAATACAACAACTGGAGGGGCCTGCAGGATGAAAAGGGTCAGACCAATGGACCCCATCAGGTTGAACTAAAAGTAGCATCCCAATGCAATCTTTGCACCAAAAATTCTCAAAGAAAGGAATAAAAGACGATAAACTCTCTTGGGATGCAACTGTAGCTGGATGTATTCTCAAGCAATGCTAATCTGGGGAACCCCTCCCAGTAATAAGACTTGCTGATGTACGGTATGGTATGAAACTCAGCACATTGGCACAGTGAATATTCAGTGCTATGTTTACATACCAGACTACACGACTGATGCGTGCTTAAAGAAATTTCAAGAAAACTAGATCTTGATGACATGTCAAAAAAAATCCACCTATTTTCTCCCAACAAAGCCGGTTCCAAGCCTGGGTAAAGAAGGAGGATTGTGATGCTATCCACATGCCAGAACCATGACTAGGTTTCGAGATCTTATGGGTTTCAACTCTAGCCAACCCCAACTTGTTTGGGAATGAAAGGATTTGTTGTTGTTGCAGGTTCCAATGTTATCAGTGTGAATTGTTTGGGCAGTGGATGACCATTAGAGCATATAAATGTACCCATCAAGTGAGAAAAGAACATCTTGGACTGCATCATTCCAAATAATTCATGCTAAAAAGAACATGCATAAGATAATATCAACATATGAAAAAGGGAAAATGGACATTGTACTTACACCAACAAGAAAATGCATCCACATTGGCCCTTTTATGTAACGCCGAACAACAGGCATAGCTACATAAAAAAAATCCAAAGTTAATGCTAATCTGAAGATATTATTATTATTTAGTATATATAATTGTATAATAGCATAATTAAAAAATGGCATAAAAAGTTAAGCGATTTCATTCTAGATCCCTTTGGAACAAAATACCAAGAAGGTAAATCCACTTCATGTAAATAAAGTTGAGCCAATATCATGTGTATTGCCGGGAGAAAAAAATCCATGCATGTAGGCATGTACAGGGAGGTATTTTACAAGAACATTAATAATCATTTTTGATACAGCAACAAGGTACATGCATATCTGAATATATTCATGAGATTTCAAATGCTATTGAGGATCCTATAAGATGATATCTGAATATTTTCACAAGATTTGAAATGCTATTGAGGATCCTATTAGATGAATGACAGGTATTACAATGCAAACTAGCAACACAACTCACAAGTTACAACCAGACAAACAGGTGGTGTGCTGCATAAGATGTTATAGAATCTCAAACTGAACACTATGTATAATTCATCCAACACAAGATGAAGAAAGCAAAACTATTGGGCATAACATACGAAATTGTCACGCAGCAAATACACCAGCATCTTTTAAGTAACTGAAAATTTAGAAGAGCTGGATGTATCAATCACTCATTGATCAAAATGGTAGCCAGCATACCATGATTAAATGCATAAAATGCGCCTGCAGTGCCCCCAACAGCGGAACCAATCTGTTCCAATATGGCCATATTTATATATTAGTACAGGGGTGGAAAGCACAAAACAGAAGGCAATGCTTGGAAAGTTTCCAGTTTGGACTAAAAAGACGAATAACTTGCACTGGTGAGCAGTAAAAGGCGACGGAACAAACCATTGAGAAGCTATCTCGAACCAATGGAGTGACGGTCCAGCTGCTAGTTTCCTTCATCAACCCAAAAAACGCATTAGTGCAATTGACCACATAAGTTGCCCTAGAAGGAAGCTATAATGGTATAAGCTCGCACCAGTACAAGCAGACAAGAACAGCACAAAAATGCATGAGTTACATCAGTCCAAAAATAATAATACAACAACGGGCGTTTGATTAGCAAACGCAAACATAGCTGAACACGAACCAGCATACAAGCAATAGTCACACTATAATTGGGGTGCAAACCTAGACGAAGATTCAACACTACAAAATCTACAAACGGATGGAAAACTATAGCGGCGGCGGCGGCGGCGGAAGACGATGTGAAGGGGGAGAAGGCAGTCACCGTACCATGTCCTTGGAGAGGGGCCCTGCGCAGTGGTGGCACCTCTTGGGTAGCTCCGGGGCGGCGTGCTCCGCCATGGCGCCCGCGAGAGATGAGAGATGGTCCGCCGGGTGGATGGATCCGCCCCGAGCTAGCGGGAGGAAGGAAGCTCTGTCTGACCTGTCGCCGCAGCCGCAGGAAACAAAACCGAACGAGCCCCCTTCGTTAAAACCCTTCGATTTTGGAGCGGTCACGATTCGACCACCGCCTAGCCGCAGCCGTCCGATTTCTTCTTTCTTCGCCTCCAAGTCGTGATTCTTCGGCCTTAGCCGGATCGGGCCAGGCCAGTTGCCACAGTCAAGGCCGGCCTGTCATGTTAATGGGCCAGGCTGATCTTGTCGTCCCTACAGCTCTGAGAGCATGCTAACCATGTGCCAACCAACCTTGCCTCAAAAAAAAAAAAAAAAAAAAAAATGCCAACCAACCAGTCGCTCAAAAAAAAAAGTGCCAACCAACCCGTGATGGAGAACGGTGGTATTCCCGGCTCACCAGAAAGTCCTGGTGCTCGCATTTATTCTTGATTTATTTTAGTATTTTCGGTGATGCGTGTTCATTGGAAGAAGACGTTTTCATCGATTACGAGGCGCCTGTGATGACTTCGTCAATCTTAAAATGATATGCCGGCTCAGTTCTTCGGAGGTGCTCATAGGGATAGGGTGTGTGTATATGTTCATAGAGGTGAGTGTATGCACGTATATATAAGCGCCTACGTATGTATTGTGTTTTAAAAAAAGTTTTAAGCATGATTCCCCTAAAAATCAGTTGCACAAGCTTTCGGTCTATTCAATGTCATGTTTTCTTTAATGAAAGAAATTTCTTCACGATTTCATTAACCAAACCAACAATTTGACTACAACCCAAAACGCAGCAAAACCACTAGCAAGGTTCCAAACGATACAACCCCCCTCTTCACCTCAACAAGGGAAGCGAGGGCAAAATGTGTGACTAAGCCTACAACAGGCAAGGACACTGGATAGAAAAATGCAGAACTACACACATCTAGAGGCTGTCACCCTAGCTTTCACATGCCAATGAGCCACATGAACTAAAACTCCAAACACCCCAACTTTCAATGTCTTGTTTTAAACTGTCAAGGGGTTTGTGTGAACACCTCACATCTATTATAAAGCCTTTTGGTGAGGAGTAAAATAGGTCAGGCAAGTCATACTCGGTGTCATGGGACACGATGAGCATGCCTAAATACATGGGGGTCTAGGTTTCAAGGACTTTGAAATTTTCGATCTTATGCTTCTTGCAGGCTTGGAGAATCCTAGAGAACCCATATTTATTAAGTGCAAGAATACTGAAGGCAGTGTACTTCCCAGAAGTTCATTTTCTGAATGCAGCACTCATGACTTATCCATCACAGATTTAGAGAGCAATCATTAAGGGGCGTGATACCATTAAACAGAGGCTGCTTAGGCGAACTGGCAATGGTAGAACCACTAAAATATGGAACTTCAACTGCATCCCAAGACAGAAAAATATGTGCCCAATCATCTCGCTTGTGATTCACGCACCGCAGCTTGTTTCAGAACTACTTGACATCTTGAACACCAAATGGAACAACGAGGTTATCAGGCAGGTCTTTCTACCATATGATGCTTTGGCAACTATGCATATTCCTATTTGTACCCGCAATGTGGAGGATTTCTGGTCTTGGAATTTTGAGAAATCAGGAATCTTTTCAGTAGGTCGGTGTATAGATGATTGTGGCAACAAAAAAGTGTCGCCAAGATTGGCTTGATGCTGCTTTTGCTAAAAAAATGTTTCCTCTAAAAATAAGGAACTTTGGCATGTTTTTTTCACCATAATAAGAAAAAAACACATATACAGTACTCCTACCCCGCATGTCTATATAGTGTGTTCACCCATATTATCATTTTGACTTTTTGGGAGAATTTTTACTTTATGAGATAGTACTAATTTTTTTCTTCTGGCCACCAAGTAATAAAAAACGATTTGTTTCGTTGGGCCTTTGGTTCCCACAGAGTTCGTTCATGACCCGAGCGCGTGGGATAAGTTGGGCCCGCTCCATGCCTTCTATGTTGATTATGGAGTGGTGAAACATATATGGTTGTAGGGGTTGAACTCACAACCTCCCCTCTTGCCCCAATAGTTCGAGCCAACTCGGCTAATATATGGATGTGAAATTATCCCACCTTGCCGCTCTAGGAGGATTCCTATCGGTTTATATACTTTGCAGGTTACCTAAATATCAACAAGACCAAAAGGGATGAAACAGAATTGTGGGCTGTCATTGGGGCATTAAAGGAATGATGCATTTCGACAATTAAAAGGAATTGTGTGGGCTGTCTTGGGGTGTATTAAAGGAAGAGTAGACAATTAAACGGAATTGTACGGGTTGTCTTGGGGTTAGTCCTGGCCATGGGCAGCCCGGCCCGGTCGGCCCGACCTGACCCGACCTGAAAAAGCCCGGCCTGGCCCGACCTTGTCCACGGGCCGGGCTCGGGCCTAGGTTTTGAGCCCGAATGATGAGGACATCAATACCATTGTTACACCCACAGCCCCTAATGTTACATATACTGGACCAATTACTAGAGCTCGCGCACGCCATTGAATTACCAGGTACTTTCATTTCTTGGTAATGATTCTAATGTTCATGAGAATATGATACTGCCTAAATTGGATACATTTGTTTTGCTTACAAATGAAGGGCCGAGCTTGGAGAAGGATGAACATTAAAGCAAGAACACGCATGGAGTTGATGGCATGCGCAAGGGGATCAAGGACGGAGTTACAAGTGATGATTTCAGGACTTTGAAGCCACCATAAGGAGTGCATGAAGCCTTGGACGAAATATACAAGATGCCACTTCATAATATTCGTCCATAGGCTATTCTAGGTGCTGCGTCACCTTATTATTGGGCCAGACCCATGTAATTTCGAAATACTTAAGTATAGGCTATTTTTAGAGTCCGTATGTGTGGGGAAACAAGAGTTAGGGTTGGTTTCGGACCCCACCCTCAAGGGCCACGAAATTCCCTCCTCTTCCTCCATATATACAGCCCTTAGGGCGTCGTTTAGACTTTGGGTTTTGTTTAGATTAAAAGTTCTCCATAGCTGCAACTTCGCGTACTTCGTTTGTGTTCAACGACCAGACCAAGGCGTCACAGAACCCCACCTTCATTAATAAAGCTTTCCTCTTATATTCACAATATCCAGATTGCGATCTTAGTTTCTTGCTTATTCTTCGTTTGCTCGCAGGAAACAGGCCCTCGTGGTCAGGTTGATCGTGCTCCGGCATGGTCAATAACCCTCGGAAGTTGGTTGAGCGATTGCTAAGGCGCGACGTCTCGCACGTTCGTAGTCGGATCGTCAAGGTCGACTCCCACAGAAAACGATAGCCACCATCTCATCGAAACATCGGGACACCTTTGCCTCTATCAAGTGGTATCAGATTTCCGTGTTGCTCGGTGAGATTTTACAGCTTTTCGTAGATTAGATCGAGTCTGTTCTTCATACCTACAGTCCACAAAAAGCCACAAAAAATTAGGGTTAGTTCATCATATCCGAACCAATCGAGCCTTTGCATAATCTTTTTAGGGTTTTGCTTTGTTGAATTCTTGTTTGCATCGTCATGTCAAGTTCTTTGGTGTTAGAGTCTAGTCTTTTAGAGTTTGAGTTATGGTCATAAGTTGTCACGCCGCCGCACCATCATCATCGCCTTGCCATCTACCACTATTGCTTATCCGTCACGCTCTGAATCCGTATCCATATACCACCACCAATCCGTATCCATATACCACCACCAATCAGATCCATATACCACCACCGCTACCATATACCACCACCGCTGCCATATACCACCACCATATATCCACCACCAATCCGAAGTTCTTCTCATATTAGGTTTGTTTTCGGATCCATCTAAATTCGATTCGTGTTTCCTTGCTGCGTGGGTCTCGGAAAAAAAAGTCCGAGACCCCGGCAGTTTTTAGGCCAAAATTTCGGCGACCGAAAATATTTTTTCCTATCCTATTTTTAGGTTGTTCTGAGTCTTTTGAGACACTCACCATATATCCTATTTTTAGGCTGTTCTGAGTCTTTTGAGACACTCGCCATCATAGTGATTTTTGGTCGCACTTTTTCGTCGTCGCTGCCTTGATTTCTGAAAAAAAAATTGTCAAAATAATTTCGTACCCATCCTGTCAGTTTGACCTGGGAAGAGTTTTGAGACACTCGCCATTATAGTGATTTTTCGCAAAAAAAAGAGCTAAAAAAAGAGAGCGCCAAAAAAAACAGAGCGATTTTTTTTCCATAGTGTGCTTTTCCCTTGTTTCCGTGCAGCGCCGTGATTTTGTTAGTGTTCTAGGCTCGCGTCTCTAGCACGGTCTAGCCTAGGACCAGCACAGTACCGTCGTTGAGCGTTTATTCAACTTTGCATCTCTGAATTGATTATTGCTGACCCTTTTTGCTACCATATTAGAAGCCTTCCCAGCTCCACATACATCTACGTAGTGTGTTTGACTCTCCCTGATAATTGCTCTATCCAAGCTTTGAGAGTTTTGACTACAACGGTTGCCGATCACCGCCTGCTGCTGGGTAAGAACTGGTAAGAATTTGAGATTTGCTTCACGGATTTGTGACACCCGCCACCACCACCACTTATTAGTAGTCTGTAGGATCATATTCTTGTGTGTTTCTATTGCTGCTAACCATGCCAGGATTACAAGCCGACGAGACTGACTGGGAGAACTTGACGAACAAGGAGCTTCATGATAAGTTTCAGCAAATGATGAGTGGACAGGTGCAAGATGTGCTAAACAGATTTGAAGAGGCCATGGAGAAGATAGATGGCATAGAAAAGACGTTCGAAACAAAGCTCGATAACAAGTTTAATGAATTGCTCGCGCGTCTTCTACCACCACCACCGGATGCTCCTAACGCACCTCTACAACAACAACAACAACAACAACAACAACAACAACAACGACTACCTCCACGTCGCGAAACAGCCCTCCGACGAGCGAGCCGTGTTCCTCTTGCGCTTGGCCAAATTGTTGGTGCTGCTGTTGATACTTCTGTGGCTCCTGCTGCTGATACGGAGGAGGATGATTATGTGGGAGATTACGAGGATGAGGTTGATCAAAATTAGAACTACGTGCAACCACCAGCACCACAACCACCAGGTCGTCCACATGCAAATAATGGTAACGTTAGGGCTCCCCCTCAGGTACGAGATCATGACCATCTCCCTAAACTGAAATTGAATATTCCACCATTTGAGGGTAGATATGTTCCTGATATATATCTTACTTGGGAGTTAGAAACTGAACAACGATTTACATGTTTACAATATCCCGAGGAGAGATGTGTTCTCGCTCTCGTTTGTGCTTTCACTAGCTTTGCATGTGTTTGGTGGTCTGAACATTGTCGATTATATCCTGTTCCAGCTACTTGGGCTGCTTTGAAAACTGCTATGCGTGCTCGTTGGGTTCCACCATATTATCAACGTGAATTACTTCAAAATTGCAGTGCTTAAGACAAGGAAAAATTCTGTAGAAGAATATTATCGTGAATTACAAACCGGCTTGATTAGATGTGGTATTGTTGAGGAGAATGAAGCTATGCTTGCACGTTTTCGGGTGGATTAAATAGAGAGGTTCGACCATTCTAGACTATAAGGATTATAATAATATCACTCGTTTATTCCATCTTGCTTGTAAAGCTGAACGTGAAGTGCAGGATCGACGGCATTGGCGCGGACTAACTTTTCTCGCAGGTCGGCCTTCATCATGGACACCACGTGCATCATCTACTTCCACACGTTCGCTACACCGCACCTCCGCCGCCGCCACCTCCAACCGTGATACAATAAAGCGGGCACAATCACCACTATCCGCCAAGAGCACACCTTCTGGGCCTGCAAAGAGCTCTTCTTCATCCATGGCATCAACAGGGCAAACACATGATATTATTTGTCGACATTGCAAGGGTGGAGGTCATTATGCGAGAGAATGCCCATCTAACCGTGTGATGATTGTTACTGAGGATGGTGGGTATGAGTCCGCTAGTGACTATGATGACGAGACTTTGGCTCTTATTACACATGAAGAACACGGTGGAGATGATTACGATCATGAGACACAATACATGGCTCTTTGAAGATCTTGATGGTATGAATGTTTAGTTGCTCAACGTGTTTTGAGTGTGCAGGTTACACAAGTTGAGCAAAATCATAGGCATAATTTGTTCCATACAAAGGGAGTTGTGAAGGAACGTTCTATTCGCGTCATCATAGATGGAGGGAGCTGCAACAACTTGGCTAGCATGGAGATGGTGAAGAAGCTATTTCTCACCACAAGACCACATCCACATCCTTACTACATCCAATGGTTCAACAACAGCGGCAAGGTTAAGGTAACACGTACTGTTCGTGTGCATTTTAGTATCTCTACATATGCTGATTATGTTGATTGTGATGTGGTACCTGTCGGTGTCAAAACCGGCGGATCTCGGGTAGGGGGTCCCAAACTGTGCGTCTAGGCGGATGGTAACAGGAGACAAGGGACACGATGTTTTTACCCAGGTTCGGGCCCTCTCGATGGAGGTAATACCCTACTCCGCTTGATTAATATTGATGATATGGGTAGTACAAGAGTAGATCTACCACGAGATCATAGAGGCTAAACCTTAGAAGCTAGCCTATGGTATGATTGTTGTTCGTCCTACGGACTAAAACCCTCCGGTTTATATAGACACCGGATAGGTTAGGGTTACACAGAGTCGGTTACAATGGTAGGAGATCTACATATCCGTATCGCCAAGCTTGCCTTCCACGCCAAGGAAAGTCCCATCCGGACACGGGACGAAGTCTTCAATCTTGTATCTTCATAATCTTGGAGTCCGGCCGTGATGATAGTTCGCTATCCGGACACCCCTAGTCCAGACTCCTCGGTAGCCCTCGAACCAGGCTTCAATGACGACGAGTCCGGCGCGTTGATTGTCTTCGGCATTGCGAGGCGGGTTCCTCCTCTGAATACTTCATAGAAGGTTTTGAACACAAGGATAGTGTCCGGCTCTGCAAAACAAGTTCCACATACCACCGTAGAGAGAATAACTTTTGCACAGATCTGCTGACGTATTCCGCGGCGTGACATCACACCACGGCCAGGCCTTTATATGAATCGTTTTTATTGTTCCACCTCGGTAGCGTTTAGCGGCGGTTTCCACGGCATGTCCTATCAAAGCATAGATCGTGCCCCCTTATTCCGGGATTCCCATCAATACGGACGTGGGTAACCCATCCGCGCCATTGATTACGGCGCTTAGGAGATAAGCGAGTTTTACCAGGCTGGTGGGGACGCATAGCTTCGTCCGTCCATATAAGGGGATAAGGATCCACCTTTTTCACCTACGCCTTCTTCCTCCTTTGCTCATCCATTTCTGCGCACTCGATTCCAGCGCCCAAGTCCGCACACCCCGCCTCAACCTTCTCCAACTATGTCCGGAGCGGGAGGCAGATGGATAGCCTCCTCCGTCACGGAGGGGCACATCACAAGACTGCGGGAGGCCGGATACTTGTCCGGCGACATCACGCACCGGCTGCCCGACGCGAGGCAGCTCATTCCAACCCCTAGGCCCCATGAGAGGGTGGTGTTTCTCCCCCACTTCCTCCGCGGACTAGGTTTTCCACTTCACCCATTTGTCCGGGGGCTCATGTTCTACTACGGCCTGGACTTCCACGATCTGGCCCCGAATTTCATCCTCAACATCTCGGCGTTCATCGTCGTGTGTGAGGCCTTCCTCTGCATCCAGCCTCACTTCGGCTTATGGTGAAGATCTTCAACGTCCGCCGGCTAGTGGGCGGCCGTCAAGCCGGAGTCTTGGGGCGCCATGGTTGGCAAGATGGCCAATGTCATATGGCTCGAGGGCTCCTTTGTGGAGACGATAAAGGGCTGGCAGTCGGGGTGGTTCTATATCACCGAGCCGCGCGACCCCAAATGGGCGGCGGACCCCGAATTCAGATCTGGCTTCCCCACACGGCTCTCATCATGGAAAGAGACGGGCCTGACGTGGGGGAATTCGGACGAGACATCCAGACTCCAAACATGTGTCCGAAACCTGGTGGACAAGAATCTCAGGCTTGTCAACGTAATCCAGGTGATGCTCATCCGCCGGATTCTCCCATGCCAACAACGGGCCTTCAAATTGTGGGAGTTCGATCCGGCACAACACTCGACTCTAAAAAGGCTCTTCGACACTACGTACGAAGATGCCTGGAAGGTGCTATTCAAGGGTGCCGAGGCTCCCTCATCCGTGACTAAAGATCGCGGATACAGCTCGCAATGTCAAGCCGGCGAGGTAAGTTATTTTACCCTTTACGGGACTCTTTTTTCATAGATTGACTCTATGTGGGATCTAAAACTCCCTAATCTTTGACAGATCGGTGAAGACGTCCCGACAGATTAACCGTCCGCTCCTTTGCCGGAAGACCAGCGGACGCCTGATTGACGGGGCTGCTGGCTCCGCACCCATGTGGTGCCGAGAAGAAGGCCAAGAAGGAGGCCACAGAACTCAAGGAACTCCCGCGCCAGTGCTGTCGATTCTGAAGCGTAACCTTCTCCGAGGACGAGGAGGAGGAAAAAAGCCTCTCCCAGCCGGGAGGAGAGGAAAAGGAAGGCCGCCCCAACCGGGAGGCCGAGGGTCCAAGAAGGGAAGAACCCTTCCTCCGGACTTCTCCACCAACGTCGACAACGACGAGGAGGATTGGCCAACAAGGGCCAAGCCCCTGGCGAGATCGTAAGTGTCCGGATACCCATGGCTTCTTATTATTGCATAGTGTTCTCTAATGTCGAACAATCATGCAGCCCGCCCAAGGGCGAGTTCGCCGCTTCATCGAGCGGGTCCCTGGGTTCGCCGGAAATGGAGAGTACTTCGCTTCGCCGCCTCGCCTCACGCCGCGGACGACGCCGAGGCGGTGCCCCAAGGGGGCCTGGTCAAGAGGAGGTCGCGCAGAGGCGCCGCAAGGCAACCTCCGGACTCAGCGCGTGGGGGCAAGACCCCGGGGGCTCTAAGCCCGACCCTTGTCCGGACTCCATGCCGGAACCTTCAGCCGTTCCGAGTCTGCAAGCGGTCCTTCAGAAGAAGGGTAAGACGCCGGTGTCCTCCGTCCAACCGGAGGCACCAGATAAGCATCGAGGCGCTAACAGCGCCACCATCGAGGAGGAGCACCGCCTTGTTATGAGTGCGGTGATCCGGACATTCGATCCGCCAAGAGCGGGCTGACTGAAGCTTCGTACCAGCCTTCTAACAGGCTTTGAGGTAAGTTTAGAATATGTAAAATATTACCGCATAAACAGTAGCCCCTGATGCTTAGTTCGGTGTTCGGAAAGAAAAGCCGGACTAAGGATCTAAAAATATATACGCAGGAGTCTAACATAAGTATGTCAATATGGGAATGCAGGCTGCGCTGCTTGACCTCTGCCAAGACCGATCGCGGAGGTCAATGCATTGAAGCAGAGCCTCGAGCGGTCCGAGAACGAGCTCGGCCAAGCCAAGAAGCAGCTCGAGGACAAGGAAGGTAAGTAATACCTTATTAAAGAAATACCTTATAGAAAGGTTTTGGTTGCAAAAAATAACAGGAATAACATGGGTACTGCAGGGGCCACGAATGAGGTGGCGACCCTGAAGGAAGCGGTGTCCGCGGCCGAAATCAAAGCGGCTGCGGAACGCACCGAGCGAGAGAAAGGGGAGACGCAGCTGGCGGAGGTGCGACAAGAGCTCCAGGCTCTCGTGGAAAAACACGAGGGTTTGGAGCGTGACTCGAAGACCCGAGAGTCCGAGCTTGCCTCGGCTCTTGAGAGTGCCAAAGCTGCTAAGGGCGAGGCCCAAAAAGCCCTCCAAGAAATTGAATCATTAAAGAAGATAGCGGCGGGTAAGGCATTCTTTATGCAAAGCAAGCATGTGAAAGTGAATTACCTATTACTTACCCGGATTCGAGCTCTCCAGGAGCATTCGCAGATTTGCCCCGGCAGTGTCTGCGATGTCGCCGCATTCTATCGCGCCAAGGAGGGAGCTCGACGGAGAAGGTGTTCGGTCTCGGATGTCGAGGCCGAACGTCCGTGCCCTGAAGCGACCAGCTGAAGCAGCTGGTCAAGCTCCTAAGGTCGCCGAACAGGCCATGAAGGCCCTTATAGTTCGGCTGTGGCCATTGGAAGCCATGCCTGTGAGCTACTTCGGCTTAGTGCAGCGGCTGGTGGACGCCTGTCCACGGATTGAAGTCATCAAGCGCTCCGTCTGCATTGAAGGTGTCCGTCGGGCCCTTGCCCGTGCTAAAGTGCACTGGGGCAAGCTGGATGCGGAGAAGCTTGTGACGGACGGGCCACCGAAGGGCAAGGAGCATCGCACACCCGAAATGTACTATGAGGGCCTCCTGAAGGGTGCCCGCCGAATAGCGGATGAGTGCTCCAAAGATGTAATTTTGAATAGACTCGCATTTGTTATCCCAGACGCTGAAAACTTGTTCATATGCGCTAAGCAACGCTTGTTAATTTAAAATATTACCTTCATGCGGCCGTTTATCAAATTTGAGAGATGGCAAGTCGTTGGCTTCAGCCCCCATGCCACAAGTGCCGGGTGTTCGGATAAACTTGAGCACTCTTGTTCCCATTCTTGGGTCCATCTAGGAGGCGCCAACATAACGAACAAGGCAACCGGACTTATAATGCTTGAACACTCTCACTTAGCCATAGAATTCTATAATTTTAAATTTCGGTGAAGCCCCTAGTATTCGGAAGACCGAGTTCGGGGCGCTATCCACGCCTTGGCCGGACAATTCCGGTTCCTCGCTCTAAGCGGCATAAGTCTCTAGGGACCCGAAAAAACCTCTCGAACAGCGACCAGCTCTCGCCCTATTATGATGGTCAGTTTTAGCTTTCTCCACTGAGGTGCTCAACCCAGCTCAACCGGGGCACAATCGCAGTGGTTCTCCCGGTGCTACCTTAGCGATATAACGGAACGTAAGGCACCAAAACACCGGAGCCGGGCAAACCCAACTATTGACCCAAGACATGATTCGGAGCCGATTCATATAATGCTATAAGTTTGGGGTGCCACACTTGTGAAAGTGTTCGGACTTATCACACCATAATTTTGGGGTACTTAAGCCCCTGGTGTATTGGCCCTACCAAAGTGTACGGGTGCAACATGTCATGAAATGAACATATATATAGATAAAGAAAGGAGTGCAATAATAAGCGAAAGCTATGTATTGTTTATTCAAAAAAGTACTGCAATGAAAGCAGAACGATAAGCAAGGGACGGGACTATCTGACATGTCCCCCTCCAGGGGTAAGCTGCGGGATGGTATGTAAAACAGGTATAATGCTCGTAATAGAGACCACCTGAACACTCGACGTAGCTTTCTGCTTCCCTGGCTGTTGCATCGTAAGTTCGGCGATTCTAGTGCCGGACAGGACTTCGGAAAATGGAGTCCTGAAAAAGAAAAAAAGAGAAAAGAATGACCCAATCGGGGCCCCAGTGCGCTCAAGCCGCATTCTTGGCGTGCCGTGGTCGTGCCCTCCCCATATGCCCATGGTATCTCCAGGCGTAGTTATGTACGCGTATACCGGCTTCGCAATTTCGCGAGGGCTGGGGTTGGGGCCGGATTGCTACGCGTGCTTGAATCGTGCCAGGCGGTCTTGTTGTAGGTTACTCCGGGCGCGCTTGACAGTGTCCGGACGCTTAGTGGCAGGACTCAAGAATTGCTGTGAGAGGCTGCTTTGCACCTCCGCCGCGAGGGCCGCCGTGTGCTCCTCCGTTCGGAGAGAGCGTTCGGTGTTTCCATTGACCGTGATTACTCCTCGAGGGCCTGGCATCTTGAGCTTGAGGTATGCGTAGTGCAACACCACATTGAACTTTGCAAATGCGGTTTGTCCGAGCAGTGCATGATAGCCGCTGCGGAACGGGACTATGTCGAAGATTAACTCTTCGCTTCGGAAGTTATCCGGGGATCCGAAGACCACTTCGAGTGTAACTGAGCCCGTACAATTGGCTTCTACACCCGGTATGACGCCTTTAAAGGTCGTTTTTGTAGGTTTAATCCTTTAGGGGTCTATGCCCATTTTGCGCACTGTATCCTGATAAAGTAGGTTCAGGCTGCTGCCGCCATCCATCAGGACTCTAGTGAGGTGAAATCCGTCAATAATTGGGTCAAGAACCAATGCGGCAAAACCGCCGTGACAGATGCTAGTGGGGTGGTCCCTTCGATCAAAGGTGATCGGGCAGGAAGACCATGGGTTGAACTTTGGGGCGACTGGCTCCATCGCATATACGTCCCTTAGTGCACGCTTCCGCTCCCTTTTGGGTATGTGGGTTGCGTATATCATGTTCACCATCCGCACTTGTGTGGGAAAGCCCTTCTGTCCTTTATTGTTCGGCGGCCGGGGCTCTTCCTCGTCATCGCTATGCAGCCCCTTGTCATTGAGTTCGGCACTTAACTTGCCCGCTTGCTTGAACACCCAACAATCCCTGTTGGTGTGATTGACTGGTTTTTCGGGGGTGCCATGTATCTGCACAAGCGATCGAGTATTCGGTCCAAGTTGGACGGGCCCTGGGTATTTCTTTTGAATGGCTTCTTCCGCTGACCGGGATTAGAGCCTCTGAATCCAGCGTTGACTGCCGTATCTTCATCATTGTCGCCGTTAATGCGGCGCTTATTCTTGTTGCGACGCGACCTGCCATTGCTGTCCTTGGTATCCGAACTACCAGGGTTTTTGGTTAAGTTGTTACTTCGAGCTAGCCAGCTGTCCTCTCCCGCACAAAAGCGGGTCATGAGTGTTGTGAGGGCTGCCATGGATTTCGGCTTTTCCTGTCCTAGGTGCCGGGCAAGCCACTCGTCGTGGATGTTATGTTTGAAGGCTGCAAGGGCCTCCGCATCCGGACAGTCAACTATTTGATTTTTCTTTGTTAGGAACCGTGTCCAGAATTGTCTGGCTGATTCTTCTGGCTGCTGAATTATATGGCTAAGGTCATCGGCGTCTGGTGGTCGCACCTATGTGCCCTGGAAGTTACCAAGGAATGCGGCTTCCAGGTCCTCCCAACAACCAATTGATTCTGCTGGCAAGCTGTTGAGCCAATGCCGAGCTGGTCCTTTAAGCTTGAGTGGGAGGTATTTGATGGCGTGTAGATCATCACCGCGGGCCATGTGGATATGGAGGAGATAGTCCTCGATCCAGACCGCAGGATCTGTGGTACCACCGTATGATTCAATCTTTACGGGTTTGAAGCCCTCGGGGATTTGATGATCCATTACTTCATCTGTGAAGCATAGTGGGTGTGCGGCGCCTCTGTATTGGGCTATATCACGACGCAGCTCAAATGAGCTTTGTCGGCTGTGTTCAGCCCGGCCGGAGTTTCTGTATCCGGCGTGACGGTTATCATCACATGTCGTGGGGCGCCCACGCGATTCATAGATCGATCTTGTATGTTTTGCCTTATCCTCCAATATATACCGCAAGTCCCCCGTGTTGTCCCGTGCCTTGGTACTTTTTGAACGGCGTCGGGGTACGGCTTGAACGGAGGCTCTAGAGACCTCTCTATCGCAGCCACGGGGTGGCCGGTCTGCCATGTCGTATGCTGGTGACTTGGGTGCTTCCTCCTCTGATCGAGGCAAAGGCCTGCGTTTGGGGTAGCTTTTGGAGGGGCGTTCGAGTTCATACTCTTCGGCTGCAAGGACTTCACCATCCGCCACCTAGCGTGTCTTGGTCACTCTAAGTTTGTTGCTTTTCTTGAGGCTGCTTGCCGTGGCTATAAGCTTGCGTTTGAAACGCTCTTGTTCGGCGGGATCCTCGTGCACGACAAATTGCCGTCGTCGAGGCTTGCCTCATCTTCGGAGGGAGGCGATAATTATCGCCCTCGACCTCTCTTTCGCCAGACCGTCGTCGGCGGACTTGCTTCTCCTCCTCCCGCGCCGAGTCCCGCTGGAGGGGTTGCCTTCGCACTATCCGGTGTTATTATCTCCGTGCGGAATCACCATTTTTGCTGTGGCGAGATTTAGAACGGCGCCACCGACGCCGGCGCTTCAGCTTGCTTCTTGGAGGGTCATCCTCCGTTGTTCCATCGCCGTTCCCATCTTTTGGGATGTCCACCATGTATATGTCGTGACGAGGTGGCCTTCCGGTGCCTGTAGGCGCTGGGTCTTGGTCGCCTCCGCATCGCCGTCCATACCGCCGATGTCTTGAGTCGAAGTCGAGCATGTCGGTTAAATCATCGGCAGTGGCTACAAAGTGGGTGGTGGGTGGGCGTTGAATTTCTTCGTCGTCCATATCCCAACCTTCCGTCCGTAGTCCGCCAGGCTCTCCGGATAAAGAGAGAGACTTTAGTGAATTCAGGATGTCGCCAAAGGGCGAAAAGCCGAAAGATGTCCGCGAGTGAACTCCATGACCGCGCCCAATCGGACTCGATTGGCGGGGGCGGAGGGTTCGGAGTCCGGAGAGGAGTCCGACACCGGAAGGTCTTCGCAGCGACAGGATGGAGTTCGCTCGATCGCCGTAGAGATCGTAGCCCCGAGGCGTGTCCAACCACTCGTCCTCGATCGGGAATCCGGCCCGGATTGAGGGTCGGGCGGATGTTTGGTGCGGCCTCGAGCAATCGTTACGCGGCGAGCTAGATCATACCCATCGAGACAAGGCGGCACGCCGCCGCGGCTCGAATCCGTCGAAGATCAAGTCTCCGCGACATCGGCCGATAGTTCAAACTTCCAAATCTGACCGATGTCCAGGGCGAAGCTTCGATCTGCTCCAGATGGCTGCGAATTGGCGGCAAAGCAAAAGCCGCCGAATACGAAGATCTGTCCGGGAGAAAAGTCTCACCGACCGCGTGTTGTAGATGATCGAAGGAGCCATCGGGCCTATCGGTGACGACATAGAGGAACTCTCAATGAAAGCACCAATGTCGGTGTCAAACCGCGGATCTCGGTAGGGGGTCCTGAACTATGCGTCTAGGCGGATGGTAACAGGAGACAAGGGACACGATGTTTTACCCAGGTTCGGCCCTCTCGATGGAGGTAATACCCTACTCCGCTTGATTAATATTGATGATATGGGTAGTACAAGAGTAGATCTACCATGAGATCGTAGAGGCTAAACCCTAGAAGCTAGCCTATGGTAGGATTGTTGTTTGTCCTACGGACTAAAACCCTCCGGTTTATATAGACACCGGATAGGTTAGGGTTACACAGAGTCGGTTACAATGGTAGGAGATCTACATATCCGTATCGCCAAGCTTGCCTTCCACGCCAAGGAAAGTCCCATCCGGACACGGGACGAAGTCTTCAATCTTGTATCTTCATAATCTTGGAGTCCGGCCGTGATGATAGTTCGGCTATCCGGACACCCCCTAGTCCAGGACTCCCTCAGTACCTATGCAAGCATGTTCCTTATTACTTGGTAGACCATGGCAATTTGATAAAAATTATGTACACCATGGTAGAAACAATCAGTATACTCTTGTTCATAAGGATAAAAATATTACTTTGCTTCCTATGACTCCTCATTCCATTTTGAAAGATGATATTAATAGAGCTAATAAAGCAAAACAGGAGAAAAATAAGAGTGAAAATCAGATTGTGGCAAAAGAATTTGAGCAACAAATGAAGCCTAATAATAAACCATCTAGTGTTGCTTCTGAAATTAAATTGAAAAGTGCATGTTTACTTGCCACCAAATCTGATATTGATGAGCTAGATTCTAGCAAATCTGTTTGCTATGCTTTTATGTGCAAAGAGGCATTATTTTCATTCAAGGACGTGCCTTCCTCTTTGCCCCCTTGTAACACCCCGGAAGTAACTTTCCATATTTGTAACTCCAACTCTTGCCATTTTCGGCATTGATATATGATATTCCCTCCGTGGTTGGGTTTTCTTCATTTTGCATTTTTGTCCATGTTATGCATTTTATATTATGTCATCATGTGCATCGCATTTGCATACGTGTTCGTCTCATGATTCCGAGCATTTTTCCCGTTGTCCGTTTTGCAATCCGGCACTCCTATCTCCCCGGCGGTCCTTTTACGTTTTTTCCGTAAAGGGTATTAAACCTTCTCGAAAGGGACCGAGGTTTGTCTAGTGGCCTTGGTATACCAACCGTAGACCACCGGTCAAGTTTCGGTCATTTGGAGCTCGTTTGGTACTCCAACGGTTAACCGCTCTCTCGCAAAGGCCTCTTTTAAGTTGCAGCCCAACACCCTTCAAAACAGCCCAATAACCCGTCTAAGTCACTTCCATGCTCTCCGTCGTTCGATCACGATCGTGTGGTAAAACTACACCTCATTTGGACTCTCCTAGCTCCTCTATGCCTATTTAAGCACCTCCCGAAAATCCGGATCAATTCGCGGTCAAACCCTAAAATTTGCCCTCCGCGCGCCGGACACGTCCGGCGAGCAGGACGCGTCCGCCACGCCGCCGCCAACCGCCGTCCGCCACGTGGCGCCAGAACCCACCTCCGCCAGCCCGCCCGAGCCCGTCGCGGGCAAGACTCCGCCGCCGCCCGAGGCCGAGCCTCACGGCGCCCGCCGCCGCCTCCCGACCGGCCGCCGCGCTCCTCCGCGCCCGCCATGGCGCCTCGCCGCCGACCGGCGGCGCCCGCCTCGCCGACCTCCGGCCGCCAGCGCCCGAGGTCGCCGGCTCCGCCGCCCCGCCCACTCGCCCGCCGCCCGGCCGACTTCTCACGCCCCGCTCGCGCCCGCGCCGCCCGCCACCCGGCGACCTCCCTCGCCGGAGCCCGCGCCCCACCGGATCCGCCGTCGCCAGTCCGATCGGGTCGGGCCCCGATCCGGCCTCGATCCACGAGAGCCCGTTGACCTCTCTCTCCCCTCCATTTTCTCTAAGTTTTTGCATCTATTGTTATTTTGTGCATTTTTCGAAGTGGTATATCTTCGCATCCGTAGATCCATTTTGCGCGTATAATATGTCAAAATGTTCGCCTCGAGGAGTAGATCATTTCATTCCATTGCATCATTTTCATTTGAGCTCATCTTGATGCCCGAAATGCTGTTGGAAGAGTGCTATTTGATAATAGTTTCTGTTTCGTAACAGAACTTGCACTTTTGTCATTTTTGCCATGATTAATGCGTGCACCCTATGAATTTGAGTCCTACATGTGTTTTGAAATATGCCATGCCATCTTTCCAGGGGTGTATGCCATGTATTTTTGTGATCTATGTGGTGACTAGCACAAGCATGCAAAGTAGGTGTCCTGATGTTGCTGATTTCAGCCCTGTTTTAGCTGATTTTGATGCCATGTTAACTTGATGATACCGAGAGATCTATGCATATTTTGAGATACTTCAGTAAGGGTGTTTTGTAAAACATGTCTTGCTCTATCCATCCATGCCTTTGTTTGCAATTATGGGATGCCATAGCTTGAGCCAATCGAGCTCTACTTTTGCTATCAAATGTTTCCTGGCAGATTGTATACATGTTATTCAATTTTGTCTAGCTTGTTGTGGTTGAACCATATATGCTATGTTATTGTTCTTGCCATGTATGTCTTCTATGTCATGTCTTCTTGATGTATGTATGCTTAGTTTTTCATATAAGGCTCTGTAGTGAGTGCATTGAGCTTGTTAACATGCCCTCTTGTTATCAGTTTTTGACATGCCATGTTGCTGAATCTGTTAACAAGACTTTCAATATTGACATGGGTGTTACTATATTTTCTAGTCCTTTTTGGCTTATGGTCAGTAAGGGACTTTTGAAATATGCTTTGAGTAGATTCATGCCATGCCATGTTTTGCTATTTTAAGGTCCTGTAGCATGTAGTTTTGCTGCTCTGAACATTGCAACCTGATGCTGTTTTTGCCATGTCCAGCCTGATTATTATTGCACTTTTGCCATGCTTGTTTGAACCTGTTATGATGTGAACTAGCCGTAGCTCAGTGCTCATCTTTTGTCGAGCATCATGTGTAGATCACTGCCGTGTGCTTTGTTGATACGTTTGGGTGCAGTAGCTTAATTATTTGTTGCTTGCTAAGTGGCGTCATGCTGTTAATGGCAGATTTGCGCCATTCTTGTTTTGCTTGTCATTTGCAAACCGTGCATCCGATTCCGGTGATCTTTATATCGATTTCAACCGAAATCATCTCATCTTTCCAGTGGCATGCTTGGTTTGCCAAGTTGATGCCTGGTTCATCATTTACCTTCCGGAGCGCACATACGCATTGCATACCACATCATGCATATCATGTCATGTTTTGCATCATGTTGATTGTGCATTGCACCGTGATTTATTGTGGTTCCTTTGTTTGTGTTGTTGCTTTGGGTAGAGTCGGGAGACGAGTACGTGAACGAGGAACCTGTTGAGAACGCTTACGAGGATCAAGCTTTCGACAACTCTGAGAACATTGCAGGCAAGATGACCATACCCTCGAAATCACTTCTATCTTTGCTATGCTAGTTGCTCGCTCTTTTGCTATGCCTATGCTGCGATGCCTACCACTTGCTATATCATGCCACCCATATTGCCATGTCAGCCCCTAACCATCCTTTCCTAGCAAACCGTTGATTGGCTATGTTACCGCTTTGCTCAGCCCTCTTATAGCGTTGCTAGTTGCAGGTGAAGTTGAAGTTGGTTCCTTGTTGGAACATGGAGATGTTGTTCCTTTTTTGGAACATGGTTACTTGTTGGGGATATCACAATATATATATATCTGCTATAATTAATACATCTATATACTTGGTAAAGGGTGGAAGGCTCGGCCTTATGCCCGTGTTTTGTTCCACTCTTGCCACCCTAGTTTCCGTCATACCGGTGTTATGTTCCTTGATTTCGTTCCTTACACGGTTGGGTGATTTATGGGACCCCTTGACAGTTCGCTTTGAATAAGACTCGTCCAAAAGGCCCAACTTTGGTTTTACCATTTGCCACCTAAGCCTTTTCCCCGGTTTTCGCGAGCCCGAGGGTCATCTTTATTTTAACCCCCGGACCAGTGCTCCTTCGAGTGGTGGCCCGAACTAGAGTGTTGTGCAGCGCCCCTCAAGGCAACTTGAGGTTTGGTTTTAGTTGTATGGACTGCTCATCCGGATGTGCCTCGAGAACGAGATATGTGCAGCTCCTATCGGGATTTGTCGGCACAATCGGGCGGCTTTGCTGGTCTTGTTTTATTGCTGTCGAAATGTCTTGTAGTCCGGGATTCGAGATTGATCGGGTCTTCCCGGTAGAAGGAATATCCTTCGTTGACCGTGAGAGCTTATAATGGGCTAAGTTGGGACACCCCGCAGGTAATATCTTTCAAAGCCGTGCCTGCGGTTATGAGGCGATGGGAATTTGTTAATGTCCGGTTGTAGAAAACCCAAAGTTGACCTCAAAATAAAATACACATCAACGCGTGTGTAACCGTGATGGTCTCTTCTCGGCGGAGTCCGGGAAGTGAACACGTGTTGGAGTTATGTCTGGCGTGAAGTAGTTCAGGATCACTTCTTGATCACTACTAGTTTCACGACCGTGCTTTGCTTCTCTTCTCGCTCTCTTTTGCGATGTAGCCACCATAAATGCTAGTCGCTTGCTGCAGCTCCACTTTACTACCTTATCCTTCCTATTAGCTTAAATAGTCTTCATCTCGCGGGTGTGAGATTGCTGAGTCCCCGTGACTCACAGATACTTCCAAACACAGTTGCAGGTTCCGATGAGGCGGTGCGGTGATTCAACCGAGCTCAAGTGGGAGTTCGACGAGGAACGTGGTCGTTACTATGTGTCTTTTCCTGATGATCGTGAGTGGTGCCCAGTTGGGAAGATTCGGGATCCGTAGCATTTGGGGTATCTTCTTTATTTTGGCTCCGTAGTCGGACCACGAGTGTACTCAATGATGGATGTTTATTTATGTACTTGTGTGAAGTGGCATCGTAAGCCAACTATGTATCTCTTTCCTTAATTATTACATGGGTTGTGTGAAGATTACCTCACTTGCGACATTGCTTTCAATGCGGTTATGCCTCTAAGTCGTGCCTCGACACGTGGGAGATATAGCCGTATCGGGGGCGTTACACCCCTGCTGTCACTAATATTTTGCAGGAGTTCGCTGACATCTTCCCACAAGACGTGCCACCGGGATTACCACCTATTCGAGGGATTGAGCATCAAATTGACTTAATTCCCGGTGCATCGCTACCCAACCGTGCACCATACCGTACCAATCCAGAGGAGACGAAGGAGATTATGCGTCAAGTACAAGAGCTGCTCGACAAAGGTTATATACGCGAATCTCTTAGTCCTTGTGTTGTTCATATTATACTAGTGCCTAAAAAGGATGGTACGTCGCGTATGTGTGTTGATTGTAGAGGCATTAATAATATTACTATCCGTTATCGTCATCCTATTCCTAGGCTAGATGATATGCTTGATGAATTGAGTGGCTCTACAATATTCTCCAAAGTTGATTTGCGTAGTGGATACCATCAAATTCGTATGAAATTGGGAGATGAATGGAAAACAGCATTTAAAACTAAGTTTGGTTTATATGAGTGGTTAGTCATGCCTTTTGGGTTAACTAATGCACCTAGTACTTTCATGAGACTAATGAACGAAGGTTTACGTGCTTTCATTGGACGATTTGTGGTAGTCTATTTTGATGATATACTGATTTATAGCAAATCTTTGGAAGAACATTTGGAACATTTACGTGCTGTTTTTAATGCTCTACGTGATGCACGTTTGTTTGGTAACCTTGGGAAGTGCACCTTTTGCACCGATCGAGTATATTTTCTTGGCTATGTTGTTACTCCACAGGGAATTGAAGTTGATAAAGCCAAGATTGAAGCTATTGAGAGTTGGCCGCAGCCCAAAACGGTCACACAAGTGAGGAGTTTTCTTGGACTCGCTGGTTTCTATAGGCGTTTTGTGAGAGATTTTAGCACCATTGCTTCACCTCTCAATGAGCTTACAAAGAAGGATGTGCCTTTTGTTTGGGGTACCGCACAGGAAGAAGCCTTCACGGTATCGAAAGATAAGTTGACACATGCTCCTTTACTCCAACTTCCTGATTTTAATAAGACTTTTGAGCTTGAATGTGATGCTAGTGGAATTGGATTAGGAGGTGTGTTATTACAAGATGGCAAACCTGTTGCATACTTTTCTGATAGCATGGGATAACATCATAGGATTCCGGTCCTATTGTGTTGGCCTTCGGGATCGGAGTAATGATTAATAGGGACAGTCGGGGCATTCGTATTTCATAGTCAGAGGTGAAATTCTTGGATTTATGAAAGACGAACAATCTGCAAAGCATTTGCCAAGGATGTTTTCATTAATCAAGAACGAAAGTTGGGGCTCAAGACGATCGATACCGTCCTAGTCTCAACCATAAACGATGCCGACCGAGGATCGGCGGATGTTGCTTATAGGACTCACCGACACCTTATGAGAAATCAAAGTCTTTGGGTTCCGGGAGTATGGTCGCAAGGCTGAAACTTAAAGGAATTGACGGAAGGGCACCACCAGCGTGGAGCCTGCGGCTTAATTTGACTCAACACGGAAACTTACCAGGTCCGACATAGCAAGGATTGATGATGAGAGCTCTTTCTTGATTCTATGGGTGGTGGTGCATGGCCGTTCTTAGTTGGTGGAGCGATTTGTCTGGGCCTAGTCTAAACTATTCTACTTATGATAAAGAATTATATGCTCTTGTTCGAACTTTAGAGACATGGCAACATTATTTATGGCCCAAAGAATTTGTTATACATTCTGATCATGAATCTTTGAAACATATTAAAAGTCAAGCTAAACTGAATCGTATACATGCTAAATGGGTTGAATTCATTGAGACTTTCCCTTATGTCATTAAACACAAGAAGGGTAAAGAAAATGTTATTGCTGATGCTTTGTCTCGTCGCTATACTATGCTTTCACAACTTGACTTCAAAATATTTGGTTTGGAGACCATCAAAGATCAATATGTGCATGATGCTGATTTTAAAGATGTAATGCAGAATTGTAAAGAAGGAAGAACATGGAACAGGTTCGTTGTTAATGATGGTTTTGTATTCCGTGCTAACAAGCTATGCATTCCTGCTAGCTCTGTTCGTCTTTTGTTGTTGCAGGAGGCGCATGGAGGAGGATTAATGGGACACTTTGGCGTGAAGAAGACGGAGGACGTACTTGCTACACATTTATTTTTGCCAAAGATGAGACGGGATGTTGAGCGTTTTGTTGCTCGCTGCACTACATGTCAAAAAGCTAAGTCACGACTCAATCCTCATGGTTTATATATGCCTTTGCCTGTGCCTAGTGTTCCTTGGGAGGATATATCTATGGACTTTGTTTTAGGTTTACCTCGAACAAAGAAGGGGAAGGATAGCATATTTGTTGTCGTGGATAGATTCTCGAAAATGGCACACTTTATACCATGTCATAAAAGCGATGATGCTGTTAATGTTGCTGATTTGTTCTTTCGTGAAATTATTCGCTTGCATGGTGTGCCAAATACTATTGTTTCAGATCGTGATACTAAATTTCTTAGCCACTTTTGGAGATGTTTATGGGCTAAGTTGGGGACTAAACTGCTTTTTAGTACTACTTGTCACCCCCAAACTGATGGACAAACTGAAGTAGTCAATAGAACATTGTCTACTATGCTTAGGGCTGTTTTGAAGAATAATAAGAAAATGTGGGAAGAATGCTTGCCTCATATTGAATTTGCTTATAATCGTTCGTTCAATTCTACTACTAAGATGTGCCCTTTTGAAATTGTGTATGGTTTCCTACCTCGTGCACCCATTGATTTGTTGCCTCTTCCATCTTCGGAGAAGGTTAATTTTGATGCTAAACAACGTGCTGAATTGATCTTAAAAATGCATGAGTTAACTAAGGAAAACATTGAGCGTATGAATGTTAAATATAAACTTGCTGGAGATAAGGGTAGAAAACATGTTGTCTTTGCACCTGGAGATCTTGTTTGGTTACATTTGCGTAAGGATAGGTTTCCTAATTTGCGCAATTCAAAGCTAATGCCACGTGCTGATGGTCCATTTAAGGTGTTAGAGAAAATAAATGATAATGCATATAAACTTGAGCTGCCTGCAGAATTTGGGGTTAGTCCCACTTTTAACATTGCAGTTTTGAAGCCTTATTTGGGTGAGGAAGATGAGCTTCCATCGAGGACGACTTCATTTCAAGAAGGGGGGGGGGGATGATGAGGACATCAATACCATTGTTACACCCACAGCCCCTCTTCGTTACATATCTTGGACCAATTACTAGAGCTCATGACGCCAATTGAATGACCAGGTACTTTCGTTTCTTGGTAATGATTCTAATGTTCATGAGAATATGATACTGCCTAAATTGGATACAATTGTTTTGCTTACAAATGAAGGGCCGAGCTTGGAGAAGGATGAACATTGGAGCAAGAACACGCATGGAGTTGATGGCATTCGCAAGGGGATCAAGGATGGAGTTACAAGTGATGATTTCAGGACTTTGAAGCCACCATAAGGAGTGCATGAAGCCTTGGACGAAATATACAAGATGCCACTTCATAATATTCGTCCATAGGCTATTCTAGGTGCTGCATCACCTTATTATTGGGCCAGGCCCATGTAATTTCGAAATACTTAAGTATAGGCTATTTTTAGAGTCCGTATGTGTGGGGAAACAAGAGTTAGGGTTGGTTTGGACCCCACCCTCAAGGGCCACGAAATTCCTCCTCTTCCTCCATATATACAGCCCTTAGGGCGTCATTTAGACTTTGGGTTTTGTTTAGATTAAAAGTTCGCCATAGCTGCAACTTCGCGTGCCGTTTGTGTTCAACGACTGCACCAAGGCGTCCACGTAACCCCACCTTCATTAATAAAGCTTTCCTCTTATATTCGCAATATCCAGATTGCAATCTTAGTTTCTTGCTTATTCTTCGTTTGCTCGCAGGAAACAGGCCCTCGTGGTCGGGTTGATCGTGCTCGGCGTGGTCACTAACCCTCGGAAGTTGGTTTAGCGATTGCTAAGGCGCGACGTCTCGCTGCGTCAGTGTCGGATCGTCAAGGTCGACTCCCACAGAAAACGATAGCCACCATCTCATCGAAACATCGGGACACCTTTGCCTCTATCACCGAAGCACTGGGAGGGCCGGGCCCGGGCCCGTCATTTTCGCTGTTTAAGGAAGAGGCTCGGCCCGTGGCCCGAGGCCCGACGGGCTTTTAGCGTGATGGACCAGGCTCGGGCCTGATTTTTAGGCCCGATAGCCGGGTCGGGCCTGGGTTTTTTGCGTCGGACTTTGGTTGGCCCGGCCCGAAGCCCGGCCCGGCCCGAGGGATGGCCAGGTATACTTGGGGTTGTATTAAAGAGGGAAGGATGGATTTCAAAGATATTCATATGACAAGGATATGGACGTGCACGAGTTTCTCAAATGGGATGGAGATAATATTGAAGATGTCAAGAAGACATAGATGCTCTTCCCTGGGTGCATCATTATAGATATTATATTCTCGGTGGCTTAATTTCAAAGTGGCAAATTCATCACCCCATTGTAACACACGATCTCTTTTACTAGTTTCAACTAAATATTGCATTGAAATTTTGATATTACACCCTAAAAACCAAAAAATGATATTTCTATAGCCTTGAAAAGCCATTGTAATAATGAATGGAGGCTTGTGGCTACACTAGACACATTTGGGCAGTCAGCAGCACCCAACCATCAACCACTCACACTCTTCACTTGTAATGAACAAATGTCGGATTCGATTGGTTCATGAGAAGGGTCCTACCGCACTAGCAGTGTTGTTCAATGTGCTTGCAGGAGCCTGCGACCTTGGATCACCTGTTGATGCAATGCTCCTTCACATGTGTAGTGTGGTTCGATGCATTTCATGCCAACAGTTGGGAAAGGTCCACTCCTTCGAGTCAGAGTATGCTGGTGGATTGGTGGACGACTTCAAGTAGTGCTATCTCTGTGGCGTAGAGAAAGGATATGAAGTCTTTCTTTATCATTACCAGCACTCCATATGGAAGGAAAGGAATCACAGGGTTTTTAACATGGTGTCCATTGCGAGAAGTGGGCTAACGACAATCATCAGCTACGAATGAAGGCTATGTCAACTAACATGGATGTCAAATAGGCCAAACGTTGAAATGTGGGTAGGCGAGAGTGGCAGCTGTGTGTGTGCACGTGCGCTTGTTGTACGTGAGTTCTGGGTTTTGGGCTGCCTGCGGGCACCCATGATGTAATCGTCAACTCCTTTTTCTCTCTTACTACTGATACGATGTGATGTTCTCATGCGCGTTCCGAAAGAAAAACAAGGTATGTGGAAGTCCATGACTTGGCTTTCTTTGTCAGCAACAATCCCTCTAGTGCTACTCTCGCCACCATCTTCAGCTTAGGACGAGAGGGTGGTGCCCACGCTCAAATCCCTTAGGCTGCTTCCTCGTGCTCCACCCTCCAGTCCCTGGAGTCAGAGCAGGGATCGTCAATACAAGGGATGTAGACCCAACCCACAAGAGTATCATCTCTCGTGAGTCGACGGGGGAGGCGTGGCTTGTTCACCCCACGGGAGGATGACCCCTCCCCTCACTGGCCAAGGCCTCTTGGCGCGTCTGGCTCCATATGCATAGTGGAGCCTCGACCCCATCCAAGACAACATCAACCTTGACTTCGAAGGTGTCCTTGACCATAGCTCACGCCTCTACCATCGAATATCCTCCACGGTAACGCATGAGGCCACTAGCACTTCACCATCACCATCGCCTCACACCACCAGAGAAGGAGGACCGGGTAACAAAAACGTGATGCCCATGGCGCCATCTACATCACCGAGAATGGGAAGGTAGTCAGAGCGAGGAAACGGCTGCCATCGTCATGCCATGAAGGGTAGAATGCTTGTACGATGGGTGGTAGCTTAGGGATGATCCAGCAAACGAGGAGATGCTACCAAGGACCATACGCACATCAAGGAAGTAAATGTGGGCGCCGTGCCGGAAGGCCGAATCGTCGACACAAGGCGGTCTGCCTAAGATCAAATCATACCCTCCCAGAGCAATGGCGTTGAAATCATACTTGAAAGTATGGCCTTGCACCGATTAGTGTAAGTCTACTACTTCTTCAGTACACTGTAGCAAATCACCATTTGCCACCTTCACAGGCAAGGCAGTGTCCAAGGGGGTGGTTGTCACTCTTAGTCTCTGTAGTAGGCCTTGCACTCACCATTTGCCACAACACCACCGCCGCGAACCCTGATCTGGCGACACTCACTTTTTTTTCTGAGAAATCTCCGGCGATGCTCACTGATATACTCCCGTCTTCCACACACAGGCTGCGGCCCAGACTACTTTACATGCTTGTACCACTCTTGCGTAAAAGAACACACACACGCTTGTACCATTTGGCCCACCGTCGCCCTCGCCATACTAAGGAAACTGTGGGACTCCAGGAAAGCTCGTGTCTTTCGCAACGAACAACACACACTCCTAGATACTCTTCGGAGCATTATCCGTCAGTACGGAGGCTGCCGTGTCTTGGCGTCTATACCTATCCTCTCGCTGTAACCCGTGATGTAACTTGCCCCTTGGGCCTTTTGAGTAATACTAGCAAAAAGGCCCGTGCGTTGCAACAAAAAAAAACATCTCATATCTCTAGCTGGGTCAGTTGAACAAATTGTGCGTGGCTGGTTAGCAGGTTATGAGATCGAATCCTCTCATTGGCTATTTTATTTTTTGCCAGCTCTCCGGACCTGGGCCAGAGTGCGCCGTCAGGTGGGCTTTCTCCGTTGGGACAAAACGGGTGGCAAGTAACAAACCAAATAGCGTACGTGAAATTAATTGAAGCGGGACCAAACGAAGCGGGACGAAATTAAAAATATCACCTCCTTTAATAGTAGGTATAGATATAGATGTAGATATATAGGTGGGGATTCTCCCCCGTGATTGTTAAAAAAAAACCTGTTTGGTTGACTCTTCAGTGTTTGTCGTTACTGTCAGTACAGGTGCAGGCGTACTGACACTGCCCAGACATGTCGAGCCGGCCGTGACGGCCACGGAGGCGGAGGGAAATTTCCTCTCAGGTGCTAGTGCGGCAATCGAGAGTTATGAAACGTGGATTTGCGGGATCCGATGGCTAACGACCGCAAACCCCTGCGAGCCTCTACTCAAGCAGCGATCCCTGCAACTATCAAAGAGAACATCCCACTGTAGCAGAAGCTAGTAATAGTAAAGAAAGCAAGAAAAATTTAGAAGACAGACAAGAACTCAATCTATAGCATTTTGTTGACTTTTAAACTGAAACTAGATACACATTCATCGCATTCAGTAATGTTTACACACGATGGGGGCAACCAGAAGTCTTAAAAAAGAGAGGCTTGCACTGTTGCTGTAGGTAGATACCAGAGAAGTAGAGAACAACTGGGATATCCTGATCCTGGACCTAGCAACAAGAGAGCCACAACTACCCAAGGTATCATGTAATGCGTGTAGGCTAAGTCTTCATTGCAGTTGCTTCCCTGTGATAACAAAGTCAAGGTGAGCATAAGGAGCAACTTCTATACAACTTTCTTTTCCAAAATAAAAATAAAAGTAGAACAAAGGCCCCCTCTTTTTTTTTTCATAAATTTATGGAATCAGCTACAACTGTGACTCTAAAACCTCAACAGTCCCTAAATGGCAGAACCCACCTCACAATCAACTAGAGTCAAAATCATCATTCATATACAACAAAACTTACTCCCTTCATCACATAATATAAGAGTGTTTTTGACACTACACTAGTGTAAAAAACGCTCATATATTATGAGACAGGGGGAGTAAGACGGAAAAAAAATATCACTCACTTGCACTGCATAAAAAATTCGCAGTTTTAAAACTTCTTATATAAGAAAAGTTTGTTTATCTTTAACAGGACAAGGAGAACACGGAGAATTTACCTTGAAGCATTCTCAATGTCAACGGCTTTGGGGTCCAACTTTAGGCCATCTGCGAAAGCCTCGCATGCTTTTTCGTAGTCCTATAAGTAAACAGCACCAATGAATTCCATGATCGTACAAGATTGAATAACTACTTTCTTGTTTTGTTACCTTCAGATGCATAAAAGCAGCCCCTTGTCGATAGCAGGCTTTTGGCCAGTTGGGTCGCATCATTCTACACAAAGTAGCATCTTTGAGAGCCATAGTTCCATTTTCCAAGCGCAACAAACGGAGACTCCTATTTGCTAGCAGGGTTGCATAATCATCTGAGCTAGGGCCAAGTTCCATTGCCTGCATTACAGCAATTACATTCCTTTTTGCCATACTAAAACAGAGTTCCGGCAATAAAAACAAAAAACAACACTGCAGGCAATGCAATTGGCATTTTTTTAGTAACTGAAGTAGAGTCTCGAACATTTTTTTTGATTAATATTCAAAGCAGCCTTCAAGCAAGTTGCGTAATTGACATTTTTTAATCAAACAGCCTTCAAGAAATAAAGATTAAGCACAGTAACTCACAACAGTATACATCTCTGCTGCCATCATATATTCACTTCTCTTAAAAGCCTCAGCAGCTTTTAATTTCAATTCAGCTCTTTTCTTCTGACACTTAAGTTTATCCTGATTACAAAAAATCCAAGGTCAAAACAAATATGTCAAACTAATACTGACAAGAAGCTGTATTTAGACACTTTGCACATAAATTTCAGTTGTTATCATTTATCAATATCATTACCAAGGATAAGCATAATGGCATAAGAACAGGCGATTAATAGCAACTATAAATAATTCTCCTCCATTTCACTCAGGGCATCTCTAACCCGTCCCTTATAATTTAGCCCCACCAATAGCGGGATGGCCGTTTTGGCTCAGAGGAGCATATGCTCCTGGATGAACAGTAAATTTAGAAATAATAATAATAAATGTTAAAATTCTGAATTTTTTTGTACATGTTCATGTTAGTGTAACAAGTTTGCTTGACAATTTTCATGATGAACGGAATAGCAGCGCTTCGTCGGTAAAAAAAACAAAATTAAGTAATAACATTTGGCGTTCGTCTTGTTTTTTTTTTGCACAGGTCAAAATGCCTAATCTTTCCCCCTAAAAATTTGCCAGTAGCGTTTACATGTGATGATGTACATATTGTTTTTTTTTTCAAAATTTTGAGATTTGCAAAAAGTATGTTTGACACGCAGGAGCGTACGCTCCAAAGCCCGAATTGGATTTCTGCTCAAACAGCTCCTTACACTCGTTATATTTGATCCGCTAGTGAAAAACGATTCCTAGCCGAACCCTTAAAACTTAAATCCCTAAAAAAAACTTTCGCCAATTCTTCTAGTTTTTGTGCATGTACTACATTTCAACTACATATTTGCACACATATTAAATCCAAACTTAACAATCAAAGTTCACAAAATTCATGAATATTAGAAAATTAAAGTTCACAACAAATTATTCGAATTCAAACACGCAAAAGGGTCCAAATGAAGTAAAGAGCACGATAGAAGCACAACAATCAACCGGTGCTATGGAGTAGCCACCGATGCTAAACAAGATCATCTTGGAGCTAGGTATTAACTTTTTGGTTCTCGATGCTTCGATGCGCTGCGAGGAATCAATGCATGTTGTTTGCATCGTGTTCCGGCTCAACAGGATCCCATTGGTGATGTTCGGAAAGTTCTCTGGCATGGCTATCTCATCTTCAATGATCATGTTATGCGAGATGATGCAACATGTCATTATTTGCCATAGGACCAGTGGGTTCGAATACTCGGCAGGGCCATGAACAATGGCAAAGCGCTTCTGAAGCACACCGAAATCTCTCTCAACATCCTTGCAGACTATTCACGCATTGAAAAGTGGGATCTCTTAATGCCTTTACGTCACGTGGTTGTCTTCACAAGTGTGGTCCATGAAAGATAGATGCCATCTGCAAGGTAGTAACCCATTGTGTACTGGCGGTCATCATTGACAACATAGTTGCAAGGAGGAGCATCTCCAGCAAAAAGCATTCCAAATAGTGATAATCTCGACAGCACATTCAGATCATTACGAGAGACAGACAATCCAAAGTATGAATGCCAAATCCATTGATCCTCCAATGCAACTGCCTCAAGAACGATTGTTGGATCTTTTGGGTGCCCTTTGTACTGAACATTTCATCCCACAAGACAATTCTTCTATGTCTAGTGCATGCAATCAATTGACCCAAGCATACCATGCCATCCATGTTTTTCACTCAAAGCCAAAAGCCTCTAGGCATCTTCATCATTGGGAGCCCTCAAGTACTCTGCCCCATCTCAATCATGGCTCGTGTGTATCTTTGAATGGCCTACAAGATTGAATCTTCCCCAATGCAGACATAGTCAATAATGGCATCGGCCCAACATCCATACGTAAGCACTCGAACAGCAGTGACACACTTCATTAATGGGCTTGCACTTATCTCCCCTGATGCATACCTCCTCAATTTAAACCATTCATCATGCTTCTCCACAACTCTTGCAATGGTGAGGAAGAGGCGTCGGTGCATCCAAAACCATGGAAGAAAATACTTATCCGGGTAGGTTGCATTGGGATTGAAATAATCCTTCATAAGCTTCCCATGGCCCTCTGCTCTATCTCAATTGATGCACAAGCGGCCAAACTATGATCCTAGTCTCGGTCTCCGGAAGTCATTATTAACAATCACCATAATGGCAATTTCAAAATCATCATCTTCTTCCTCCTCTTCCGACAAAGAGTCGTCGAAGACAATCTCCCTCAACCTCTTCATCTACCCTATGCAATATTCTGGGTTGAATTTGATTGCAAAAACAACAACGCGTAATGAAAATAGCTATAGAAAGCGCACCTAAGCAATTCATCAAACACCTTTCCGGCGGAGAAGGTTAGAGCTTCGACTGGCGGAGTTGATCGAATCCGAAGCTAGGGGTGGACGGCGGGCAAGGCAGTAGACGGCCGCAGTCAACGGCGGGCCTCAAATCGAAATCCTCGGGAGATGACAAAGCTCGCCGGTCGCCTACAAAGATCGCCGGTCTTGGCACAATAACGGCGCCACAAAGCTCCTCGGCAGGCGTTCTACATCATCTCCGTCATCCGCCGGCTTCGTTTTGGAACAAACGAAGCATGTCTGGTTGTTTTTTCGGCCACGAGATAAAGGCGGCAGCGGCGGAGATATCTGTCTATTCCGGCGACTGGCGGGTGGATCAAAGTGCGGAGGTTGCGGGGTGTCAGCGGGCCTGCAGGTGGACGCCGGAGTCAACACCGGCGTCAATGCGGTCTTGAGCAGCGGGGTAGGGCCAAAGTTTACCATGAGACGTGGTGTCGGTCGAGTATATTTGAGGGCCTAAAGAGCCGGTGCTTAAAGATTATAAGGAGTTAAGCCGGATAAGAGTTCGGCTAGGTGTGGTTTTACTCCTCAAAACAAAAAATATAAGGAGTTAACACCTTTTAAGGGATCGGCTAGAGATGCCTTAAAACTGTCACATGCCTTCAAATCTCTGCTTAAAATAATTGTCCACGGCCAAAAATCAAGTGTATATTTAATACAGTGTTTCCACTATCTACCCCTAACTTAATGATTTGAATGAGATTAAGTGCGAGCATGCTTGCATACTTGCATGTCATTTAGTAGGGGCATGATCATTTCTCATAAAATATTTCTTAGATCTGGTTTTTTTTTTCTGAGTTCGTATGCATAGTGAGCTGATGGCAGATATAGTGAAACAAAGAAAGTATTATGGAACTACAAGTGATCATAGAAGGAGACACATACCCGCTGCAAACCAAAAGTTTTCACATGCGAAATGATCCCGTCAATGCTCCAATCGGGAAGCTTTGAAATCGGAGAAGTTACGGGAAATAACATTTCAACAATTTCTCTTCTGCCTTGGGAAGCAGCAACTTCAATTGGAGTTATACCAAACTGCAAGAGCAGAAGGCATTGTTGATTTCCCAATCAATAATCATTAATATAAATATCATGTGCAGTTGCAAACAATTTACATGTCAATATGATTCAAAACTCAGCACATTTCAAACAAATAAATAAATATACTTCGCACAATATCAAATGCATGAAGCAATTTTGGAATAGCCTGATGCCCTCACCCATCCTCATCCAAGAAAATCTTGCGTTAATTTCTGCAGTTAATTGTAACGAAAATCTTAAGAGAAGGGTGTCACTTTTAGTTTTAGTGCATAAATTTATCTATGAAAATTTACGAAAGAACAAATGGGGGCAGATCAGCTTATTCTACTGCTTGACCTCATAGAGGACCAATAGTAGTCAGGTAAATACCAACAAAAAGTACGCATGAAAAGTAGAGCCTGACAGCAGTTAAACCGGAAACTGTATAACTCACTTCATTTGCAATATTCGGGTTGGCACCAGCTTCTAGTAAACAGTTCATGATGCCAGCTGAGCCACAAGTTGCTGCCAACGCCACGTAACTACCACCATTCGAGTCAGTGAAATTCACATCAGCGCCAGCCTGAGTAAATTAATTATTATTTGATCACCTGAGTTAGTGCTTGAGATGTAATACAAAGACAATTTTCTCATGATGGGATAAAATTGTCCTACAGAATACACTTAACGGAGATCCACGAAGGAAGGTGACTAACCTTAATGAGTAGCTTCACACAGTTCACCGATGCAGTTGGTATGGGCCTTATGGCCATACTCAACGGGGTATCATCAAGGTTGAGAACCTTGTTTGGCTGCAGAAAGTGGATGGATCAATTTCCCATACGTGAAGAAAGGAAAATTAGAGAAATAATATCACCTCATTTGGTGTTATATATTATGCATGTATTGGTAATGTTCACAAAGAAATTAGACATAATATTTACCATACTGTGGGGAAGTGACTGTGTTTCACTTCAAAAGAACTACGATAATTATGATCAAATGCTGAATATATATCCGTAGCTTTGTACCAAAATAAACTCTTCATTTACCAAAGTAAAAGTAGCCACATTATTCCCATTCCAGTGCATGATAGCATCAGTGGGATGTATACATTCTTAAGGGTCTTAACATTAACAAACCCGATTTTTCTTCTTCTTTTGAACAGCCCAGTGTGTACAGAGAACTGATGTCTTACATCTGCATGGTGCTCCAATAAAATCTTCATCGTACCATCTTGACCATAATTAGCAGCCAAATGCAATGGAGTCCCAAGCGGGGAAGGTAAATCCACGTCAATTCCTCTTGAAAGCAGCAGTTCGACTATTCCTTGATGTTCTGGAGAAGAAATTATTAAAAAGTTAATAACTCCAAATTATTTTCCAACATTTAACTTGTCTTTCACACATGCATGACACCTGACCGTACCTCGAGATACTCTTTATCAGAATTCCAGCCAAATTACGATTTCAGACTAATATACTAGTTCAAATTTTGACAGAACAGTTAAGAAGTTAACTAGGGCCATGCTCAGGATAACTAAACAACAATTTGCAAAAAAAAACTAATGCAAATACATTTGCGCCTGCCTTGTCGGTCAGATTGGACCGCGTGATGGCCGGGGCCACTCCTGAACCCTCTGGATCTTTCGATTGTTTTCAAGAGTCCACTGCAGTTTGTATCGTGTGATTTCATATGCATTTAAATAGTATTGAAAATAATTATTCCAAATTATATATTATTTGTGTGTGTGTACATATGTGAGAGAGAGAGACCTTTGTGTGCAGCAGCATGGAGAGGCGATCCTGTTTTACCACCTAACTTCGGATCGGCATCATGAGCAAGAAGATATTTTGCAGCCACAGTTCTCCCAAAAAATGCAGAAAGGAATAGCGGAGTTTCACCTGTAAGAAAAACAAAGACCAGGAGCTCAGCACAAAATCAAACCTGCCTTCAACAATACAAATGTTCCTCTATGGACCACGGATCAATTACTACTGTTAAAAGTGCTAAATGTGGAACCGGAACATCATTAGTCCTAATTGATGCATTATGCAGTGACTGTCCTATGTTTGCTGTTCAAAACAAAGATAGCACAAAGGCACAAATAAAGGTGCAAGAGACACCTATACATTCAAGAAATCAATATATGCTGGTATAATGTCCCATGGATATAAAATATTTAAACTCAACTTCGAATTTAAGTATAAGTGTATGCAGCGTACGATAACCAACAATATGCCAAGTGTGTTGCAGATGAATGGCCCTCACTTTCACTGAATTTCACAGAAATACTGAAACTTCAGCGGTGCCAAAAGTATTTAAGAAACTGAAACCCATAGAAAGGCCCGAAAAAGAAGAAACCCATAGAAATAATTGTTCATTTTATTTTCTATTTCGGAAGAAAAAAAATTAAGTTGCGGAACGCTCTCTTCAGGCCGTATAAAAAAAGTTAAGTTGCAGAACGCTCTCTTCAGGCCGTATAACTACTCCCTCCGTCCGAAAAAACTCGTCATCAAAATGAACAAAAAAATGTGCATCTAGAACTAAAATACATCTACATACATCCCCTTTTATTCATTTTGATGACAAATATTTCCGGACGGAGGCAGTATAAGATATGCAGAATTGAAGGGAAGGCAACCTAACCATTGTCGTTGGTTTGGTTGATGTCAAGGCGGAGGTCCTCCACGAGGTACCTGCAGACGTCCATCTTCTCCTCCATGGCCGCCAGGTGCAGCGCGCTGTTCCCGCTCTTTCCGTCAACCACCGCCGCCATGATGGCCGCATCGCCTAGCCCCGAGTTGACCCTCCGCGCCATCTCTGGGCACACGCGCGCGACGGGAAATGCTTAGCATTGAGTCAAGCACTAAACACATTTGGATCCACACCTAGGGCAGACCTACGAACCCTAAGATAAAAGAGCAAACACGAGCTTGGTCGGGTTACTTTTGACGAGGCGGAGGTTGCCATCGAAGGCGGCTTGGAGGAGCATCCACTCCTGCTGCTGCTTCTCCATGGCGATCGATCGGTTAGGCGGCGGAAGGCGAATCGACGAGAACAATGCAAGTGGTAGACTGATGCGAGACTCCTGGTCAGTTAAAGAATAGAGGATCTACGCCGTAACTGGTTGCGGTGAAAAAGGCCCCGCTGATTTAGATGATTATCATGATTTTCTTTCCTTTTTTGGGTGTTTTCCTAAGGGAAAATAAGCTTCAAATGCGATAAGCCTACCTTAAGAGCATGGTTAATGCGAACCAACTTATGGTTAGATGGTTAGAGGGATTGTGGTATCCCCATTCTATCAGGATTCAAGCTCAGTCTTTTGGAGATGCTCATAGAGAAAGGGTGTATGTGTATGCGTCATAAAGGTGAGTGTATGCACGTGTATATGAGCGCTTGCATTTGTATTGTGTTAAAAAAAGCATGGTTAATAATATAGCCAGCTGGTGGCTATAAGGCTGAAAACGGTGGGGAGTATCATATACTAATATCATGCATATAATACTAGTATATGATACTACATTCATAGTGCATAGTATCGTAAATTGTCTCATTTATTGTAATGCATGACACATAGTAGCATAACACTTATTATGATACGGTATTTACCTATGTTACTATAACCCCCCTCTCTTCTTTAGTTGTCTGCCATATAAGTATGTTTGTGAGTCACAAGTGCATGATACTGGTTATGTTACCCCCACTATAGCCAGCCTAACATGTTGCCATGTTATCCATAGTCAATATAATAGGCAACACATATAATAGTTGGCTATAAAACAGTAGTACTACTTTGTCAATATATGACACATCTTTCAGTCTCACAAAGCCTTTTGGAGCTTGTGCTAAACCGCTTTTCTTCTTCTCCTCTTCTTTCTTTTCCAACTCAACAACAATATAATATTTAAATCATTACAACCTGCTTACGTCACTTTATTATACTTGCTCTAAATGCTACTATTATGACGCGTGTGTATGCATGTGTCTTTTTTTCCCACTCATTTGTACTACAGAATCAATAAATATTCAATGTACAAAAGAATAAATGAAGTCAATATTATCCAAACCTATTTCAAGTTTTTAAAAACACATTGCTTTTAAATAAATCGGACAAATCAAAATCCCTTTTTTTGGGGTCTGTGTAGGGCACATTAGAAGTGACATACTTAAGTCACATTATGGATGATGTCATTTGTTTTTGTGGTCCTTTATTTGTTGTGGGTTATTTGTTGCTGGTTGTAGGCTGTTCTTTTTTCAGCTGGACGAACCCTTTTTTTAGCTTTATGTTGTTCTTTCTTTAGCACAAACTCTCTACCTAAACTCTTAGAAGGGCTAGCTACAACATCACCTATACCTTGCGCGGACAAAAGCATGAACGATGAAACACTAACTAAACCATCCAGATAGTGCTCTAGACCCCACTAAGCACAGCGACTGCATATCCACACAAAGACCATATAAGTGTCGTTCATTCAAAGGTGCTGCAAAATACATCACGGTTGTCTTTTTGTGGGTGCTCTATTTTACATCATCTGTTGGAGCATTTGATGATATAAAAATAGTACTTGGTGATGCAAATTTTGCTCCAGTCACGTAGCCCCCATGTGGTCCCTTGGTGATGTAAAAATTTCTTGAGAGCATCAAGTGATGCAAATTTGCATCACCTGGTGGCCTATTTTGCATCACGACCTATCTCTCGAGTAAAAATATTTGCATCTACATCATTTATTGAAGCGGCGTTTTTGAACTATCGTGATGTAAAAAGTAGCCATGTTCTATTTTATATCCTCTATCGGAGATGCTCTAAACCCCGAGCGCAGGAGCGCACGCATGCACACGATACCCTGCATCACGCGTCCGCATCTAGAGCAAAGCTATCACATTGTTATCCCAATTGCGGTTGCCTTGAAGAATGTAGTTTTAGTCGGTGGTGACACTTATCGTGTGCCCAGTGGCGTACATGCAACGGCTCTCCCTCTCCCTCGACAACGCCACTTTTGCAACCTCCCCCCCCCCCCCCAATTGCAGTTGCATTCGGGTGAGACACTTGCGGTTGTGTGTCTAATGGCGGGCATGCAAATGGCATCCCTTTACAAACGTCGCTTCTGCAATTTTCACCCAGTTGCAGTCACATTGAAGACATGCAGTTACAGCCTGTGGCAACACTTGTAGTTGCGTATCTAGTGGTTGACATGCAACTTGGTCAGGGGTAGGCAAGTTGCGTGCCGAGGGTGAACATGCAACTGGGTTGGGCGAGTAGGTCAGGGTCAGGAAAATTGTGTATCAAGGGTGGACGTGCAATTTGGTCTGGTGAATTGTATGTCATGGGTGGACATGTGAGTAGGCCAGGTATGGCCAAAAGTTGTGTGTCGAGGATGGACATGCAACTAGATACGTGTTGGGGCAACTTGTTTGCCGGGTGGGAAAACAACTGATTTGGGTTAGTAGCATATCAAGGATGGACATGCAATTGGGTCGGGGCCAGACATGTTGCGTGTTGAGGATGGCCATGCAACTAGGTCGGGAAAATTGCATGTCGGGGGTGGAGATGAAATTGTGTGGGGCGAGTGGATTGAGGTTGAGCAAGTTGCGTGTCGAGAGTAGACATGCAACTAGGTTGCATGAGTTGCATGTCAAAAGATGGACATGCAACTAGGTAGATGTCGGGGCAGGTTGCGCATTGAGGGTTGACGAGGAACTTAGTCGGGTGAGTTGCATGTCGAGGATGGACATGCAGTTGGGTTGAGGTCGGGCAAGTTGCACGTCTAGGATGGACATGCAATTTGGATCGGGTCAGCAAGTTGGGTGTCGTGGGTGTACATGCAACTCTGCACCTAGCAATCCCACTTCGAGTGGTGTTGATGCACGTGTAGTTTTAGTTGGGGCCAATACTTGCAGTTATGTCTCTAGTGGCGAGCGGACATTCTAGTGGCGGGAGGACATGCAATGGCCCACCCCTGAGAAAATGTCATTTCTACAAATCTCACACCCAACAACCCAGTTGCAGTAGCGTTGAGGGCATGCAGTTGCAGTCGCGGGCAACACTTGCAGTTGTGGGGTATGTGTGTCATGTGCAGTTGCATGTTAAGGGATGGTCATGCAATCGGGTGACATTTCACTGCATTTTCAGTGGCGCTGTAGTCATATAAATTGCATGGTATGCATAATGTATGCAGTTGTGGACGGGTTATAACATGTGTGTTGTATAATTTTGATGATAAAATGAACAAAAAGAAATACTACATGACCTTGATTGACACACGAAACATACACAAAATGTGTATTGACGTACACACATGTACTTTAGGTAACAAGAAAAGAACACAGATCATAAAGAGAAGACACACCAAAATGTACAATATAGGAGAGAGGAGTGCACGAAGGTGCTCATGAATGCAGCTGCGTTGATGTCCCCCCTTCCCCCTTGCTCGACATAGCACACGAATCCCCTCCCCCCTCACCCCAGCTCACCTCTTCTCAAATCCGAAGTGACATAAAAAGTAAGGACAATAGAAGGGTGAGAGAAGAGATTGAGAAAAACGAACCCTCATGGGAGGAGACAAAAAGACATAAGAAAACTTACGAGCGGCCTCGCAAAAAATGACCCATGAGATAGCACGAGCAGGACAACAACCTGAAGTGAGCCCACCCGGGCTAGTCGCACTTTTCATAACACAAATCTTGGAGCAAAAGATTGTACGGTTTAGGGATTATATGAGACTTAACTATTTCTCATCTAGATGATATTTAGCAAACCCGTTGAACAAAACAGAAACAAAAAAATACAGGTTATCTTAGAGTTTCTGCATGGATCTGTACGTTGTTGTTACTTTAGTGTTTGAAGGCTCATGAGCACATGGCCTTTGAGTGTAACTGTTTCAAGACGGTCATATGCAAATTGTTCAACCATTTTGGCTGGCATGTCATCAGTGGATCACGTGAATGAGTCATGTAGCGTTCTTTTGTGACCGACCGTGGTCTTTATATTTATACAGCTCCAAACTTGTTGAAAGTTTGAGATTCTATTATTAATATAGGTGGTTGTGTGCATCACAAAAAATGTTTTGTTTACATAAAAATTGGCATCGGTCATTTAGCGAGGCATATCATCGACCCTACGTATTGTTAGAATAAATCCAAGGCATACAGTTGATCATCCGAAGACCAAGCAATCACGCGAGCACGACACCGAGATTTGTTAACGAGGTTCACCGATATGGCTACATCCCCGAGGCCTGACTATGGGCGCTCCTCCCGATGACACCGCTACAATACCGCACACTGTAACGCCCTCGATGCGGCTATATCTCCCACGTGTCGAAGCACGACTTAGAGGCATAACCGCATTGAAAGCAATGTCGCAAGTGAGGTAATCTTCACACAACCCATGTAATACATAAGGGATAGAGATACATAGTTGGCTTACAGTCGCCACTTCACACAGTACATAAATAAACATCCATCATTCAGAGTACACTCAAGGTCCGACTACGGAACCAAAATAAAGAAGATACCCCAAATGCTACACAGATCCCCGATCGTCCCAACTGGGCACCACTATCGATCATCGGAAAAGACACATAGTAACGACCACGCCTCGTCGAACTCCCACTTGAGCTCGGTTGCGCCACCTGACCGCATCGCGGCACCTGCAACTGTTTTGGTAGAATCTGTGAGTCATGGGGACTCAGCAATCTCACACCCGCGAGATCAAGACTATTTAAGCTTATAGGAAGAACAGAGTTTTGAGGTGGAGCTGCAGCAAGCAACTAGCATAAATGGTGGCTACATCGCAAAAGAGAGCGAGAAGAGTAGCAAGGCACGGACGTGAAGCTAGTAGCGATCAAGAAGTGATCCTGAACTACTTACGTCAAACATAACTCCAACACCGTGTTCACTTCCCGGACTCCGCCGAGAAGAGACCATCACGGTTACACACGCGTTGATGTGTATTTTAATTAAGGTCAACTTCGGTTTTCTACAACCGACATTAACAAATTCCCATCTGCCTCATAACCGCGGCACGGCTTTCAAAGATAATACCTGCAGGGTGTCCCAACTTAGCCCATTATAAGCTCTCACGGTCAACGAAGGATATTCCTTCTACCGAAGACCCGATCAATCTCGAATCCCGGACTACAAGACATTTCGACAAAGAATAAAACAAGACCAGCAAAGCTGCCCGATTGTGCCGACAAATCCCGATAGGAGCTGCACATATCTCGTTCTCGTGGCACATCCGGATAGGTCAGCCTACGAGTAAAACCAGCCCTCGAGTTGCCCGTGGTGGCCCTGCAGTCTGCCTCGTTCGGGCCAGCACTCAAGGAGCACCGTCCGCGGGGGTTGAATAAAGATGACCCTCGGCTTGCGAAAACCGGGGAAAAGGCTTAGGTGGCAAATGGTAAAACCAAAGTTGGGCCTTCTTTGGAGGAGTCTTATTCAAAGCGAACTGTCAAGGGGGTCCCATAAATCACCCAACCGTAAGGAACGCTAAATCAAGGAACATAACACCGATATGACGGAAACTAGGGTGGCAAGAGTGGAACAAAACACTGCATAAGGCCGAGCCTTCCACCCTTTACCAAGTATATAGATGCATTAATTATAGCAGATATATATTGTGATATCCCCAACAAGTAAACATGTCCCAACAAGGATCAATATCTCCATGTTCCAACAAGGAACAAACTTCAACTTCACCTGCAACTAGCAACGCTATAAGAGGGGCTGAGCAAAGCGGTAACATAGCCAAACAACGGTTTGCTAGGAAAGGATGGTTAGGGGCTGACATGGCAATATGGGAGGCATGATAAGCAAGTGGTAGGCATCGTAGCATAGGCATAGCAAAAGAGCGAGCATCTAGCATAGCAAAGATAGAAGTGATTTCGAGGGTATGGTCATCTTGCCTTCAAAGTTCTCAGAGTTGTCGAAAGCTTGATCCTCGAAAGCGTTCTCAACAGGTTCCTCGTTCACGTACTCATCTCCCGGCTCTACCCAAAGCAAGAACACAAACAAAGGAACCACAATAAATCACGGTGCAATGCACAAGCAACATGATGCAAAACATGACATGATATGCGGGATATGATATGCAATGCGACAAGACCCGAAGGAAAATGATGAACCAGGCATCAACTTGGCAAACCAAGTATGCCGCTGAAAGATGAGATGATTTCGTTGAAATCGATATAAAGATCACCGAATCGGATGCACGGTTTGCAAATGACAAGCAAAACAAGAATGGCACAAATCTACCATTAACATCATGATGCCACTTAGCAAGCAACAAGAAATTAAGCTACTGCGCCCAAACGTACCAACAAAGTATATGGCAAGGATCTACTAAAGATGCTTGACAAAAGATGAACACTGAGCTACGGCTAAATCACAACATAACAGGTTCAAACAAGCATGGCAAAAGTGCAAAACATATCAGCTTCACAGACTTAGTGAAATTACTAAACATGGCAAAAACAGCATCAGGTAGCAATGTTCAGAGCAAGAAAACAACATGCTACAGGAACTTATAATAGCAAAACATGGCATGTAATGAATCTACTCAAAGCATATAACAAAAGTCCCTTACTGACCATAAGCCAAAAAGGATCAGAAAATATAGTAACACCCATGTCAATATAGCAAGTTTCGTTAACAGATTCAGCAACAGGGCATGTCAAAAACAGATAACAAGTAGGCATGTTTAAGAGCTCAAAGCTCACACTACAAAGCTTTATATGATAAACTAAGCATACATACGTCAAGAAGACATGGCATAGAAGACATACATGGCAAGAACAACATCATAGCATACACGGATCAACCACAACAACCTTGGCAAAATTGAATAACATGTAAACAATCTGCCAGGAAACATTTTGTAGCAAAAGTAGAGCTCGATTGACTCAAGCTATGGCACTCCATAATTGCAAACAAAGGCACGGATGGATAGAGCATAACCATATGTTCAAAACATCCTTACTGAAGTATCTCAAAATATGCATGGATCTCTTGGTAGCATCAAGTTAACATGGCATCAAAATATCAAGAAAACAGGGCTGAAATCAGCAACATCAGAAGCCTACTTTGCATGCTTGTGCTAGTCAGCACATAGATCACAAAAATACATGGCATACACCCCTGGAAAGATGGCATTGCATATTACAAAACACATGTAGGACTCAAATTCATAGGGTGCACACATCAATCATAGCAAAAATAACAAAAGTGCATGTTCTGTTAAGAAACAGAAACTAACAACACATAGCCCTCTTCTAACAGCATTTCGGGCATCAAGATGAGATCAAATGAAAATGATGCAGTGAGATGAAATGATCTACTCATCGAGGCGAACGTTTTGACATATTACACGCATTTAAACGGAGCTACAGTGCAGAGTTATGATGCGTTGAAAATGCCACAAATTAATCACCGAGATAAAACTTAGACGAAATTTGGGGGAAGAAGTCAACCCTTCGGATCCGATCGAGATCCGGCCGGGACGAAGGCGAGGACGGCGGCGCGGCTAGCCGGAGCTCGCCCGGGCGAGGAGGAGGAGGGAGAGGCCGGTGCCGACGGGCCGGGCGACGGCGGAGGCGGCCGGCCGCCGCGCGGGGCGCGCGCGGCGGTGGTCGTCGCTGGCGGCGGCGCTGGGACGAGGGCCGCGATCGGCGACGGCGACGGCGGCGGAGGCATGGAGGCGGCCGGCAACTCAAGGGCCGGGCGGCGACCGGCCGGGAGATCCGCGAGGCGGCGGGTTCGGCGCGCTGCCGGGCGGGCGGCGGGCGGCGGCGCGTGGGCGGGCGCGGGCGCGCGCGTGAGGGCTACGTGGCGCGGCTGAGAGGCCGGGCGGGCGGGCGGTTTCGTCCGGTGGCAGCGGACGGTCCGCGAGCGCGGGGACGATTTCGTCTAGGGTTTGATCCGGAATTGGACGGGGGGAGGCATATTTATAGGTAGAAGGAGCTAGGAAGCTCCAAATGAGGTGCGGTTTTCGCCCACACGATCGTGATCGAACGATGGAGAGCATGAAAGTGACTTAGATGGGTTATTGGACTATTTTGAAAGGGTGTTGGGCTGCAACTTAAAAGAGGCCTTTGCGAGGGTGCGGTTAACCGCTGAGTACCAAACGAGCTCCAAATGACCCGAATCTTGACAGTGGTCTACCGTGGTATACCAAGGCCACTTGACAAACCTCGATCCATTCCGAGAAAGTTTAGTACCTGCTCATGGAAAAACGTAAAAGGGGACGCCGGGGGACATAGGAGTGCCGGATTGCAAAACGGACAACGGGAAAAATGCTCGGAATCATGAGACGAACACGTATGCAATGAGACACACATGATGACATGATATGAAAATGCATGACATGGACAAAATGCAAAAACAAAAGACAAAAACCCAACCACGGAGGGAATATCATATCACAATGCCGAAAATGGCAAGAGTTGGAGTTACAATTATGGAAAGTTACTTCCGGGGTGTTACAACACTCCACCACTACAAGAGGATCTCGTCCCGAGATCTAGGACTGAAAGAACTCCGGATATTCGAACGGAGGTGATCCTCGCGCCTGTGTGGCTTCTCGGTCGGAATGGTGTGACCACTTCACTTTCAGGAATTTGATTGACTTGTTGCGAGTCTTGCGCTCGGTTTCTTCAAGAATAGCAACGGGTGCTCATGATAAGAGAGATCATCTTGAAGGTCAATTTCTTCGTTGATAGTGCGCCCGAGTCTTGAAGCACTTGCGGCTGTGACACGTGAAACACATCGCACGTCGCGGTTGGACGGAAGCTCGTTGATAGGCGAGATCGCCTTTTGCCAATGATCTTGAAAGGACCCACGATCTAGGGGCAAGCTTCCTTTGATACCGGGTTGACGAGTGCCTTTCATTGAGAGACGCGGAGGTAGACATGGTCTCCGATTTCAAAAGCCACATCACGGTGCTTGTCATCATAATAGTTCTTCCGCGCGATTATGCGCGGCTTTGAGATTCTCACGAATGACTTTGCACATTTCTTCCGCTTCGTGATCAAGTCATTGCCAAGAAGTTGGCGCTAACTGCCTCGCACCAATTGAGAGGAGTACGCACTTTCGCCATAGAGAATTTCGAATGGGGCCTTGCCGAACTCGCTTGGAAGCTGTTGTTGTAGGAGAACTCGCATATGGAAGACAATCTTCCCACTTCATACCGAAGAAATGACACAAGCCCCGAGCATATCTTCAAGGATTTGATTGACTCGCCGACTTGGCCACTTGTTTGAGGATGGAAAGCTGTGCTGAAACGAATGTTGGTGCCCATGGCCTTCAAAAGAATCCCAAAACTTGAGGTAAAGATGCTGCCACGGTCTCAAGAGATCACGTGTGGAATGCCGCAAGGAGACAATCCGGAGGTGTATATCTCGCCAACCGAGCTGCTGTGATAGATTCTTTGATTGGAAGAAAATGAGCCACTTTAGTAAGCTTGTCAATGACAACGAAGATAGCATCATTTCCGCGCTTGGACTTTGGAAAACCAGTCACGAAGTCCATTTCAATATGATCAAACTTCCATTCGAATAGCAAGAGGTTGAAGGAGACCAGCTGGTCTTTGGTGTTCGCTTTCACTCTTCTCGCAGACATCACACTCATTCACGAATTGAGCAATTTCTCGCTTCATTCGAGTCCACCAATATGACTGCTTGAGGTCATGGTACATCTTCGCATTTCCAGGATGAATGGATAGAAGCGAATTGTGTGCCTCGCTCATAATGACTTTACGAGATCACCCTTAGGAACCACAATCCGTCCTCAAGAAAAGAGTATCTTTGTCATCAATGTGGAAGCACTTGTATTTGAAATGCCCTTGTCGATACCACGCTTCACCTTTTTCACCATGGTATCCAGGAGTTGAGCCTCACGAATCTGATCTTCCATAGTAGGAGAGACTATGAGGTTGGCAAGGAAGCCTTGAGGAACAACTTGAAGATTCAGCTTATGGAAAGCTTCACAAAGATCCGGTTGGAAGGGCTTGAGGATTAAACTGCAGCGAAGCCTTCCCGCCAAAGCATCTGCAATCACATTGGCCTTGCCCGAGTATATTGTTGTACTCTTGAATCATTTCACCCATCGAGTCTGCCTCGAGGTTGAGGTTGGGTTGAGTGAAGATATACTTGAGGCTCTTGTGATCGGTGAATATGTCCACTTTCCTTCCCAACAAGAGATGTCTCCACGTTATTAATGCATGGACAATCGCCGCCAACTCAAGATCGTGAGTGGGGTAGTTCTTTCGCTGGGCTTCAGCTTGACGAGAGGTATAAGCCACAACTCTCTTCTCTTGCATTAACACAACACCGAGACCTTGAAGAGAAGCATCACGTAAAACTTCAATGGCTTGGATTCATCAGAGGAGTCAAGACAGAGCTGTGACGAGTTTCTCTTTGAGAGTATTGAAAGCAACGCCACACTCGTGGAGACCGTATATACTTCACATGCTTCGGAGGAGGTTGGAAAGGGGCTTTGCAATCTTAGAGAAGTTCTCAACGAATCTTCGCAATAGCTTGACCAAGAAAATCATGGAGCTGCTTGACATTCGAGGAGGTTCCCAATTCACAATTGCGCACACCTTCTCGGATTAACAGCGATGCCCTTGGCGGAGATGATATGACCAAGATAAAGCACTTCATCAAGCCAAAATTCACATTTGGAGAACTTCGATAGAATTGATACTCTCGAGCTTGTCTAGCACCAATCGCAAATGTTTGGCATGATCCTTCTTATTCTTGGAGAAGACCAAAATATCATCCAGATAGACCAAGACGAATTCATTGGTGTAGGGGTTGAAGATGAAGTTCATCATCCGAGAGAATGTTGGAGGAGCATTGACAAGGCCGAAAGACATGACAGTATATTCATAAGAACCAAAGCTTGTTCTGAATGCTGTCTTGGGAATATCTTGTTCACGAATGCGAATCTGATGATAACCCATACGAAGGTCAAGCTTGGAGAACACTTTAGCACCTTTGAGTTGCTCGAAAGCTCATTGATGTTGGGAAGTGGATACTTGTTCTTGATTGTCTTCTTATTCAATGGACGGTAATCGACGCAAAGTCGGTCCATGCCATCCTTCTTCTGGACAAAAAGAACACCACAACCCCAAGGAGATGAACTCGGTCTGATCAAACCCAGACGCTCTTGTTCATCGAGTTGCTTCTTCAATTCCTTCAGCTCATTAGGTCCAAGCTTGTATGGACGCTTGCAAACGGGTTCAATGCGGTGCTCAAGATCGATAACTAATTCAAGCGGCCGATGAGGAGGCATACCCAAGCTCTTCCGAAAGACATCTTGGTACTCACAAACGATCGAATCGAGAGATAGCATCCAATTCGCCTTCTCATTGAGAGAAAACAACCGAATGGTTTCATCACGAAGCGCATAGATGATCACATCATTAGAAGAGTGATTCAATTGAATTTCCCGGCAGCACAATCAAGCTGAGCTTTGTCCGAGAAAGCCACCCATCCCGAGAATAAGATCAATATCCGAGTCACCAAGGACAATTGGTTTGGCCAGAAATCTATAGTCGCCCATCTTGATACCGACATTCGAACCAACAAACTAGAACTCATGTGCTTGCCCGGGAAACAATTGCTAGAGGTCTATCCAAAATTCAAGTGAAATCATGCTTGGCAAAAACGGTCTTGACATGAAACAATGCGATGCACCAAAGATCAAATAAGACTTTTGTAGGAATATCATTAATCGAGAGATTACCCATTATCACATCAAGAGATTCCTCCGCTTGAGCTACATTCATCATATTGACCTTGGCATGCTTTGGATTATGCTTGACCACCGCATTGCCGGAAGATTTCACAGAGGAGGAGGCGGAAGACGCCTGGTTGAAGCACTTGTTCGTGATAGTGACCTTCTCACGACACTTGTTGCAAGTCACCTCGAGAGCGGACGGTGGTAAGGAGCGTTTGACCTTGGAGCTTGAGAATTAGACTTGTTCGATAGCCTGGGTTGGGCGGTGGGAAGATCCACGACCACCTGAGTTCTTCTCACGATAAGGCCGACGGAACGAAGGAGGAGGAAGTTAGAACTTCTGCTGCTTAGTTGCCACTTGAGAGGAAGAAGAAGACTGAACTGCATCCCCGATTCTCTTCTTAGAAGCCTCACATTTGAGCTGGGCAGCTTCTTGCTTCAAAGCCATGTTGTAGAATTCATCATACTTTTCTCGCTCAAAAGCACAAGAGCTAATTGCAGATCTTCTCTCGATACCACCTCCGAATTGATAGATCATACTCTTCTCATCGTGGACGCCTTGCTTAGCGGGTTGAGCGAAGTTCGAACTGGATATTGTATTGATAGATGACATGTTGCCTTGCTTGAGATTGCGGAACTCCTCACGCTTGCTCTTAACAACACTTTTGGAATGTGGTGAGCTCAAATCTCGGCGGAACTCATCCTGTAATGACACGACCTCCTCTCGAATCTTTGTATTGCTGGTACCACTCAAAGAGCTTGGTCCTTGAGTTGAAACGATGCAAACTTGACAAAGTCCTCGTGTCCGACATTGCTACATTCAAAATGTTTGCAGATGTCCACAAGCCAATCGTCGGCGTCTGTGGCCTCGGCTACGTAAACCGAAAGACTTCGCTGATTAGCGAGGAACCGATCGAGAGTAGCAAAGTGCGGCTGGTTGTTGACTTGACCTAGATTTCCTTGACTGCCTTGCCTTTGAGTACGCTCTTGCAAGAGCTGCAAAATCATCTCGAGCATTGGCATTGGTGGCTGCCATGATAGTTGCCAGCCTCCGGAGGCGGAGGTGGAGGTGGAGGTCTGACCGATTCCCATCATTTCGCTCCGGATTCGGCGCTGGCGGAGCCATCCTGAAGAGGGTGACATCCGTTAGCACTTGATAGACAAATAGACAAGTAGAATCAACGGATAGAAATTGCAACATATAGTCTTCACAATAAACATTCGAACAAGAATGAACGAATGAATTCCAAAGTTAACATCACACGCCCATACAAAGTGAGAAGCCACTCGATTAAAGGTTGATGAAAAAATAACAAGGTAAGATCGAACAAATAAGTGGTAAGGATTACCCAATCACGAACCAAGTATCTCAAGGGAAGAAATGCTAGGAGCTACTAGAATCCCACCTATAAACTCCTCAAACTTTCTCGTTATGCAATATGGTGTTGGGGATAGGGGGACACAAAATATATCACCCAAACTAACAATGCCTAGATCCAAATTGTATCCATCCGTCAACACATAACCAAGAAACCTTCGAAATCGTGTACCTCGACCTTCGAAGCATCCGTTATACGAGTCATGGCAATACTCCCGAGCTCGCCCAAAGATTGGGTTATCGGGTTATCTCACCAACAACTGCACAAAAGAGATTTCGATGTCGGCAAATCTCGTGTATTCCAGAATCGCAACGATAAAATTGTGACAACAACACCTCGGAGCTCAACTCCCGGACACCGCCACAACCCCTAAATGTCGAGGCACCAAGAACAATGTTCTCGCCACAAAACCATCGAACGATTCCAAGATACCCCGTGATCCTAAATTTTTTTGTGAAATTTGAGGAGAGGAGAGTCAAAACTTCTACGTCAGAGACATCACAGAGCGACGAAGGACTGGGAGTAAAAAAATCCTACTCTCCGATATATATAATCCTAAGACTCAAAACATTTTCCGTTCTAGACTCAACAACGCCAAAGAAACAATCAAGTAGGGGCTCCTAAGTCGGGAAGGCTCGATTACCAACTTGTAACGCCTCGATGCGGCTATATCTCCCACGTGTCGAAGCACGACTTAGAGGCATAACCGCATTGAAAGCAATGTCGCAAGTGAGGTAATCTTCACACAACCCATGTAATACATAAGGGATAGAGATACATAGTTGGCTTACAGTCGCCACTTCACACAGTACATAAATAAACATCCATCATTCAGAGTACACTCAAGGTCCGACTACGGAACCAAAATAAAGAAGATACCCCAAATGCTACACAGATCCCCGATCGTCCCAACTGGGCACCACTACTGATCATCAGGAAAAGACACATAGTAACGACCACGTTCCTCGTCGAACTCCCACTTGAGCTCGGTTGCGTCACTTGCACTGGCATCGTCGGCACCTGCAACTGTTTTGGTAGAATCTGTGAGTCACGGGGACTCAACAATCTCACACCCGCGAGATCAAGACTATTTAAGCTTATAGGAAGGACAGAGTTTTGAGGTGGAGCTGCAGCAAGCAACTAGCATAAATGGTGGCTACATCGCAAAAGAGAGCGAGAAGAGTAGCAAGGCACAGACGTGAAGCTAGTAGCGATCAAGAAGTGATCCTGAACTACTTACGTCAAACATAACTCCAACATCGTGTTCACTTCCCGGACTCCGCGAGAAGAGACCATCACGGTTACACACGCCGTAGATGTGTATTTTAATTAAGGTCAACTTCGGTTTTCTACAACCGACATTAACAAATTCCCATCTGCCTCATAACCATGGGCACGGCTTTCAAAGATAATACCTGCAGGTGTCCCAACTTAGCCCATTATAAGCTCTCACGGTCAACGAAGGATATTCTTCTACCGGAAGACCCGATCAATCTCGAATCCCGGACTACAAGACATTTCGACAAAAATAAAACAAGACCAGCAAAGCCGCCCGATTGTGCCGACAAATCCCGATAGGAGCTGCACATATCTCGTTCTCGTGGCACATCCGGATAGGTCAGCCTCGAGTAAAACCAGCCTCGAGTTGCCCTGGTGGCCCCGCAGATCTGCCAGTTCGGCCAGCACTCAAGGAGCACCGTCCGGGGTTGAAATAAAGATGACCCTCGGCTCGCGAAAACCAGGGGAAAAAGGCTTAGGTGGCAAATGGTAAAACCAAAGTTGGGCCTTCCGGAGGAGTCTTATTCAAAGCAAACTGTCAAGGGGGTCCCATAAATCACCCAACCGTGTAAGGAACGCGAAATCAAGGAACATAACACCGATATGACGGAAACTAGGGTGGCAAGAGTGGAACAAAACACCGGGCATAAGGCCGAGCCTTCCACCCTTTACCAAGTATATAGATGCATAAATTATAGCAGATATATATTGTGATATCCCCAACAAGTAAACATGTCCCAACAAGGATCAATATCTCCATGTTCCAACAAGGAACAAACTTCAACTTCACCTGCAACTAGCAACGCTATAAGAGGGGCTGAGCAAAGCGGTAACATAGCCAAACAACGGTTTGCTAGGAAAGGATGGTTAGGGGCTGACATGGCAATATGGGAGGCATGATAAGCAAGTGGTAGGCATCGTAGCATAGGCATAGCAAAAGAGCGAGCATCTAGCATAGCAAAGATAGAAGTGATTTCGAGGGTATGGTCATCTTGCTCGCAAAGTTCTCGAGTTGTCGAAAGCTTGATCCTCGAAAGCGTTCTCAACAGGTTCCTTGTTCACGCACTCGCCTCCGGCTCTATCCAAAGCAAGAACACAAACAAAGGAACCACAATAAATCACGGTGCAATGCACAAGCAACATGATGCAAAACATGACATGATATGCGGATGTGATATGCAATGCGATGCGCATTCGGAAGGAAAATGATGAACCAGGCATCAACTTGGCAAACCAAGTATGCCGCTGGAAAGATGAGATGATTTCGGTTGAAGTCGATATAAAGATCACCGGAATCGGATGCACGGTTTGCAAATGACAAGCAAAACAAGAATGGCACAAATCTGCCATTAACATCATGATGCCACTTAGCAAGCAACAAGAAATTAAGCTACTGCGCCCAAACATACCAACAAAGTATATGGCAGGGATCTACTAAAGATGCTTGACAAAAGATGAACACTGAGCTACGGCTAAATCACAACATAATAGGTTCAAACAAGCATGGCAAAAGTGCAAAACATATCAGCTTCACAGACTTAGTGAAATTACTAAACATGGCAAAAACAGCATCAGGTAGCAATGTTCAGAGCAAGAAAACAACATGCTACAGGAACTTATAATAGCAAAACATGGCATGTAATGAATCTACTCAAAGCATATAACAAAAGTCCCTTACTGACCATAAGCCAAAAAGGATCAGAAAATATAGTAACACCCATGTCAATATAGCAAGTTTCGTTAACAGATTCAGCAACAGGGCATGTCAAAAACAGATAACAAGTAGGCATGTTTAAGAGCTCAAAGCACACACTACAGAGCTTTATATGATAAACTAAGCATACATACGTCAAGAAGACATGGCATAGAAGACATACATGGCAAGAACAACATCATAGCACACACGGATCAACCACAACAACCTTGGCAAAATTGAATAACATGTAAACAATCTGCCAGAAACATTTTGTAGCAAAAGTAGAGCTCGATTGACTCAAGCTATGGCACTCCATAATTGCAAACAAAGGCATGGATGGATAGAGCATAACCATATGTTCAAAACATCCTTACTGAAGTATCTCAAAATATGCATGGATCTCTTGGTAGCATCAAGTTAACATGGCATCAAAATATCAAGAAAACAGGGCTGAAATCAGCAACATCAGAAGCCTACTTTGCATGCTTGTGCTAGTCAGCACATAGATCACAAAAATACATGGCATACACCCTGGAAAGATGGCATTGCATATTACAAAACACATGTAGGACTCAAATTCATAGGGTGCACACATCAATCATAGCAAAAATAACAAAAGTGCATGTTCTGTTAAGAAACAGAAACTAACAACACATAGCCCTTTTCTAACAGCATTTCGGGCATCAAGATGAGATCAAATGAAAATGATGCTATGAGATGAAATGATCTACTCATCGAGGCGAACGTTTTGACATATTACACGCACGAAACGGAGCTACAGGTGCAGAGTTATGATGTGTTGACAATGCCACAAATTAATCACTGAGATAAAAACTTAGACGAAATTTGGGGGAGAAGTCAACCCTTCGGATCCGATCGAGATCCGGCCGGGACGAAGGCGAGGACGGCGGCGCGGCTAGCCGGAGCTCGGCCCGGGGCGAGGAGGAGGAGGGAGAGGCCGGGGCCGACGGGCCGGGCGACGGCGGAGGCGGCCGACGCCGAGGGGGCGGCGCGGCGGCGGTCGTCGCTCGGCGCGGTCGGCGCTGGGACGAGGGCAGCGACCGCGACGGCGACGGCGGCGGAGGCTGTGGAGGCGGCCGGCGACCTCGCGGGCCGGGCGGCGATCGCCGGGAGATCCGCGAGGCGGCGGGTTCGGCGCGCGCGGCCGGGCGCGCTGGCGGGCGCGCGGGCGCGGCGGAGGGCTACGTGGCGCTCGCTGAGAGGCCGGGGCGCGGCGGCGGTTTCGTCCGGTGGCAGCGGACGTATCCGGCGAGCGCGGGGACGATTTCGTCTAGGGTTTGATCCGGAATTGGACGGGGGAAGGCATATTTATAGGTAGATGGAGCTAGGAAGCTCCAAATGAGGTGCGGTTTTCGCCCACACGATCGTGATCGAACGACGGAGAGCATGAAAGTGACTTAGATGGGTTATTGGACTATTTTGAAAGGGTGTTGGGCTGCAACTTAAAAGAGGCATTTGCGAGGGTGCGGTTAACCGTTGGAGTACCAAACGAGCTCCAAATGACCCGAAACTTGACAGGTGGTCTACCGGTGGTATACCAAGGCCACTTGACAAACCTCGGTCCATTCCGAGAAAGTTTAGTACCCGCTCACGGAAAAACGTAAAAGGGGACGCCGGGGGACATAGGAGTGCCGGATTGCAAAACGGACAACAGGAAAAATGCTCGGAATCATGAGACGAACACGTATGCAATGAGACGCACATGATGACATGATATGAAAATGCATGACATGGACAAAATGCAAAAACGAAAGACAAAAACCCAACCACGGAGGGAATATCATATCACAATGCCGAAAATGGCAAGAGTTGGAGTTACAATTATGGAAAGTTACTTCCGGGGTGTTACAGCACACGGTCGCCTTAAACCCGGCACATGCCGCCGGCTTCCCCTGCGTTCTTGTGCTATTATGTTGGCACAGGTTACATCGTCTGTCTATGAAGGAAATATGCCCTAGAGGCAATAATAAAGTTGTTATTTATATTTCCTTATATCATGATAAATGTTTATTATTCATGCTAGAATTTTATTAACCGGAAACTTAGTACATGTGTGAATACATAGACAAACAGAGTGCCACTAGTATGCCTCTGCTTGACTAGCTCGTTGAATCAAAGATGGTTAAGTTTCCTAGCCATACACATGAGTTGTCATTTGATTAACGGGATCACATCATTAGAGAATGATGTGATTGACTTGACCCATTCCGTTAGCTTAGCACTTGATCGTTTAGTATGTTGCTATTGCTTTCTTCATGACTTATACATGTTCTATGACTATGAGATTATGCAACTCCCGAATACCGGAGGAACACTTTGTGTGCTACCAAACGTCACAATGTAACTGGGTGATTATAAAGGTGCTCTACAGGTGTCTCCGATGGTACTTGTTGAGTTGGCATAGATCGAGATTAGGATTTGTCACTCAGATTATCGGAGAGGTGCTCTGCAGGTGTCTCCGATGGTACTTGTTGAGTTGGCATAGATCGAGATTAGGATTTGTCACTCCGATTATCGGAGAGGTATCTCTGGGCCCTCTCGGTAATGCACATCACTTTAAGCCTTGCAAGCAATGTGACTAATGAGTTAGTTGCGGGATGATGCATTACGGAATGAGTAAAGAGACTTGCCAGTAACAAGATTGAACTAGGTATGGTGATACCGACGATCGAATCTCGGGCAAGTAACATACCGATGACCATACCGATGACAAAGGGAACAACGTATATTGTTATGCGGTTTGACCGATAAAGATCTTCGTAGAATATGCGGGAGCCAATATGTACATCCAGGTTCCGCTATTGGTTATTGACCGGAGACGTGTCTCGGTCATGTCTACATAGTTCTCGAACCCGTAGGGTCCGCACGCTTAATGCTCGATGACGATCGGTATTATGAGTTTATGTGTTTTGATGTACCGAAGATAGTTCAGAGTCCCGGATGTGATCACGGACAGGACGAGTAGTCTCGAAATGGTAGAGACATAAAGATTGATATATTGGACGGCTATATTAAGACATGGAAAGTGTTCCGGGTGATTTCGGAGAAAACCGGGGTGCCGGAGGGTTACCGGAAACCCCCGGGAGAACTAATGGGCCACATGGGCCTTAGTGGAGAGAGAGAGAGGGCTGGCCAGGGCAGGCCGCGCGCCCCCTCCCCCTCTGGTCCGAATTGGACCAGGGAAGGGGGGGCGGCGCCCCCCTTTCTCCCTCTCCTTCTTCCTTTCCCCCTTGATACGTCTCCAACGTATCTATAATTTTTGATTGTTCCGTGCTATTATATTATCTATCTTGGATGTTTATGGGCTTTATTTTACACTATTATATTACTTTTGGGACTAACCTATTAACCGGAGGCCCGGCCCAGATTTGCTGTTTTTTGCCTATTTCAGTATTTCGAAGAAAAGGAATATCAAATGGAGTCAAAACGGAACGAAATCAACTGGAGAAGTTATTTTTGGAAGGAAAGCTACCGGATGGACTTGGACCCCACGCCAAGGAAGGAACGAGGAAGCCACGAGGGTGGGGGGGGCGCCACCCCTAAGGGCGCGCCCCCCTACCTCGTGGGGCCCTCGTGGCTCCCCTGACGTGCTTCTTCCGCCTATATAACTCCACGTACCCTAAAACTTCCAGAACATAGATTAGATCGGGAGTTCCGCCGCCGCAAAACCTCCAGAGCCACCAAAAACCAATCGGGACCCTGTTCCGGCACCCTGCTGGAGGGGGAACCCTCATCTGTAGCCATCTTCATCATCCAGGCACTCTCCATGACGAGGGAGTAGTTCACCCTCGGGGCTGAGGGTATGTACCAGTAGCTATGTGTTTGATCTCTCTCTCTCTCTCTCGTGTTCTTGATTTGGCACCACGATCTTGATGTATCGCGAGCTTTGCTATTATAGTTGGATCTTATGTTTCTTCTCCCCCTCTACTCTCTTGTAATGGACTGAGTTTTCCCCTTGAAGTAATCTTATCGGATTGAGTCTTTAAAGATTTGAGAACACTTGATGTATGTCTTGCCATGCGTATCTGTGGTGACAATGGGATATCACGTGATTCACTTGATGTATGTTTTGGTGATCAACTTGCGGGTTCCGCCCTTGAACCTATGCATAGGTGTTGGCACACGTTTTCGTCGTGATTCTCCGGTAGAAACTTTGGGGCACTCTTTGAGGTTCTATGTGTTGGTTGAATAGATGAATCTAAGATTTTGTGATGCATATCGTCATACCCACGGATACTTGAGGTGACATTGGAGTATCTAGGTGACATTAGGGTTTTGGTTGATTTGTGTCTTAAGGTGTTATTCTAGTACGAACTCTAGGGCTGTTTGTGACACTTATAGGAATAGCCCAACGGATTGATTGGAAAGAATAACTTTGTGGTGGTTTCGTACCCTACCATAATCTCTTCGTTTGTTCTCCGTTGTTAGTGACTTTGGAGTGACTCTTTGTTGCATGTTGAGGGATAGTTATGTGATCCAATTATGTTATTATTGTTGAGAGAACTTGCACTAGTGAAAGTATGAACCCTAGGCCTTGTTTCCTATTATTGCAATACCGTTTACGCTCACTTTTACCGCTTGTTACCTTGCTATTTTTATATTTTCATATTACAAATACCTTTATCTACCATCCATATTGCACTTGTATCACCATCTCTTCGGCGAACTAGTGCACCTATACAATTTACCATTGTATTGGGTGTGTTGGGGACACAAGAGACTCCTTTCTGGCGTCGTTGTCGGGGAGGCTAGGTAAGCGGCACTCACTCACACCCCATCAACTAAGCTCTTTTTTGGCACCGTTGCCGGGGAGGTGAGTGCTTGAAGGTATATCTTTAGATCTTGCAATCGAATCTTTTTGTTTCTTGTTTTATCACTAGTTTAGTCTACAAAAGAAAACTACAAAAAAATTGAAATTGAGTTTGTCTCATATGCTTCATCTTTTTAATATCTTTCATGAGTATGATGGAAAGGAAAATTGTGCCAAAGTATTAGAAGAAGAATGCAATAAATTGTTTGGCACTAAATCTTTGAATGATGAGCATGATTGCAATGTTGTTAGTACGAATTCCTTGAATATCCATGATGCTAATGATATGCAAAGCCACAAGCTTTGGGAAGCTATGGTTGATGAAGATGATATTTTTTGTCCCCCAAGCTTTGATGAGCAAATTTACTATGATGAAAACATGCCTCCTATCTATGATGATTATTGTGAAGATACATATGCTTTAAAGAATAATGATAACCATGAAACTTGTCATCTTGATCTTAATTTTCAATCACATGATAGTTATTTTGTTGAGTTTTCTCCCACTATTATTCATGAGAAGAATTTTGCTTATGCGGAGAGTAGTAAATTTTCTATGCTTGTAGATCGTGAGAAGAATGCTTTAGGTGCTGGTTATATTGTTGAATTCATTCATGATGCTACTGAAAATTATTATGAGATAGGATCATATGCTTCTACATATTGCAATAATATCAAGTTTCCTCTCTATGTGCATAGAATCTTGAAGTTATGCTTGTTTTACCTTCCTATGCAAGTTGATTCTTGTTCCCATAAGTTGTTTGCTCACAAAATCCCTATGCATAGGAAGTGGGTTAGACTTAAATGTGCTAGTCATATTCTTCATGATGCTCTCTTTATGTTTCGATTCTTATCTTTTATGTGAGCATCATTGAAATCATCATGCCTAGCTAGGGGCGTTAAACGATAGCGCTTGTTGGGAGGCAACCCAATTTTATTTTAGTTTCTTGCTTTTTGGTTCTGTTTAGGAATAAATAAACCATCTAGCTTCTGTTTATATGTGGTTTTGTGTTTTATTTAGTGTTTGTGCCAAGTAGAACCTTTGGGAAGACTTCGGTGAAGTCTTTATGATCATGCTGTAAAAAACAGAAACTTTAGCGCTCACGAGATTAGATAGAACTTTTTACTGGAGAGTGATATTTAGTTGATTCTTTTTGAAGATGATTACTAGACAAATCCCTCAGGTCCACCAATTTATTTTATAATTTTTGGAGTAACAGAAGTTTGCGTTAGTTACAGATTACTACAGACTGTTCTGTTTTTGACAGATTCTGTTTTCATTGTGTTGCTTGCTTATTTTGATGAATTTATGGCTAGTAAGATAGTTTATAAACCATAGAGAAGTTCGAATACAGTAGGTGTAACACTAATATAAATAAATAATGAGTTCATTATAGTACCTTGAAGTGGTGTTTTGTTTTCTTTCGCTAACGGAGCTCACGAGTTTTCTGTTAAGTTTTGTGTTGTGAAGTTTTCAAGTTTTGGGTAAAGATTCGATGGACTATGGAATAAGGAGTGGCAAGAGCCTAAGCTTGGGAATGCCCAAGGCACCCCAAGGTAATATTCAAGGATAACCAAGAGCCTAAGCTTGGGGATGCCCCGGAAGGCATCCCCTCTTTCGTCTACTTGCATCGGTAACTTTACTTGGAGCTATATTTTTATTCACCACATGATATGTGTTTTTCTTGGAGCGTCATTTTATTTTCTTTAGCTTTGCTTGCTGTTTGAATAAAGTACCAAGATCTCTTCACATAGTTGCATAATTATTCGGCTACTCATTGATCTTCACTTATATCTTTCGGAGTAGTTTGTCATTTGCTCTAGTACTTCACTTATATCTTTTAGAGCATGGTGGTAGTTTTATTTTGAAGAAATAGATGAACTCTCATGCTTCACTTATATTATTTTGAGAGTCTTAAATAGCATGGTAATGTGCTTAATCCTAATATGCTAGGTATTCAAGACTAGTAAAAAACTTTCTTATGAGTGTGTTGAATACTAAGGGAAGTTTGATCCTTGATAATTGTTTTGAGATATGGAGGTAATAATATCAAAGTCGTGCTAGTTGAGTAGTTGTGAATTTGAGAAATGCTTGTGTTGAAGTTTGCAAGTCCTGTAGCATGCACGTATGGTAAACGTTATGTAAAAAATTTGAAACATGTGGTGTTATTTGATTGTCCTCCTTATGAGTGGTGGTCGGGGACGAGCGATGGTCTTTTCCTACCAATCTATCCCGCTAGGAGCATGCGCGTAGTGCTTTGGTTTTTGATGGCTTGTTGATTTTTGCAATAAGTATGTGAGTTCTTTATGACTAATGTTGAGTCCATGGATTATTCGCACTCTCACCCTTCCATCATTGCTGGCCTCTTCGGTACCGTGCATTGCCCTTTCTCACATTGAGAGTTGGTGCAAACTTCGCCGGTGCATCCAAACCCCGTGATATGATACACTCTTTCACACATAAACCTCCATATATCTTCCTCAAAACAGCCACCATACCTACCTATTATGGCATTTCCATAGCCATTCCGAGATATATTGCCATGCAACTTTCCACCATTCCGTTCATCATGACGCATTCATCATTGTCATATTGCTTAGCATGATCATGTAGTTGGCATAGTATTTGTGGTAAAGCCACCCTTCATAATTATTTCAAAGATGTCACTCTTGACTCATTGCATATCCCGGTACACCGCCGGAAGCATTCATATAGAGTCATAATTTGTTCTAGTATCGAGTTGTAATCATTGAGTTGTAAATAAATAGAAGTGTGATGATCATCATTTAATAGAGCATTGTCCCAAAAAAAAGAAAAAAAAGAGAAAGGCCAAAGAAAAAAAAGGCCCAAAAAAATAAAAATAAAAGGGGCAATGCTACTATCCTTTTTTCCCACACTTGTGCTTCAAAGTAGCACCATGTTCTTCATATAGCGAGTCTCATATATTGTGCTTCAACGTAGCACCATGTTTTTCATATAGAGAGTTTCATATGTTTTCACTTTCATATACTAGTGGGAATTTTTAATTATAGAACTTGGCTTGTATATTCCAACGATGGGCTTCCTCAAATGCCCTAGGTCTTCGTGAGCAAGCAAGTTGGATGCACACCCACTTAGTTTCTTTTGTTGAGCTTTCATACATTTATAGCTCTAGTGCATCCGTTGCATGGCAATCCCTACTCCTTGCATTAACATCAATCGATGGGCATCTCCATAGCCCATTGATTAGCCTCGTTGATGTGAGACTTTCTCCTTTTTTGTCTTCTCCACATAACCCCCATCATCATATTCTATTCCACCCATAGTGCTATATCCATGCCTCGCGCTCATGTATTGCGTGAAGGTTTATAAGTTTGAGATTACTAGAGTATGAAACAATTGCTTGGCTTGTCATCGGGGTTGTGCATGATGAGAGCATTCTTGTGTGATGAAAATGGAGCATGACTAAGCTATATGATTTTGTAGGGATGAACTTTCTTTGGCCATGTTATTTCGAGAAAACATAATTGCTTAGTTAGTATGCTTGAAGTATTATTATTTTTATGTCAATATGAACTTTTGTCTTGAATCTTTCGGGTCTGAATATTCATATCACAATTAAGAAGAATTACATTGAAATTATGCCAAGTAGCACTCCACTTCAAAAATTATCTTTTTTATCATTTACCTACTCGAGGACGAGCAGGAATTAAGTTTGGGGATGCTGATACGTCTCCAATGTATCTATAATTTTTTGATTGTTCCATGCTATTATATTATCTATCTTGGATGTTTATGGGCTTTATTTTACACTTTTATATTACTTTTGGGACTAACCTATTAACCGGAGGCCCAGCCTGATTTGTTGTTTTTTGCCTATTTCAAAGATTTCAAGAAAAGGAATATCAAACGGAGTCAAAACGGAACGAAATCAACTGGAGAAGTTATTTTTGGAAGGAAAGCTACTGGATGGACTTGGACCCCACGTCAAGGAAGGAACGAGGAAGCCACGAGGGTGGGGGGGCGCGCCCACCCCCTAGGGCGCGCCCCCTGCCTCGTGGGGCCCTCGTGGCTCCACTGACGTGCTTGTTCCGCCTATATAACTCCACGTACCCTAAATCTTCCATAACAGAGATTAGATCGGGAGTTCCGCCGCCGCAAAACCTCCAGAGCCACCAAAAACCAATCGGGACCCTGTTCCGGCACCCTGCTGGAGGGGGGAACCCTCATCTGTGGCCATCTTCATCATCCAGGCGCTCTCCATGGCGAGGAGGGAGTAGTTCACCCTCGGGGCTGAGGGTATGTACCAGTAGCTATGCGTTTGATCTCTCTCTCTCTCTCTCTCTCATGTTCTTGATTTGGCACGATCTTGATATATCGCGAGCTTTGCTATTATAGTTGGATCTTATGTTTCTTCTCCCCCTCTACTCTCTTGTAATGGATGTAGCGACCTGACCCAAAATCGGTCAAATCTACGTATCTGCATTCATCCCAAGATCATGCCGGTACTCACAAGACATCGATAAAGTAATCAAAGTTCAATCACACCTGAATATCATTAAACGATTCTCATATAGAGTCTTTATTACAAGGAATAAATTTGGCTCAAGGCCAACTCATGAGAAATAAACTACAAATGCTGCGGAAGCGTCGAAGGTAAGCGAGTCCATCCGACTCAAAGGGCAATCGCCAAGCGCGAGCGTAGCCTCACTCCTGATCGAATATATCTCGCAACATAATACGTTGCAGCCATGTAGGTCAGCTTTTGGAATAAGTGGCAAGTCATGAAGAATAACAATAATAAAGTTACTAACTCTATATGCATTTTTGGTCGTGGAGCTCTAAGTTTCATCATTTTGCGAAAAGCAAATTTTATCCTACTACAAAGGACTTGCTTGCAAATTACTACAATTGTTGGTAGTTATTGAGATGGTTCCGCCAACCAATATCTCGCTCCCAATTATTAAGTCATAAAATCCTCAAATTAATTCATTAGTTTTAGTGTTGAGATATCCGAATACTTCCAAGTTCCAGAGGCTCAAATGTCCGTGAATCGGGGACACGGCTAATCGATTAGATCTTTAACTCTGCAGAGGGTTGCGACTTTCCCATAAGAATCATTCCTCCTTTAAAGTCTTCGCACTTCATGGTGTTTGAAGACGGACGAATGAAACAGGTCTTCCAAAGAGTTCTTCCGCCACCGCCGTACCCATCCAATCCTACCGTTCGTCTACTTCTCGTAGTACCGCCCAGCCAGCGTCACTACTAGGGTCAACCCAGCCAGAGCCCATAATGGCTTGCGGCAGCATGTAAGCTTCCGGTCATGGGGCATCCATCCTTCTCTTCGTGGCTGGGTGAAGCTTTCCGCAGGATGTCATGGCGCTTCTCCATGCATCCCGCCACCACTGGTGCTCCAGGTGCCCGTCAACCGTCCTCCACCCAAGAGTGATTTTCCAAGTCCATCTTGATCATTGTAGTTCATGGGGTTATCATCATCATTGACTCTCACATCTTGCTTATGAATCTCACTCATCCCAAATCCCGCCTCGAGCATAGCAAAGTAACTACTACGTCCCGGGCATGGTAACAAGGGATTGGTTCATCCTACCACATGATACTACTCAAGTTTAATGACTTCAAGATTTCACTACTGCATGCATGGTGAGGTGGTGACAACTACTAATGCACAAAAACATAGGTATAGAAATAACATGATCAAAACTTGCCTTGCTGATGATCCTCGTAAGCTAAAGAGTCGTAGTAGCAAGCTTCGCACTCCGGAAACTCTACCGAGACAAACAATAACACAATAAGCACAAAGCAATAGGATCACACAACATAACAAAGTAACATAACACAACAAAACAACCAAAGCCAAATCCAAAAGAAAACTCAAAGTAAAACCACTCAAAGTTTTTTCCCTACTCCAAACAATAACTAAAATAGTTTTTATAAAGCAAAATTCCTTAATATAACCTAATCATGATTCTAAGTTAACTTAACAGAAAAGGTTTCACTAAGCAACTAGGAGCAAAAAGAATTAATTAAAAGCTATTATAAAACTCATTTTAGGCCTAATCCAATTTCTATTAAGAAAATAAATTAAAACTTTTATTAATTATAAATAAAAGTTCATCTACTATAGTGACAGAAACTAACCTAGAATAACTAATCCCAAGTTAAAAATAAATTTATTTACTAATTAATTTATTAGGAAAACAGAACTAGTTAATTAATTAGAATTAATAGGATTCTGCTTAAAACTAATTATTTATTAATCCTAAAATACCCAAGTTAATTTCTAGGGTTTGGCAATGTTAAAATAAAGTTGGGACAAAAGAATCATGCAAAATAATTTTTCTAACTCAAGTTATAGCAGATTTACTATTCTGACTAAAACTAAATTAAAGCATTTTAATTATTTTAACATAGCTAAATATATATTCTACAGAAACTACATAAAATTTGCAATCCAACAAAAAAGAATCACTCAAAAATATTAAACAGAATAAAAGATATGATTTTTGAAAATGAAACTATTCTGCTAAAACAGAAAATCAAAATAAAAGAAAAAGGCCTAATGGGCCTAAACTGCGCCTCTATGCGTTAAATAGTCTAAACGGGCCCTAGGGTTAACTAAAACGAACCGGCCTAAAAATAAAAACCTAACTAATACTAAACCGATTGAACCGGCGGTTTTCTAATAAAACTTATTTCTTCGGGGTTCTAATCGAGGCCGTCGATTTGAGATCGGACGGGGTGGTTTCAGCGACGCATCGAGTCCGGCGACGGCGGCGGCGGCGGCGAGAGTGCGTCGGGGCTTCCGGGCGTCGGTGAGCTCGAGGAAGTCGTCGGGAGGATGCGGGGGAGCACGGGGAGTGGTTCGGTGGGGTCGGGGGTGGTCGGGGAGGACTAGGGCGTCGACGGCGGCGACAATGGCGGTGGAGGGAGCTTCGGGCTCCGGCGTGCTTCGGGAGAGAGAGGGAGAGGGGATCCGGCGAGGCTAGGGGGAATGGGGTGCGGAGGGGCTCGGCTTTTATAGCCTGGGGGTCGGGCGGCTTGGGGTCGATCAGGCGATCGGGATCCTGGATTCTTGGGATCCGCGATCCTCCCAGGCGTCTTGGCGTATGTGGGCGAGGGGGAAGAAGATGGGCGGGGCCCACGGGTCAGAGAGAGAGAGGAGGGTGAGGCGAGCGGGTGGCCGAGGCCTAGGGATTCAGGCGAGGGGGGTTGAGCTGGGCCGGCTCGGTCACTGGCTGGCCAGGCCAGTGGGCTGGCATGGGCCGGGCCAAAGGGGAGGGGCTGCACTGGCTGGGCTGGGGTGGTTCGGTCGGGCCTTAGGGATTTTTTTTTTAAAATTTTATTTTTTTAAAATAAAACAAAAACAGAAATAAAACTATATCTATAAATATTTTATATAGGGTATATATATACCAAAATGATCAGGGGAATATTCCCTTTCATTTGGACATTTTTCCAAAGGCAAAATCCAAACTTTATAAAAATCCATTTTTTTCAAATTCAAATAAAATTCAGATTTGAATCCAAATCTTTTGGCAATGTTTCCTCTGATGTTTTTGGAGTGTCATGTTTGCTCCTCTCATACTTTTGATCAAGTATTTATCAGGCTTAGTTTTTGAAATGTTTCCCACATGCCAAAGTTTGAAATTCAAATTCAAAACTCAAAATTCTCTGAAACTTCAAATGGCATTCAATTTCAAACAGGATGCATAGGATGCTTAGCTATAATTGTAAAACATTCCAAATAGGAAATTTGGGATGTTACAAACCTACCACCTTAAGATGAATCTCGCCCTCGAGATTCGGGTTGGCTAGCAAATAGGTGCGGGTGGTCTCAAGAAGGTCTTCTTCGCGTTCCTGTGTGGCTTCTTCCTCGGTGTGGTGACTCCACAGCACCTTGCAAAACTTGATGACCTTGCTGCGGGTGACTCGCTTGCGGTCTCGAGAATACGAACGGTTTCTCCTTGTAAGTCGATCACCGCTGTCAAGTATGGCCTCTAGGGGCACTTTGTCTCTCAACGAACATCGCCATGTCGGCATGGCACTTCTTCAATCGAGAAACATGGAAAACATCATGAACTCCGGACAATCCTTCCGCAATTCCAACTTGTACGCAACCTCTCCACGACGCTCGAGGATTTTGTAGGGCCAATGAATCGGGTGCTAACTTTCCTTGACACCAAACCTCTTGATTCCACGAAGTGAGACACACGAAGATATGCTCGGTCTCCCACTTCGTAAGTCACTTCCTTGCGCCATCGTCGGCATAACTCTTCCGTCTCGATTGTGCTATCTTGAGCCGGTCTCGAATCAGCTTGACTTTCTTCGAATCCTTGATAAGGTCGGAACCAAAAGTGATCGATCTCCAACACTATCCCACAAAGAATGGTGTTCGCACCTCCTTCCGTGATAGAGCTTGAAAGGGCCATCTTCAAACCGGATTGATAATCTGTTGTTGTATGAGAACTCGTATGGCAAATTATCATCCCAGCTAGACCCATAGTCTAGCACACAAGCTCTCAACATGTCCTCCGAATCTGATTGACTCTCTCGGTCTGTCCATCCATCTGCGGATGAAAAGCTGTCTCAATTCCAGCCTCGCACTCCAAAGTTTCATGCAATTGCTTCCAAAACTTTGAGGTAAACTGTGTTCCTCTATCGACACGATTTTCCTCGGAACTCCATGCGACATACAATCCTGGTCATGTATATCTTGGCCAACTTGGCACTGGTATAGGTAGTCTTCACGGAATGAAGTGAGCTACCTTGGTCAAACGATCAACCACTACCCAGATGGAATCATAACCTGAACGGGTCTGGGTAATCCCGTGATGAAATCCATACCAAGTTTCTCCCATTTCCAATCGAATCGGCAAAGGTTGAAGCAACCTCGCTGGCTTCGATGTTCTCGCCTTTACACGCTGGCAAACATCGCATACCGCTACGTACTCGGCAATGTCCTTCTTCATACCGCCCACCGTAAACTTTGCTTCAAATCCGGTACATCTTGGTGTTGCCGGGTGAATCGAGTACGGTGAATCATGAGCCTCTGAAGAATTAGCTTCCCGAGCTCGGGATCATTGGGCACATAAATACGATCCTCAAACCATATAGTTCCGTGTTCATCCTTACGGAATCCTTTAGCTTTTCCTTCCTCCATCTTTTGCTTTATCTCATCGATTTCCTTGTCCGACTTACGGCTTCACGAATCCTTTCGGTCAAGGTGGACTGAACTTCCAGAGTTGCAACAAATCCTTTCGAACTATCTCCATCGGAGATCTCGAGGTCATCGACTAACTCCTGGGTAATCCTCCTGCTGTAAGAGTATTCACATAACTCTTACGGCTCAAAGCATCTGCTACAACATTAGCTTTACCGGGTGGTAATGCAGTCTCATGTCGTAGTCCTTTATCAACTCTAGCCATCTCCTCCGCTCGAGGTTCAATTCTTCTGCGTGAAGATATATTTCAAACTCTTGTGATCTGTAGACATCACAACGGTTTCCGGCGAGGAAATGTCTCTGTGTCTTGAGTGCATGCACTACGGCTGCTAACTCCAAATCATGCGTGGCATAATTCATCTCATGAGGCCGTAGCTGTCTGGAGGCATAAGCTACAACCTTACCTTCCTGCATCAATACTCCTCCGAGTCCTTGACGAGAGGCGTCACAATAAACCTGGTATTCCTTGTGTATGTCCGGCAAAATCAACACTGGAGTGGTGACCAACCGTTTCTTCAATTCCTGAAAACTGGCTTCACATTCCTCGGTCCAAACATACTTGGCTTCCTTCTTCAACAGCTCACCATGGGCTTGGCAATCTTCGAGAAGTTCTCAATGAACCTCCGATAATATCCTGCGAGTCCGAGAAAACTGCGGATCTCCTTGATCGAGGTGGGTGATCGCCAATCGGTGACCGATTCAACCTTGGCGGGATCAACTGCTATTCCTTCTCCTGAAATAACATGTCCGAGGAATCCAACTTCCTTCACCAAAATTCACATTTGCTGAACTTGGCATACAACCGATGTTCTCAAGTTTCTCCGAACTAGTCGCAAATGTTCCTTATGTTCTTCCTCGCTCTTGGAGAATATCAATATATCATCGATGAACACCACGACAAACTTGTCCAAATACTCCATGAACACCTTGTTCATCAAATTCATGAAGTATGCAGGAGCATTAGTCAATCCAAATGACATGACGGTATACTCATATAAACCATACCGTAGTGAATGCTGTTTTGGGTATATCCTTTTCACGAATCTTCAATCGATGATACCACGATCAAGATCGATCTTAGAGAATACCTTGGCTCCAACAAGCTGATCAAACAAGTCATTGATCATCGGCAGGGGTACTTGTTCTTGATGGTTACTTCGCTCAATGCACGATAATCCACAACCATCCTCAAGCTTCCATCCTTCTTCTCTACCAAAAGAACTGGGCTCCCCAAGGTGATGAGCTCGGACGAATATATCCTTTCTCCAATAACTCATTTATTTGATCCTTGATCTCTTTCAACTCATTCGGTGGCATCCGATAAGGCCTCTTGGATATTGGGGCTGTGCCGCAATAGCTCAATCAGAAATTCAATGTCCCCGTCCGTGGCATTCTGGTAATTCCTCCGAAACACATCGGGAAATTCTTGCACTACCGCACTTCCTCCCGAACAACTCCCGTGAGGGAATGCACTGATTCTTCATCCGGCTGTGCTGGCTACATACTTGATCCTCTTCTCGCCCGGGTGGTGAGCAGAATAGACTTGCGGGCACAGTCAATGTTCCCTTCATACTTTGACAACCAATCCATGCCTAGGATTACATCCAAGGTCTGAGTTTCCAACACTATGAGGTCCACGGGGAATTTGTGGTTCCCGATGTTGAGGGTTGCAGGACAGCCTACACCGCCATCATTTCTCCTCCTGCGAACCGACGCCAAGGGGCTTCTAAGGGTTCTAGTCGCAACCTGCATTTTTCCACAACTACCCTTGATATGAATGAATGCGTTGCACCGTAATCAAAGAGAACCAAAACTGAACGTGAATTCAATAAAACTTACCAACCACGATGTCTCGATTGATCATAGACGCCCTCCACGCCGATGTGGTTCACCCGAGCACGAGGGAACGGATTTGGCTTCTTCACCGAGCCTCCATTGCCATTTCCATTCCTCTGCTTGGCCTCCGGCAGTCGGTGGCGAGTGCCCTGCCTTCCGCACTTGAAGCAGGTGATGTGGCTCAGATCCTTCGGAGCCGGGGCAGAGCGGTGCTGATTGCCATTACCACTTCCATTGCCATTGCCATGGCCTGACTTGTTGTCCTGGCTGCGGTTGTTCCCATTTCCTCCATGGTTATGACCTCCATGGTTATGATGGGTGTGCCCTCCTGAGTACGGTGCATAACGGGGCTTCTGCTGAGCTCCCGAGTTGTGCTTCCCCTGGCTGTACTTCCGCTATGCGCTTTCTATCTGCTGCTGCTTGCCTTCAAGAATGGTGGCCTTGTCTACCAGCTCTGGTAGTTGTTGAAGGTAGCCACAATAAGCTGCATGCTCGCTTCATCATTGAGTCCCTCAAGGAACTTCTCCTGCTTGGCTGCATCTGTGGCCACATCATCGAGGGCATAGCGAAGCGAGCTTGTTGAATTCATCCACGCATCGTGCCACAAGACGGTTCCCCTGGCGTAAGTTGCGGAACTCACGCTTCTTCGCACTCATGGCTCCACCGAGACATGAGCAGTCTGAAGGTTCGCTGGAATTGGTCCCAAGTGATGGCACCAATGGGAAAAGTGGCGGTGTAATTCTCCCACCAAGAAGCTGCAGGTCCATCCAGTTGATGTGCGCAAAGCGCACCTTCTCAAAGATCGGTGCATCCAACGGTGACTAGCTCCTTCCGATTTTGCGGAGCCAATCATCAGCCACAATCGCCTCGGTGCTACTAGAGAACACCGGCGGATTCAACCTCGTAAATCGAGTCAAGTTGTCCACAATGGGTGGTGGCGGTGGCGGTGGATTGTTGGCGGTGTTGTTCGATTCGAATAAGGAGCTGCATCAATGCATTCTGCTGCTGTAGCAGTGGGTGAGCTCCGCGGAAACCAAAGGTCACGCCTCGGAGGCATCCGTGTTTTGGAGTGGATGAGAGGTTTAGAATAGAACAATGGTCTATGAGAAATACACTACCCATATGAATGCACAATCATAACACACCAATCATTTATTCATTCCATTCAAACATGGTTCAAACTCGATTACAAAAGCTCATGACTAATCAAGGAAAACATCGCCTAACTGATCGACGAAAAAGTAAAAGATAACATGGTGGTCGACTAAAAGTCTTCATCGATGGCGCCTCCTCTTGGGGTTTCCTTCATGGTACTCCTTCAAATCCTGATCATTGCTCACGAGGGTGCTTCATCTCCACTGGGTAAAGGTCCTCTCCCAAGTCCATCTTTTCCTCTATCGCGCAAGCTTCATCTTCGGTCGTCGACTATCTCCATGAAGTCCGTGATTTCTTCCTCATGGCCAAGGAAGTCTGCGCGCCTTCTCCTCCAGCCCGATTCATGGAACAAAGCTTCCGTGTGTCTTCGAGTTACGGCGAGTCTGAATCTCCGCTTCTCGAGAAGACACTCCAAGTCCCGGATGTACGAGAGTGGAATCGTCCTCAATGGTACGGATGATATCTCCATTCCTTGCCCTGCGAGAAACCATGGCGAGGTCTCGAGTGATCGAGCTTGGCCTGATTCTCTCGGAGGTGTCCAAGTGCTCGATAGATCGCCACGTCCCTTCCGATGATCCAGTTGAACTCGTGAACTCAAAGTTGATAGGCTCCGTGTGTCCTCCAAAGGTTCTCCACGGATATGCACTTCAATCCAGATCGGTGTCCGTTGGAAATGCATTAGTGGGCTTCCGTGATCGAGGGTAGAGCTATCTTCATTGCTTCACCATCTGGACCAGCTTTCTTCGAAGGGCATCGCCTCATCGGGCCGCGAACTCCGTAGCAAACTGGGTGAACTCGCGCCATCTAGAATGTTGCAAAGGGAGAAGAGTCGAATTGAACAGGGAGAATTACAGAATGAAAAGGATTTAAAGTAATTGGTCTCGCTAATGGCTTTCCGATCCTAGGGGTTACGATCCTACGGTCAGCGTGTGCTCGATACCATCTCTGTAGCGACCGACCCAAAATCGGTCAAATCTCCGTGTCTGTATTCATCCCAAGATCATGCCGGTACTCACAAGACATCGATAAAGTAATCAAAGTTCAATCACACCTGAATATCATTAAACGATTCTCATATAGAGTCTTTATTACAAGGGAATAAATTTGGCTCAAGGCCAACTCATGGGAAATAAACTACAAATGCTGCGGAGCGTCGAAGGTAAGCGAGTCCATCCGACTCAAAGGGCAATCGCCAAGCGCGAGCGTAGCCTCACTCCCGATCGGAATATATCTCGCAACATAATATGTTGCAGCCATGTAGGTCAGCTTTTGGAATAAGTCGGCAAGTCATGAAGAATAACAATAATAAAGTTACTAACTCTATATGCATTTTTGGTGTGGAGCTCTAAGTTTCATCATTTTGCGAAAAGCAAATTTTATCCTACTACAAAGGACTTGCTTGCAAATTACTACAATTGTTGGTAGTTATTGAGATGGTTCCGCCAACCAATATCTCGCTCCCAATTATTAAGTCATAAAATCCTCAAATTAATTCATTAGTTTTAGTGTTGAGATATCCGAATACTTCCAAGTTCCAGAGGCTCAAATGTCCGTAATCGGGACACGGCTAATCGATTAGATCTTTAACTCTGCAGAGGGTTGCGACTTTCCCGCAAGAATCATTCCTCCTTTAAAGTCTTCGCACTTCATGGTGTTTGAAGACGGACGAATGAAACAGGTCTTCCAAAGAGTTCTTCCGCCACCGCCGGTACCCATCCAATCCTACCGCTCGTCTACTTCTCATAGTACCGCCCAGCCAGCGTCACTACTAGGGTCAACCCAGCCAGAGCCCATAATGGCTTGCGGCTGCATGAGTAAGCTTCCGGTCATGGGGCATCCATCCTTCTCTTCGTGGCTGGGTGAAGCTTTCCGCAGGATGTCATGGCGCTTCTCCATGCATCCCGCCACCACTGGTGCTCCAGGTGCCCACAACCGCCCTCCACCCAAAGAGTGATTTTCCAAGTCCATCTTGATCATTGTAGTTCATGGGGTTATCATCATCATTGACTCTCACATCTTGCTTATGAATCTCACTCATCCCAAATCCCGTCTACGAGCATAGCAAAGTAACTACTACGTCCCGGGGCATGGTAACAAGGGGATTGGTTCATCCTACCACATGATACTACTCAAGTTTAATGACTTCAAGACTACTGCATGCATGGTGAGGTGGTGACAACTACTAATGCACAAAAACATAGGTATAGAAACAACATGATCAAAACTTGCCTTGCTGATGATCCTCGTAAGCTAAAGAGTCGTAGTAGCAAGCTTCGCACTCCGGAAACTCTACCGAGACAAACAATAACACAATAAGCACAAAGCAATAGGATCACACAACATAACAAAGTAACATAACACAACAAAACAACCAAAGCCAAATCCAAAAGAAAACTCAAAGTAAAACCACTCAAAGTTTTTTCCCTACTCCAAACAATAACTAAAATAGTTTTTATAAAGCAAAATTCCTTAATATAACCTAATCATGATTCTAAGTTAACTTAACAGAAAAGGTTTCACTAAGCAACTAGGAGCAAAAAGAATTAATTAAAAGCTATTATAAAACTCATTTTAGGCCTAATCCAATTTCTATTAAGAAAATAAATTAAAACTTTTATTAATTATAAATAAAAGTTCATCTACTAGAGTGACAGAAACTAACCTAGAATAACTAATCCCAAGTTAAAAATAAATTTATTTACTAATTAATTTATTAGGAAAACAGAACTAGTTAATTAATTAGAATTAATAGGATTCTGCTTAAAACTAATTATTTATTAATCCTAAAATACCCAAGTTAATTTCTAGGGTTTGGCAATGTTAAAATAAAGTTGGGACAAAAATAATCATGCAAAAATAATTTTTCTAACTCAAGTTATAGCAGATTTACTATTCTGACTAAAACTAAATTAAAGCATTTTTAATTATTTTTAACATACCTAATATATATTCTACAGAAACTACATAAAATTTGCAATCCAACAAAAAAAGAATCACTCAAAAATATTAAACATAATAAAACAGAAAATTAAAATAAAAGAAAAAGGCCTAATGGGCCTAAACTGTGCCCTGTGCGTTAAATAGTCTAAACGGGCCCTAGGGTTAACTAAAACGAACCGGGCCTAAAAATAAAAAACCTAACTAATACTAAACCGATTGAACCGGCCGGTTTTCTAATAAAACTTATTTCTTCTTGGGTTCTAATCGAGGCCGTCGATTTGAGATCGGACGGGGGGGTGGTTTCCGGCGACGTACCGGAGTCCGGCGACGGCGGCGGTGGCGGCGAGAGTGCGTCGGGGCTTCCGGGTGTCAGTGAGCTCGAGGAAGTCGTCGGGAGGATGCGGGGGAGCACGGGGAGTGGTTCGGTGGTGTCGGGGGTTGTCGGGGAGGACTAGGGCGTCGACGGCGGCGACAATGGCGGTGGAGGGAGCTTCGGGCTCCGGCGTGCTTCGGGAGAGAGAGGGAGAGGGATCCGCGAGGCTAGGGGGAATGGGGTGCGGAGGGGCTCGGCTTTTATAGCCTGGGGTCGGGCGGCTTGGGGTCGATCGGGCAATCGGGATCCGGATTCTTGGGATCCGCGATCCTCCCAAGGCTTGGCGTTATGCGTGGGCGGGGAAGAAGATGGGCGGGGCCCACGGTCGAGAGAGAGAGGGAGGAGGCGGCGGGTGGCCGAGGCCTAGGGATTCGGGCGAGGGGGGTTGAGCTGGGCGGCTCGGTCGGCTGGCTGGCCAGTGGGCATTTGGCCGGGCCAAAGGGAGGGGCGGCTTGTTGGCTGGGCTCTGGGTGGCTTTGGCCGGCGCCCGAGGGGATTTTCTTTTAAAATTTTATTTTTTAAAATAAAACAAAAACAGAAATAAAACTATATCTATAAATATTTTATATAAGGTATATATATACCAAAATGATCAGGAATATTCCTTTCATTTGGACATTTTTCCAAAGGCAAAATCCAAACTTTATAAAATCCATTTTTTCAAATTCAAATAAAATTCAGATTTGAATCCAAATCTTTTGGCAATGTTTCCTCTGATGTTTTTGGAGTGTCATGTTTGCTCCTCTCATACTTTTGATCAAGTATTTATCAGGCTTAGTTTTTGAAATGTTTCCCACATGCCAAAGTTTGAAATTCAAATTCAAAACTCAAAATTCTCTGAAACTTCAAATGGCATTCAATTTCAAACAGGATGCATAGGATGCTTAGCTATAATTGTAAAACATTCCAAATAGGAAATTTGGGATGTTACAATGGATGAGTTGTCCCCTTGAAGTAATCTTATCGGATTGAGTCTTTAAAGATTTGAGAACACTTGATGTATGTCTTGCCGTGCGTATCTGTGGTGACAATGGGATATCACGTGATTCACTTGATGTATGTTTTGGTGATCAACTTGCGGGTTCCGCCCATGAACCTATGCATAGGGGTTGTCACACGTTTTCATCGTGATTCTCTGGTAGAAACTTTGGGGCACTCTTTGAGGTTCTATGTGTTGGTTGAATAGATGAATCTGAGATTTTGTGATGCATATCGTATAATCATACCCACGGATACTTGAGGTGACATTGGAGTATCTAGGTGACATTAGGGTTTTGGTTGATTTGTGTCTTAAGGTGTTATTCTAGTACGAACTCTAGGGCTGTTTGTGACACTTATAGGAATAGCCCAACGGATTGATTGGAAAGAATAACTTTGAGGTGGTTTCGTACCCTACCATAATCTCTTCGTTTGTTCTCAGCTATTAGTGACTTTGGAGTGACTCTTTGTTGCATGTTGAGGGATAGTTATGTGATCCAATTATGTTATTATTGTTGAGAGAACTTGTACTAGTGAAAGTATGAACCCTAGGCCTTGTTTCCTATCATTGCAATACCGTTTACGCTCACTTTTACCGCTTGTTACCTTGCTGTTTTTATATTTTCAGATTACAAATACCTTTATCTACCATCCATATTGCACTTGTATCACCATCTCTTCACCGAACTAGTGCACCTATACAATTTACCATTGTATTGGGTGTGTTGGGGACACAAGAGACTCTTTGCTATTTGGTTGCAGGGTTGTTTGAGAGAGACCATCTTCATCCTACGCCTCCCACGGATTGATAAACCTTAGGTCATCAACTTGAGGGAAATTTGCTACTGTCCTACAAACCTGTGCACTTGCAGGCCCAACAACGTCTACAAGAAGAAGGTTGTGTAGTAGACATCACCCCTCCTAGTAGGAGTAGGAAAGGGGAGTCCTACTCCTACTAGGAGGAGGACTCCTCCTCTCCTAGCGCGCCCCAAGGGCCGGCCGCCCCCTCTTGCTCCTTTATATACGGGGCAAGGGGGCACCCTAGAACACACAAGTTGATTGTTTCCAGCCATGTGCGGTGCCCCCTCCACCATAATCCACCTCGGTCACATCGTCGTAGTGCTTAGGCGAAGCCCTCGATACTTCCTTCTAAATCAATTATCCGCAGCCTCCGAACAACCTAGCTCATGATATCACTTGTTAGAATAAATCCGAGGCATACCGTTGATCATGCGAGGACCAAGCAATCACACGAGCACGATACCAAGATTTGTTAAGGAGGTTCATCGATATGGCTACATCCCCGGGGGCTAACTATGGGCGCTCCTCCCCATGACACCGCTACAATACCGCACCCGGCCGCCCTGGACGCCGGCACATGCCGCCGGCTTCCCCTGCGTTCCTGTGTTATTATATTGGCATAGGTTACATCGTGTGTCTAGCCTCGTTATATATGAGAGGCCTAGGATACAAGTGTCCTACTAGAACACGACTCCATATCCTATCTAAACACAATAACTACAAGTCCAACTGTAACCTACCGTGTACACTATATTTGACACAACTCCAACACGCATCTATGTTGATCATTTACAATTTGGTTGGTGCGTTTTCTATTATTCATGTGGGTGAAATTTTTTGCCGCATCATTCAATTTCCACATGAGAGAAGGTCATAGCTATGAGGGTGTCGCGGTCACACTGTTGCTGGTTGCGGCGTCCTCGTTGATGCCACGACCGACACGGTGTCGCTAGCGGGAAGTAGGCAAAAGCTTGACGGGTGTGGGTGTGAGGGTGAAGGTGAAGGTTTGCCGGCATCAAAAAAGGTTCAAACTAGAGGGTTGGCCAGGAGAAGGGAGGGGGCTTGAGTCCTTACATTTCCATCTGACAGTCTGCGCTTATTCAACTGAACTTAAGATTTTATTTTTCAGCCGAGCCTTTATTTTGTCCTGGCATGATAGTATTACCTTCATCCAAAAATTCTTGTCTTATATTTGTCTAGATACGAACGTATCTAACACTAAAATGTGACTAGATATATCTGTATCTAGACAAATCTAAGAAAAGAATTTTGGGACGGAGGAAATATTTCTAAAACAAAGACATAAGATTTGCCTCATCCATTAAGTAAAAAGAAGTTATAGTGTTAAAAAGTTCCCTCATATTATAAAAACTGTTTTTTCTCCCGACATGTTTTACCCAAATGTTTTGCCTGCTACTAAGGTCCGAAGCTTCATTTCTTTTAGATCATGCAAGGAATCTTGAAAGGAGCGGCACATCAGTGTCGAAATACTCTAGCATTACTTTCATTCTAATTTGTCAAATTATAAAAGCATACTGAGTGACGGCGTGGCCTTGCGGTGGGGCACGTGTATATCCAACATGCCAATCCACCAATCCTTCACGGATCTCTCGACCGACCAGGTGCAAGGCCCCATATGTGATACTATTTCAAATATATATTCTAACGGTCCACTTCTAGCTGAGGACGACGACGACCTGTCGGAGCACTCCCGCTCCCCTTCCCGCGAGCCCTCCAACCCACCTCCAGGTCGTGGCGGCTCCGGGTCTGGGCTCACCCATGTGACGGCCGACGCCCTCGAGGCCGCTCTCCGGCTGGCCGCCCCTCCTTTGGCTTCCCATCCTCATTAGAGATGGCCAGTGACATCTTCAGTGTGGGCCTGCTCGTCCTCCTGCCCTCGTCGCCCGCTCTCCATCCGCCGACTCCGTCATGCGCCCGACTCCGCTGAGCCCGCCGCCCTCGTCCCCCCTGGACCGATCTCCTCGGTCTCCACGGGCGGAGATGGCGGTGGCCCGTGATACGTCTCCAACGTATCTATAGATTTTGATTGTTCCATGCTATTATAGTATCTATTTTGGATGTTTAATGGGCTTTATTATACAATTTTATATTATTTTTGAGACTAACCTACTAACCGGAGGCCCAGTGCAAATTGCTGTTTTTTTTGCCTATTTCAGTGTTTCGCAGAAAAGGAATATCAAACGGAGTCCAAACGAAATGAAACCTTCGCGAGGATCGTTTTTGGAACAAACGCAATTCATGAGACTTGGAGTGGACGTCAAGGAAGCAACGAGGCAGCCACGAGATAGGGAGGCGCGCCCAGGGGGTAGGCACGCACCTCACCCTCGTGGGACCCTCGTGGCTCCACCGACCTACTTCCTTCGCCTATATATACTCTTATACCCTGAAAACATCCAGGAGCACCACGAAACCCTATTTCCACCGCCGCAACCTTCTGTACCCATGAGATCCCATCTTGGGGCCTTTTCCGGCGCTCCGCCGGAGGGGGAATCGATCATAGAGGGCTTCTACATCAACACCATAGCCTCTCCGATGATGCGTGAGTATTTTACCACAGACCTTCGGGTCCATAGTTATTAGTTAGATGTCTTCTTCTCTCTCTTTGGATCTCAATACAAAGTTCTCCTCGATTCTCTTGGAGATCTATTCGATGTAATACTTTTTGCGGTGTGTTTGTCGAGATCCGATGAATTGTGGGTTTATGATCAAGATTATCTATGAACAATATTTGATTCTTGTCTGAATTCTTATATGTATGATTTGATATCTTTGCAAGTCTCTCCGAATTATCAGTTTGGTTTGGCCTACTAGATTGATCTTTCTTGCAATGGGAGAAGTGCTTAGCTTTGGGTTCAATCTTGCGTGTCCTTTCCCAAAGGATGTTAGGGCAGCAAGGCAGTTGTATTTTTTCCATCGAGGATAAAAAGATGGGGTTTATATCATATTGCTTGAGTTTATCCCTCTACCTCATGTCATCTTGCTTAATGCGTTACTCTGTTTTTATGAACTTAATACTCTAGAAGCATGCTGGATAGCGGTCGATGTGTGGAGTAATAGTAGTAGATGCATAATCGTTTCGGTCTAGTTGTCACGGACGTGATGCCTATATACATGATCATGCCTAGATATTCTCATAACTATGCACTTTTCTATCAATTGCTCGACAGTAATTTGTTCACCCACAGTAGAATTTGTTATCTTGAGAGAAGACACTAGTGAAACCTATGGCCCCCGGGGTCCATTTTCCATCATATAAGTTTTCGATCTTTTTTATTTTGCAATATTTACTTTTCAATCTATACCATAAAAATACCAAAAATATTTATCTTATTATCTCTATCAGATCTCAGTTTTGCAAGTGGCTGTGAAGGGATTGACAACCCCTTTATCGCGTTGGTTGCAAGGTTTGTATTTCTTTGTGCAGGTACGAGGGATTTGCTTGTAGTCTCCTACTGGATTGATACCTTGGTTCTCAAAAACTGAGGGAAATACTTACGCTACTTTGCTGCATCACCCTTTCCTCTTCAAGAGAAAACCAACGCATGCTCAAGAGGTAGCAAGAAGGATTTCTGGCACCGTTGTCGGGGAGGTTTATACCAAGTCAAGTCAAGAGTTGATCTCCCAGCAACTAGCCGATTTCTGGCGCCGTTGCTGGGGAGATCTATGCTCAAGTCAAGACATACCAAGTACCCATCACAAACTCTAATCCCTCGCATTACATTATTTGCCATTTGCCTCTCGTTTTCCTCTTCCCCACTTCACCCTTGCCGTTTTATCCGCCCTTCTTTCGTTTGTATCCCTTCACTTGCTTCTTGTGTCTCCGTGTGTTAGATCATTAGTTTTGTCGTCATAGCTAGTCCTTCTATCATTGTTAGTACTCCCGATCATGAAGTTCTTAATTTTAAATAAAGGGAGGAAGAAAATCTGAAAGATGCTTGGTATAGAATTTGCAATGCTCAGAATAGATCTACTAGGAAGCAATCCACTTCCGTTCTTCTTCACAATTTTTATGTAGGCATCACTCCTTGGAATAGATATATTCTTGATACCATTACCGGAGGGAATTTCTTGGGTAGTCATACTTTTGATTCTTATAATGCTTTGATAGATTTATTCGGCCCACCACCTCTTTTGGTTAATGGAACTACTTTAACTTTGGAACATGTGATGCAAATGCTTGAAATTATTGAAAATAAAGTTGCCACCATAGAGTTCATTCAGAATTTGGATAAAAAGATCCACAACCAAATTACTCAATATGGATCTAAGGTAGGAGTCACTTTGAAAAAATTTAAAGGAAAGGGACCCTTAGTTAACGAAAAGATAGATCAAGATGCCACAAGAATTGATAAACTTGAGGATATTATCACTAACTTAGGATCTGCCTTTTCTTCCGTAAGAAATACTCCAAATCCTCCTACTACCAAAGTTGCCAAATTGATGTATGTTCCTAAAAATAAGGGTGAATCTTCTAGTAAGGAATATGCGGATCTCAAGTCAATAAGTGTTCACCCCAATTTTTTTGCTATCATTAAGGAACCCTTTGCTACAAATGAATTTCTTGATTTCTTGCCTAGGAGTTTGATCATTAATAAAAATAGGGAAACTCCTACTGGTTATAAGTCTTCAATTGAAGATTTGCATACCAAAGATGATAATACCTAGATCTATCATTGTTTTTATGCCTAGCTAGGAGCGTTAAACGATAGCGCTCGTTGGGAGGCAACCCAATTTTATTTTTGTTCCTTGATTTTTGTTCATGTTTAGTAATAAATATTTCATCTAGCCTCTGTTTAGATGTCGTTTTATGTTTTAATTAGTGTTTGTGCCAAGTAAAACCTATAGGATCTTCTTGGGTGATAATTATTTGATCTTGCTGAAAAAGTCAGAAACTTTCTGCCCATGAAAACAATTGTTAAAAATCACCAGAAAGTGAGAAAATACTGATTCCAATTGAAGTAGATCAATAATCAAATTATCTAGGACTTCATATTTTGGTAGATTTTTCTGAGTTACAGAAGTTTGCGTTAGATACAGATTACTACAGACTGTTCTGTTTTTGACAGATTCTGTTTTTCGTGTGTTGTTTGCTTATTTTGATGAATCTATGGCTAGTATCGGGGGGTATGAACCATAGAGAAGTTGGAATACAGTAGGTTTAATACCAATATAAATAAATACTGAGTTCATTACAGTACCTTAAAGTGGTGGTTTGTTTTATTTTACTAACGGAGCTCATGAGATTTTCTGTTGAGTTTTGTGTTGTGAAGTTTTCAAGTTTTTGGGTAAAGATTTGATGGATTATGGAACAAGGAGTGGCAAGAGCCTAAGCTTGGGGATGCCCAAGGCATCCCAAGGTAAAATTCAAGGACAACCAAAAGCCTAAGCTTGGGGATGCCCCGGAAGGCATCCCATCTTTTGTCTTCGTCTATCAGTAACTTTACTTGATGCTATATTTTTATTCACCACATGATATGTGTTTTGCTTGGAGCGTCTTGTATGATCTGAGTCTTTGATTTTTAGTTTACCACAATCATCATTGATGTACACACCTTTTGGAGAGACACACATGAATCGGAATTTATTAGAATACTCTATGTGCTTCACTTATATCTTTTGAGCTAGATAATTTTGCTCTAGTGCTTCGCTTATATCTTTTTAGAGCACGGTGGTGGTTTATTTTATTTTATAGAAATTATTGATCTCTCATTCTTCACTTATATTATTTTTAGAGTCTTTTAGAACAGCATGGTAATTTGCTTTGGTTAAAATTTTAGTCCTAAAGTGATGAGCATCCAAGATAGGTATAATAAAAACTATCATATAAAGTGCATTGAATACGATGAGAAGTTTGATTCTTTATGATTGTTTTGAGATATGAAGATGGTGATATTAGAGTCATGCTAGTTGAGTAGTTGTGAATTTGAGAAATACTTGTGTTAAAGTTTGTTATTCCCGTAGCATGCACGTATGGTGAACCGTTATGTGATGAAGTCGGAGCATGATTTATTTATTGATTGTCTTCCTTATGAGTGGCGGTCGGGGATGAGCGATGGTCTTTTACTACCAATCTATCCCCCTAGGAGCATGTGCGTAGTACTTTGTTTCGATAACTAATAGATTTTTGCAATAAGTATGTGAGTCCATGGATTATACGCACTCACCCTCCCACCATTGCTAGCCTCTCTAATACCACCCTACTTTCGCCGGTATCATACACCCACCATATACCTTCCTCAAAACAGCCACCATACCTACCTATTACGGCATTTCCATAGCCATTCCGAGATATATTGCCATGCAACTTTCCACTGTTCCATTTATTATGACACGCTCCATCATTGTCATATTGCTTTGCATGATCATGTAGTTGACATAGTATTTGTGGCAAAGCCACTGTTCATGATTTTCATACATGTCACTCTTGATTCATTGCATATCCCGGTACACCGCCGGAGGCATTCACATAGAGTCATATTTTGTTCTAAGTATTGAGTTGTAATTTTTTGAGTTGTAAGTAAATAAAAGTGTGATGATCATCATTATTAGAGCATTGTCCCAAGTGAAGAAAGGATGATGGATACTATGATTCCCCCACAAGTCGGGATGAGACTCCGGACTGAAAAAAAAAGAGAAAGAAAAGAGGCCATAAAAAAGAGAAAGGCCCAAACAAAAAAATGAAAAAATGAGAGAAAAAGAGAGAAGGGACAATGTTACTATCCTTTTACCACACTTGTGCTTCAAAGTAGCACCATGATCTTCATGATAGAGTGTCTCCTATATTGTCACTTTCATATACTAGTGGGAATTTTACATTATAGAACTTGGCTTGTATATTCCAATGATGGGCTTCCTCAAAATGCCCTAGGTCTTCATGAGCAAGCGAGTTGGATGCACACCCACTTAGTTTCTTTTGTTGAGCTTTCATACACTTATAGCTCTAGTGCATCCATTACATGGCAATCCCTTCTCACTCACATTGATATCTATTGATGGGAATCTCCATAGCCCGTTGATACGCCTAGTTGATGTGAGACTATCTTCTTCTTTTTGTCTTCTCCACAACCACCATTCTATTCAACATATAGTGCTATGTCCATGGCTCACGCTCATGTATTGCGTGAAGATTGAAAAAGTTTGAGAACATCAAAAGTATGAAACAATTGCTTGGCTTGTCATCGGGGTTGTGCATGATTTAAATATTTTGTGTGATGAAGATAGAGCATAGCCAGACTATATGATTTTGTAGGGATAACTTTCTTTGCCATGTTATTTTGAGAAGACATGATTGCTTTATTAGTATGCTTGAAGTATTATTATTTTATGTCAATATTAAACTTTTGTTTTGAATCTTTCGGATATGAACATTCATGCCACAATAAATAAAATTACATTAAGAAATATGCTAGGTAGCATTCCACATAAAAAAATTATGTTTTTATCATTTACCTACTCGAGGACGAGTAGGAATTAAGCTTGGGGATGCTTGATACGTCTCCAACGTATCTATAATTTTTTATCATTCCATGCTATTATATTATCTATTTTGAATGTTTAATGGGCTTTATTATACACTTTTATATTATTTTTGGGACTAACCTACTAACCGGAGGCTCGGTGCAAATTGCTGTTTTTTTGCCTATTTTAGTGTTTCATAGAAAAAGGAACATCAAACGGAGTCCAAACGGAATGAAACCTTCGCGAGGATTGTTTTTGGAACAAACACAATCCAGGAGACTTGGAGTGGACGTCAAGGAAGCAACGAGGCAGCCATGAGATAGGGAGGCGCGCCCAGGGGGGTAGGCGCGCCCCCCACCCTCGTGGGCCCCTTGTGGCTCCACCAACCTACTTCCTTCGCCTATATATACTCTTATACCCTGAAAACATCCAGGAGCACCACGAAACCGTATTTCCACCGCCGCAACCTTCTGTACCCGTGAGATCCCATCTTGGGGCCTTTTCCAAGCTCACGGAGGGGGAATCGATCATGGAGGGCTTCTACATCAACACCATAGCCTCTCCGATGATGTGTGAGTAGTTTACCACAAACCTTTGGGTCCATAGTTATTAGCTAGATGGCTTCTTCTCTCTCTTTGGATCTCAATACAAAGTTTTCCTCAATTCTCTTGGAGATCTATTCGATGTAATACTTTTTGCGGTGTGTTTGTCGAGATCCGATGAATTGTGGGTTTATGATCAAGATTATCTATGAACAATATTTGATTCTTCTCTGAATTCGTATATGTATGATTTGATATCTTTGCAAGTCTCTTCGAATTATTAGTTTGGTTTGGCCTACTAGATTGATCTTTCATGCAATGGGAGAAGTGCTTAGATTTGGGTTCAATCTTGCGGTGTCCTTTCCCAGTGACAGCAGGGGCAGCAAGGCAGTTGTATTATTGCCATCGAGGATAAAAAAATGGGGTTTATATCATATTGCTTGAGTTTATCCCTCTACCTCATGTCATCTTGCTTAATGCATTACTCTGTTCTTATGAACTTAATACTCTAGATGCATGCTGGATAGCGGTTGATGTGTGGAGTAATAGTAGTAGATGTATAATTGTTTCGGTCTACTTGTCACAGACGTGATGGCTATATACATGATCATGCGTAGATATTCTCATAACTATGCACTTTTCTATCAATTGCTCGACAGTAATTTGTTCACCCACCGTAGAATTTAATATCTTGAGAGAAGCCACTAGTGAAACCTATGGCCCCCGGGTCTATCTTCCATCATATAAGTTTCCGATCTATTTTATTTTGTAATCTTTACTTTTCAATCTATACCATAAAAATACCAAAAATATTTATCTTATTATCTCTATCAGATCTCACTTTTGCAAGTGGTCGTGAAGGGATTTACATCCTCTTTATCGCGTTGGTTGCAAGGTTTTTATTTGTTTGTGCAGGTACGAGAGATTTGCGTGTAGTCTCCTACCGGATTGATACCTTGGTTCTCAAAAACTGAGGGAACTACTTGCGCTACTTTGCTGCATCACCCTTTCCTCTTCAAGATAAAACCAACGCATGCTCAAGAGGTAGCAGCCCGCTCACCTCGTCCCCGCCTGCTCCTCCACCCGAGGAGGGTTCGGCCGGGGGCACCCTGGAGCCCCCCGCCCTGCCTCCTCCTCTGGTGGCCCCCGATGACCTACACGCCTCGCCAGGAGCACTGACCGTGGCGGTGCCCGACGACGTGACCACTCCTGTCACTGCGCACCCCCCACGGACAGTGGCATACGCCCGGCGGCCCCACTCCACCTCGACGCTGGTGACAGCCTCTCGCTGCAGTGCCCACCTCGACACGGCCCCTCCGGCGGACTTCCCAGCCCCGTCCACCCCCGAGCGTGCTGAGCTTAGGGTGGCGGTCAGGAACCTCGAGCCAGGTGCGGATTCCATCCCCCCTAGTTCTTCCAGTTGTTCCTTTTCCACGCTCAAAGTCGTTCCCCTTGGCCACCTCGCCAAGGTGGCCACTAACTCGGCTATCATCTTGATGGGAAGTTGGACCCCCCCTTAGAGCAGATCGAGGCCATTAGGGCCCGCGAGATCTTAGATGGTAAGCTGGCTGAAACTTGGCCGCGCCTCCGCCACCAACCCGCGGAACCGACCGCCACCCCTTCCACGGCGGTGGTTCCGACGGTGGCCAGCGAGGTGATCCGTGGGCGCACCAGCTCTCGCACTGCGGCCCTCCGGGTGTAGAGCGCCTCCCGTGTCCTAGGGTCAAGCAGCCCCCCGATGGAGGTCTAAATGCGAGCCCTATTCTGGAACATCCGCAGTTTCGGCCATGACAGCCGGCACCGCCAACTCATCAAGTACATGCGAGATGAACACATCGACATCATTGCCATCCAGGAAACCATGCGCACTGAGTTTTCCCTCCCCGAGCTTGATTGCCTTAGCCCTCACCTATTCTCCTGGCATTGGCTCCCTTCTGGTGGGACCACTAGGCACTCGGGCGGCATCCTTTTAGGAGTAAAGGATGCCACCTTCAAGGTGGGCGGCATGGACCAGGGCGAATTCTTCGTTAGTATGGAGATATTTGAGTGGGCACTCAACTTCAAATGGGAAGTCGTGATCGTCCATGGACCGGCGGACCATCGTCGCTCCCCGGCCTTCCTTGCTGAGCTGCAACAGAAGATCTCTGCTTCCCCCCTCCCTGTAGTCATGGGAGGAGACTTCAACCTCATCCGCTCCCCGGATGAGAAGAACAATGACCGGATCAATTTCCCCCGGATGCAGCTATTCAACGACTGTATCGCGGAGCTCGGCCTCCGCAAGCTAGAGCGGGCGGGTGCTAGGTTCACCTGGACAAACCGTCAAGTTGACCCGACGCGATCCGTCCTAGATCGCATCCTAGTCTCTCCGGAGTGGGAACTTAGGTGCCCCTTGGCCTAGCTGCGGGCGATCACCCGGATTGGAGCTGACCACGTTCCCCTCCTCCTCTCCGCCACCGACGAGCGCCCGCCCATCCCACCGCGTTTTCGGTTTGAGCTCTTCTGGCTCAACCAGGCAGGATTCCGTGAGGAGGTCATGGCTAAGGGGATCTTGATGTCTACTACACAACCTTCTTCTTGTAGACGTTGTTGGGCCTGCAAGTGCACAGGTTTGTAGGACAGTAGCAAATTTCCCTCAAGTGGATGACCTAAGGTTTATCGATCCGTAGGAGGCGTAGGATGAAGATGGTCTCTCTCAAACAACCCTGCAACCAAATAACAAAGAGTCTCTTGTGTCCCCAACACACCCAATACAATGGTAAATTGTATAGGTGCACTAGTTCGGCGAAGAGATGGTGATACAAGTACAATATGGATGTAGATAAAGGTTTTTTTAATCTGAAAATATAAAAACAGCAAGGTAACAAGTGGTAAAAGTGAGCGTAAACGGTATTGCAATGCTAGGAAACAAGGCCTAGGGTTCATACTTTCACTAGTGCAAGTTCTCTCAACAATAATAACATAGATAGATCATATAACAATCCCTCAACATGCAACAAAGAGTCACTCCAAAGCCACTAATAGCGGAGAAAAAACGTAGAGATTATGGTAGGGTACGAAACCACCTCAAAGTTATTCTTTCGGATCAATCTATTAAAGAGTTCCTACTAGAATAACACCTTAAGACACAAATCAACCAAAACCCTAATGTCACCTAGATACTCCATTGTCACCTCAAGTATCCGTGGGCATGATTATACGATATGCATCACACAATCTCAGATTCATCCAACCAACACAAAGTACTTCAAAGAGTGCCCCAAAGTTTCTACCGGAGAGTCAAGAACGTGTGCCAACCCCTATGCATAGGTTCATGGGCGGAACCCGCAAGTTGGTCACCAAAACATACATCAAGTGGCACGTGAAATCCCATTGTCACCACAGATAAACACGACAAGACATACATCAAGTGTTCTCACAAAAGACTCAATCCGATAAGATAACTTCAAAGGGGAAACTCAATTCATCACAAGAGAGTAGAGGGGGAGAAACATCATAAGATCCAACTACAATAGTGTAACATCCCAAATTTTCAAATTGGAATGTTATACATAAGAGCATCATTGCATATCATATTTTTTGTTGCATTTTTGCTCGATCCTAGAAATTCAACACAACTCAAGGACCCACGGAGAGAGTTGGGGATTTCGTTATTTTCATATTTGAGTTTTCTTAAATTTTGAAAATAGGATCATTTGATTTTAATTATTTTATCTTCAATTATTTCTACTATCAAAATATGAGAGAGGGAATAAAAAGACTTTCCCAAAATAAAGAAATAATGAAGATTTAATAATAAAATCAAATAAGATTTTATTTTGGAGTTTTTCGCCTTTTTATTTGAATTTAGGAAAAATGCGCGTTTTTCAAAATTGCATTTAGGCCCCAAATAAATGTTCATCCTGTCCGGCTTGATTTTAGAAGCCGGGGAAAATTTATTTCGGGATTTTTGGAGTCCGTTTAGTATTTCTTTTTACTTTTCTTCTGTGCGGAATTATTAAAAAAAATGTGCACCGACCTTGGGCCGTGCCCGAGCGGGACTCCGCTCGGGGGGGCACTATATAAAGTGCCGCCCACGCCCAGCCCACCCGCAGCAGCCGCCCGACCCACCGCGCCCACCACCAAGCCCAACCCGCCTGAAACCCTAACCCTAGCCATGGCCGATCCGCCGCCGCCGCCACCGCCCGTCGCGGACCCGCCACCGACTTCGCCACCGACCCGCCGTCGAGGTTCGCCGCCGTCTCATAAACCGTGCCGCCGGTTTTTTTAAAAAACCGAGCGGATTTTTCTTCGGTTTTTTTCGGTTTTTTAGTTTTTGTTTTTTTAGATCGGTTTTTTTCGGTTCGGCTAAATAGCGAACGTTCGTTCGTTCGTTCGTTATTAACGAACACGTTCGTCAGATTAGTTTAGTTAACGAACATCCGTTCGTTAACCTGTTCGTCTTTTTTCTTTTTCTCGGATTTAATCCGCGATTTTTCTGATCACGATTCCTGATCCGATTTTCGTTTTAGTATAACTTTTCGCTCGTTTATCAGAATCAGGCGATTCAAGCGCCTGGAGTTTCGTCTCGAAACCCTCTTTCCGAATAACCAACTTAAACAAGTTTTTGCTACGGTACAATTTGACTTAGATCCAGATTAGTAAAACGGAGCTGTTTTCTTTCGCCGTTTGACTTTCGTTGCTTCGTTTGATTGGATTCTCTTTACAAACCGGAGTTCTTAAGTTGAACTATCTGGTTAGATCTTCTATGTGAGTTTTACCTGTGCATTAGATGAGTACTTATTGTATGATTGTTTGTCTGCGATAGAATACCCGGAGTGCGCCGCCTGTTACTTCGTGTCTCTAGGTTTCGCGGATCATCAGCAAGGCAAGTAACACTTTGATCATACCTTTTCTACTACCTAGTTTTTATGCATTAGATCTATCCTCAAACATTGCATGATTAGGATCTAATTAAATTGTGGGATGGGAAGTAGTTGAGGTAGTACCTATTACCTGTTTTATTATCAAACCCCTGGGAGTTACTTTTACGTTTGCTTATTATGCCATGCTATGCTAGTAGACGTGGATTGGGTGAGTGTATTCCATGACAGATGTGAGATTGTTAAATTAATGGTTTAATTAAGGTGGCAACTTAAACACACATCTGGGTGGATTGAGGCACCTGGTTTCTATCAGGATTTGCCTGTATTTCTTCGGACCGCCACCTGTGCTCAAAGGGATCATGAGATTATTCATGCTAGAAACTTCCGTGTGCAGCCACATGCTACTATGGGCTCTAGCATAGTTGACTAAGTTGTGCGAACTCTTACAGGTAGACTAGCTGATGTAGGGGTTGTAGGTTGGTACGGTCTACCCACATGTAAGGTGCTAGCGCTTCTGAAAGACTATGTCTCGGTCATCCGTTTCTCAAACATCATGTAGTGCGAGAAATCAAACGAAGGAGATCGAGTCTTGTGGGGAAAAGTGCACAAACCTCTACAGAGTGTATAAACTAATCATGGTTAGCCGTGTCCCAGGTTATGGACATCTTGAGTATCTAGTATTTGGATTATCATGTGAATCTCATCATGTTACTGCTAATTAATATTGTTGGGTTTTTAATGAGTACTTTTAATTGGGATTGAGAATGCTGTCAACCATTCTCAATGTTTCACAACCACCATGATAGTTAAATAAATTTATTCCTTTGCAGTAGGGAAAAATTGGCTTTACGCAAAACTATACCCATAGAGCTTTCCACCAGCCAAATATGCATGTAGTATAGGCTTATTCTTCCATTATTCTCTATGTGTTACATTGCCAGCATATTCCATGTGCTGACCCATTTTTGAGCTGCAACGTTTTATGTTGCAGACTTTTCAGACAAAGAGTAAGGTGCTTAGGTCGTGGTTCTATACTCAGTGATGCCGTTGGAGTTGATGGACTCGCTTATTCTTCCAAGACTTCCGCTGTTATCGTTATTAGATGGCCTTAAGCCATATTTATTTTATTAAGTTCTCTCTTGATACATTCGATTGTAATAAGTGTGTGATTGCTACTCTGTTATAAATCCTCCGAGTACTGTGTGGTGTCAGCATTACTGATCCAGGGATGACACCGAGCATAGAGATCGATCGTTTGAGGTCCGGTCGCTACAAAGATGGTATCGAGCACACGCCGATCAGTAGGACACGACCATTAAGCTAAAGCCCTAGATCACTACTCTCTTCTCATTTCTGACTCCTCATCTTTTCTACTCTTATAGGATGACGGAAGCGAGGATCAAGTTCACCCAACCGGATGAAGACACACCCTTTGGACGACACCTGAAGGAAATCACTAAGTACCTGAACATCGGAATACCGAGCTTCACCGGGACCTACAATTCCACTTTACCCGAAGAAGAGTGCTGGAAGATTCAAGCTCAAGTTCCCGGAAGGACGTTTGCGCCAATCACGGAGCCCATAGAATGTGTTTTCAATGCACCAACTTGGAGTCTGGGAAAGAGCATGGCAGCTCACATAACCATGGGACGCATTGGAGAAGTTTACAAAGAAGACCTCAAGGATACTATCTACCAGATTGCGGTATTGAGATGAACAATGAGAGATAGTTGGCACTAAGAAGGATCGATCCATTGCAGCTTTCATCCAGGAGTTAAATCAGCACATTCGACGCTAGGAGAACCAGATGTGCGCAGACATGATGGAGTTGAAGACAACAAAAGCCAAGATTATCGAACTAGAAGGAGAACTGAAGGCCACTCGCAAGGACTACATGGAGGAGATTGTAGCCCTAGTGGGACAAAACGGCGATCTTAAGGAGAATATTGAAGAACTCATGGGAAATTCAGCACCCGGAGGAGAAGATGAAGATTGCACCTGTCCAGAGAACTACATCATCATCGACGACACCGATTTCGATCCTAGTGATGATGACTACGAAGATGAAGCTGGGGCAGATATCATGGAGTCTTCATCGAAGCAGTTTTTCTAGTTGACCACCATAACAGTAGTAGATTCCCCCATTAAAGATTAGTTTTAGTTTCAGCACTTTGTAACGATAGATAGACCGTTGTATGCCCTTGTTTGAATTGATTGGAGTGATATTGTGTGATTTGTCTCATGTGCATATGGGTAGTGTTTCTCTCTAGACCTCATTCTATTCTTAACTCTCGTCTTTTCCATAAACCCTCAGATGCCTCCGAGACGCGACCCCGGATTTGTTTTCCCGCCAGAGATCACTCAGTTGATTCAGCAGCAGAATGCCTTGATTCAAACATTGGTACAGAACCAAGGCAACAACAACAACAACCCACCGCCACCACCACCTGTTGACCATTTGACCCGTTTCTTAAGGCTGAACCCGCCGGTGTTTTTCAGTAGCACCGAGCCGATTGTTGTAGATGATTGGCTCCGCAAAGTAGGGCGGGAGTTGACCACTGCAGGATGTACAGATGGGGAAAAGGTGAAATTTGCCGCACATCAGCTTGAAGGACCCGCAGCAGCATGGTGGGAGAATTTTACAGCCACTTACCTCAGAGACACCGCCACATGGGATCGGTTTGACAAGCTTTCCGTCTGCCCATGTTTCAGCAGGAGCTATGGCCATGAAGAAGCGTGAGTTTCGCAACTTGCGCCAAGGAGGACCAGACAGTTGGCGAAGATGTAGATGATTTTAGTAAGTTAGCACGTTATGCCCCGGATGACGTTGCTACGGACGCAGCTAAGGCAGGAGAAGTTTCTAGAAGGATGAATGATGAGTGAGCATGCGCTTGATGGTAGCCACCTTCAACAACTACCGGAGTTGGTAGATCGTGCTCTTATGATTGAAGGAAGCAACAGAAATTGAAAACCGCAAGTGAAGTATGGACGGGAATTATAACTCGAGCTCGTGAAAACTTCGCTTTACCCGAAGCCGGAGGACAATTTCAGCATATCCACGGAGGAGGTAGCTCGCACAACCATAATGGCACCAAGAATGGGAACGGAATGGAGGAAGCAATGGACAAAACCGCACCAACCCGTCAACACCATCCAAGGTAGACTGAGCCATATCACTTGCTTTAAGTGCCGTAAGATGGGCATTATGCAAATGATTGTCCAGAAGGCCAAAATGGTAATGGCAATGGAAGCTCAGGAAAGAAGCCGAACCCTTTCAATAGGGGACAAGTGAACCACGTTACCGTGGAGGAGGTTGAAGCTCAGCCAGATGCAATAATAGGTAAGTTTTTGGTTAAGACTTTTACTGCAGTTGTTCTTTTTGATACTGGTGCATCGCATTCATACATATCAAGGGGATTTGTGGATAAGTATAAACTACCAACCCAAGCCCTTAGGTCACCCATGCTAGTAACCTCACCCGGAGCAGAATACATGGCTAGTATATGGTGTGATCGACTGTCATTAAGGATTGGACACTATGTATTTCCCTCGGACCTAATAGTTCTGGAATCGCAAGGATTGGATGTGATATTAGGCATGTATTGGTTATCGAAGTATGGAGGGAACATAGATTGCGCCAGTAAGTCGATTTTGCTTACCACCCAAGAAGGGAGGAGAATCAAGTTTGTATCACGGCATGAGCCGAGGAGAGCACATGTAAATTCCTTAACAAGAGTTGTGCATGAGGAAGTACCAGTGGTAAGGGATTACCCGGACGTGTTTAGGAAGGTTGCCGAGCATGCCGCCGACAGAGACATTGAATTTCTGATTGAACTATCGCCGAGCATTTGGCGATATCTAAGAGACCGTATAGGATGCCAGCCCAAGATTTGGAGGAAATTAAGAAGCGATTAAGGAGTTCTTGGATAAAGGTTTTATTCGCCCAAGTTCTTCGCCTTGGGGATCACCAGTACTTCTAGTGGAGAAGAAGGATGGATCATTAAGAATGGTTGTAGATTATCGAGGATTGAATGAAGTGACCATTAAGAACAAGTACCCACTACCGATGATCAATGACTTGTTTGACCAATTGCAAGGAGCTAAGGTGTTTTCCAAGATCGATTTGCGATTAGGGTACCATCAGTTGAAGATTCGAGAGCAGGATATACCTAAGACGGCTTTTACCACCAGGTACGGGCTGTATGAGTATACCGTTATGTCATTTGGTCTGACTAACGCACCTGCCTATTTTATGAACATGATGAACAAAGTGTTTATGGAGTTTTTGGATAAGTTCGTCGTGGTGTTCATTTATGATATTTTGGTTTACTCGAAGAATGAAGAAGAACATAAGGAGCATTTGCGTTTGGTACTCGAGAAGCTCAGGGAACATCAGTTGTATGCCAAGTTCAGCAAGTGTGAGTTTTGGTTAAAGGAAGTTGGTTTTCTCGGACATGTTATATCCGGAGAAGGTATAGCAGTAGACCCCACTAAAGTTGCCACGGTGACAAACTGGGAAGCGCCAACAACAGTTGGGGAGATCCGGAGTTTCCTTGGACTCGCAGGATACTACCAGAGATTCATTGAGAATTTCTCGAGGATTGCGAAGCCTATGACAGAATTGTTGAAGAAGGATACCAATTTTATTTGGACTGAGGAGTGTGAGGCTAGTTTCCAAGAGTTGAAGAAGCGTTTGGTTACCTCACCAGTATTAATCCTACCAGACCAAAACAAGGATTACGAAGTTTATTGCGACGCTTCACGCCGAGGACTTGGAGCAGTGCTTATGCAGGAGGGAAGAGTTGTTTCGTATGCTTCAAGATAGCTTAAGCCTCATGAGTTAAATTATGCTACGCATGATTTGGAGTTAGCAGCCGTAGTGCATGCGTTGAAAACATGGAGACATTTCCTCATTGGAAATCATTGTGAGGTGTATACGGATCACAAGAGTTTGAAGTACATCTTCACGCAGAAGGAGTTAAATCTCAGGCAGAGAAGATGGTTGGAACTCATCAAGGATTATGACTTGAGATTGCATTACCACCCCGGAAAGGCTAACGTGGTAGCAGACGCGTTGAGCCGTAAGAGTCATGTTAACATCCTAATGACCGGAGGTTTACCAAATGAATTAGCCGAGGAATTTCAGGAGCTATGCTTGGAAATAGTTCCGCGAGGCTATGTAGCAGCATCGGAGATTCATCAACTTTGATGGACAAAATCAGAGAAGCTCAAAGGGCAGATAAGGAAGTTGCTTCTATTAAGGAGAAGATGAGCAAGGGAAAAGCAAAGGGATTTCGTGAGGATGAGCACGATACCTTATGGTTTGAAGACCGTGTTTATGTGCCCAATGACCCGGAGATTCGGAAGTTGATTTTGCAAGAGGCACATGATTCACCATATTCGATTCACCCAGGAAATACCAAGATGTATTTGGATTTGAAGGATACGTTCTGGTGGACCGGAATGAAGAAGGATATTGCGGAGTACGTAGAAGTTTGTGATGTATGTCAGAGGGTGAAGGCAGAGCATCAGAAGCCAGCAGCATTGTTACAGCCATTGCCTATACCCGAATGGAAGTGGGATAAACTAGGCATGGATTTCATCACGGGATTGCCCAGGACTCGTTCGAGCTATGACTCAATTTGGGTTGTAGTCGATCGTTTGACAAAGGTAGCTCATTTCATTCCAGTAACGACTACCTACAGCAGTGCCAAATTGGCTAAGATATACATGACAAGGATTGTATGCTTGCATGGAGTTCCGAGGAGTATCGTATCAGATAGAGGAACCAAATTCACCTCAAAGTTCGGAAGCAGCTTGCACGAAACTTTGGGAACCAGTCTGGAGTTTAGCACACTTTTTCATCCACAGCAGATGGACAAACCGAGAGAGTAAACCAGATTTTGGAGGATATGCTTAGAGCTTGTGCTTTGGATTATGGATCCAGCTGGGACGAAAATTTGCCATATGCGGAGTTTTCTTACAACAACAGTTATCAATCTAGTTTGAAGATGGCCCCTTTCGAAGCCTTGTACGGAAGGAGGTGCAGGACCCCGTTGTTGTGGGATCAAGTTGGAGAACGCCAGTTGTTTGGACCGGATTTGATTAAGGAGTCTGAACGGAAAGTAAAGTTAATTCGCGATAGGCTCAAGGTAGCCCAGTCCAGACAGAAGAGCTATGCAGACTCAAAACGCAAGGAGACAGAATACGAAGTCGGAGACAGAGTTTATCTTCGAGTATCTCCGCTTCGAAGAGTGAAGCGTTTTGGTGTTAAAGGAAAATTACCGCCATGTTTTGTGGGACCATATCGTGTTTTGGAGCGCATGGGAGAAGTTGCGTACAAGTTGGAACTACCCGAAGGATTGTCAGGAGTTCATGATGTGTTCCATGTATCTCAGTTGAAGAAGTGTCACGCATAGATGGCGGATATACCACTAAGAGATACTGTGCCACTAGAGGCGATTCAGTTGAATAACGATTTGACCTACGAGGGGAAACCAATTAAGATTCTGGAGTATGCCAGCCGAGTCACCCGCAGCAAGGTCATTAAGTTTTGCAAAGTTCAGTGGAGCCACCACACCGAGGATGAAGCCACATGGGAGCGAGAGGAAGATCTTCTTAAGGACCACCCTCACCTATTTTCTAGCCAACCCGAATCTCGAGGGCGAGATTCATCTTAAGGGGGTAGGTTTGTAACATCCCAAATTTTCAATTTGGAATGTTATACATAAGAGCATCATTGCATATCATATTTTTTGTTGCATTTTTGCTCGATCCTAGAAATTCTACACAACTCAAGGACCCACGGAGAGAGTTGGGGATTTCGTTATTTTCATATTTGAGTTTTCTCAAATTTTGAAAATAGGATCATTTGATTTTAATTATTTTATCTTCAATTATTTCTACTATCAAAATATGAGAGAGGGAATAAAATGACTTTCCCAAAATAAAGAAATAATGAAGATTTAATAATAAAATCAAATAAGATTTTATTTTGGAGTTTTTCGCCTTTTTATTTGAATTTAGGAAAAATGCGTGTTTCTCAAAATTGCATTTAGGCCCCAAATAAATGTTCATCTTGTCCGGCTTGATTTTAGAAGCCGGGGAAAATTTATTTCGGGATTTTTGGAGTCCGTTTAGTATTTCTTTTTATTTTTCTTCTCCGCGGAATTATTTAAAAAAAAACGTGCACCGACCTTGGGCCGTGCCCGAGCGGGACTCCGCTCGGGGGGGCACTATATAAAGCGGCGCCCGCGCCCAAATTTCACCCGAGCCGCCAAATTTACCACCGCGCCTCGCCACGCCCAACCCGCTGAAACCCTAACCCTAGCCACGCCCGATCCATTGCCGACCTTGCCGCCGTCGCCGGACCCGCCGCCGACTTCGCCGCCCGACCCGCCGCCTCGTAAACCGTGCCGCCGGTTTTTTTAAAAAAACCGAGCGGATTTTTCTTCGGTTTTTTTAGTTTTCATTTTTTAGATCGGTTTTTTTTCGGTTCGGCTAAATAGCGAACGTTCGTTCGTTCGTTTTTAACGAACGCGTTCGTCAGATTAGTTTAGTTAACGAACGTCCGTTCGTTAACCTGTTCGTCATTTTTCTTTTTCTCGGATTTAATCCGCGATTTTTCTGATCACGATTCCTGATCCGATTTTCGTTTTAGTATAACTTTTCGCTCGTTTATCGGAATCAGGCGATTCAAGCGCCTGGAGTTTCGTCTCGAAACCCTCTTTCCGAATAACCAACTTAAACAAGTTTTTGCTATGGTAAAATTTGACTTAGATCCAGATTAGTAAAACAGAGCTGTTTTCTTCCGCCGTTTGACTTTCGTTGCATCGTTTGATTTGATTCTTTTTGCAAACCGCAGTTCTTAAGTTGAACTATCTGGTTAGATCTTCTATGTGAGTTTTACCTGTGCATTAGATGAGTACTTATTGTATGATTGTTTGTCTGCGATAGAATACCCGGAGTGCGCCGCCTGTTACTTCGAGTCTCTAGGTTTCGCGGATCATCAGCAAGGCAAGTAACACTTTGATCATACCTTTTCTACCACCCAGTTTTTATGCATTAGATCTATCCTCAGACATTGCATGATTAGGATCTAATCAAATTGTGGGATGGGAAGTAGTTGAGGTAGTACCTATTACCTGTTTTATTATCAAACCCCTAGGAGTTACTTTTACGTTTGCTTATTATGCCATGCTATGCTAGTAGACGTGGATTGGGTGAGTGTATTCCATGACAGATGTGAGATTGTTAAACTAATGGTTTAATTAAGGTGGCAACTTAAACACACATCTGGGTGGATTGAGGCACTGGTTTCTATCGAGATTTGCTCAGATTTCTTGGACCGCCACCCGTGCTCAAAGGGATCATGAGATTATTCATGCTAGAAACTTCCGTGTGCAGCCACATGCTACTATGGGCTCTAGCATAGTTGACTAAGTTGTGCGAACTCTTACGGGTAGACTAGCTGATGTAGGGGTTGTAGGTTGGTACGGTCTACCCATATGTAAGGTGCTAGCACTTCTGAAAGACTATGTCTCGGTCATCCGTTTCTCAAACATCATGTAGTGCGAGAAATCAAACGGAGGAGATCGAGTCTTGTGGGGAAAAGTGCACAAACCTCTGCAGAGTGTATAAACTAATCATGGTTAGCCGTGTCCCCGGTTATGGACATCTTGAGTATCTAGTATTTGGATTATCATGTGAATCTCATCATGTTACTGCTAATTAATATTGTTGGGTTTTTAATGAGTACTTTTAATTGGGATTGAGAATGCTGTCAACCATTCTCAATGTTTCACAACCACCATGATAGTTAAATAAATTTATTCCTTTGCGTTAGGGAAAATTGGCTTTACGCAAAACCTGTACCCATAGAGCTTTCCACCAGCCAAATATGCATGTAGTATAGGCTTATTCTTCCATTATTCTCTATGTGTTACATTGCCAGCATATTCCATGCGCTGACCCGTTTTCGGGATGCAATGTTTTATATTGCAGACTTTTCAGACAACGAGTAAGGTGCTTAGGTCGTGGTTCTATACTCAGTGATGCCGTTGGAGTTGATGGACTCGCTTACTCTTCCAAGACTTCCACTGTTATCGTTATTAGATGGCCTTAAGCCATATTTATTTTATTAAGTTCTCTCTTGAGACATTCGATTGTAATAAGTGTGTGATTGCTACTCTGTTATAAATCCTCCGAGTACTGTGTGGTGTCAGCATTACTGATCCAGGGATGACACTGAGCACAGAGATCAGACTGTTTGAGGTCTGGTCGCTACAAATAGCAAAGCTCGGGATACATCAAGATCGTGCCATAGAGGGAACACGAGAGAGAACACGAGAGAGAGAGAGATCAAACACATAGCTACTGGTACATACCCTCAGCCCCGAGGGTGAACTATTCCCTCCTCGTCATGGAGAGCGCCAGGATGATGAAGATGGCCATCGGTGATGGGTTCCCCCTCCGGCATGGTGCCGGAACGGACTCCCGAGAGGTTTTTGGTGGCTACAGAGGCTTGCGGCGGCGGAACTCCCGATCTATCTTCTCCGTGGATGTTTTTAGGGTACGTGAGACTATATAGGCGAAAGAAGTCGGTCGGGAGGTGCTCGAGGGTCCACGAGACGAGGGGCCGCTACAGTAGGGGGCGCCCCTATCTCCTGGGCTCCTCGAGGATCTTCGACTTGATCTCCAAGCCTCCGTGATGATAATCTTCCAAAAATCACACCTTAGAAGGTTTCATTCCGTTTGGACTCGTTTGATATTCCTTTTCTTTGAAATATCAAATGCACAATAAAACAGCAATATGGGCTGGGCCTCCGGTTAATAGGTTAGTCCCAAAAGTAATATAAAAGTGTGAATGCTTGAAGGTGCACAAGTTTGATCAATGATAATTTCAATCACCTTTTCTACCATGATAATATGTCATAACAGTAGTTCACCTCATAAAACTTCTCACGATAAAGTAACAAGCAATTCACATGTCAAAGCATAGACCATAAACTTTCTTGAAAACTAGCAAACTTCATTCTCAGTCATTCAAACAATTGCAATTCATCTTATTTTCAGGAATATCAAACTCCACATACTCACCTATCATATAGTCTTCTACAATTGCTAACATTCACGCAATACTAATGGTTATGGAGTTTTAATCGAACACTAAGAAAGATAGGGGCTTTTAGTGTTGCCTCCCAACGTATTCACCTTTGGGTGATATCAACAATAATAGTTCATGCTAACTTACATCCAATTGGATATATATATCAGGATCACCCCAACACAAAGTGCTTGCCAAAGGATAAAATGAAAAATTGAAAGGTGAAGATCACCTTGACTCTTGCATAAAAGTAAAAGACATAAAGTAAAAGATAGGCCCTTCGCAGAGGGAAGCAGAGGTTATCATGCGCTTTTAGGGTTGGATACACAAAATCTTAATGCGAAAGAACATCACTTTATATTGCCCCTTGTATATGGACCTTTATTATGCAGTCCGTCGCTTTTATTACTTCCATAACAAGTTCGTACAAAGCTTATTTTCCCCGCACTAATAAGTCATGCATATTTAGAGAGCAATTTTTATTGCTTGCACCGATGACAACTTACTTGAAGGATCTTACTCAATCCATAGGTAGGTATGGTGGACTCTCATGGCAAAACTGGGTTTAAGGATATTTGGAAGCACAAGTAGCATCTCTACTTGGTGCAAGGAACTTTGGCTAGCAAGAGGGGGAAAGGCAAGCTCAACATGTTTGAATGATCCATGACAATATACTTTAACTGAGATGTCGGAAAACATAAACCATTACGTTGTCTTCCTTGTCCAACATCAACTCTTTAGCATGTCATACTTAATGAGTGCTCCCAATTATAAAAGATGTCTAGGATAGTGTATTTATATGTGAAATCTCTCTTCCTTCAATATTCTTTCATGAATTGTTCAAATAACCAATACGATGCTTGCTAACCTTCAATAAATTTACAACCTCTACTCTTAGATGTGAAGTCATTACTCCCCATGGGATAAGCAAATGAGACATATATAAATTCAGATTTATGACAATTAACTCATTCAACAATTTACTCATAGGATATAAGTGAAGCACACGAGTAAATGACAAACTACTCCAAAAAGATATAAGCGAAGATATATGAGTAGCTAAATAATTAAGTAGCTATGTGAAGACTCTCTCTCATTAAAGAATTTCAGATCTTGGTATTGCATTCAAACAGCAAGCAAAACAAAATAAAATGACATTGCAAGGATAGCACAACTCATGTTAAGAAGCAAAAACTTAGGCTCAACCGATACTAACCGATAGTTGTTGAAGAAGAAAGGTGGGATGCCTACCGGGGCATCCCCAAGCTTAGATGCTTGAGACTTCTTGAAATATTATCTTGGGGTGCCTTGGGCATCCCCAAGATTGAACTTTTGTGTCTCCTTAATTCCTCTCATATTATGGTTTCTCTTTTTATCAAAAGCTTCATCCACACCAAACTCAACAAGAACTCGTGAGATAGTTTAGTTTAAACCAATGCAAAACCTTATCATTTTCTACTGTAACAAATCACTAAAATTATTATTCAACATTGCATACTAAATGCCTCTGCATATTTAATACTCCTATCCTCAAATAGAATCATTAAACAAGTAAACATATGCAAACATAACAGCAATCTGCCAAAACAGTATAGTCTGTAAAGAATGCAAGAGTATCAATACTTCCCTGACTCCAAAAATTATGAACTAAAATTACCACTGTAATAAATTTATCAGAGCTAAATATGCAAAAATATTCAACATTATACCACTTTCTGACTTTTCTAGGGAATTTTTGCAACAGCGGTAAACTTTCTGTTTTCAAACAGCAACATGTATAGTAGCAAAATAAGCATGGCAAAGGCTATCCTTGACTTTTTTATTGAAACTAAAGATGCAAAACATTATTATAAATAACAGCAAGCAAATACTAACAATAGAAAATGATTCTCCAAGAAAAACACATATCATGTGGTGAATAAAAATATAGCTCCAAGTAAAGTTACCGATGAACGAAGACGAAAGAGGGGATGCCATCCGGGGCATCCCCAAGCTTAGGCTCTTGGTTGTCCTTGAATATTACCTTAGGGTGCCTTGGTCATCCCCAAGCTTAGGCTCTTGCCACTCCTTATTCCATAGTCCATCGAATCTTTAGCCAAAACTTGAAAACTTCACAACACAAAACTTAACAGAAAACTCGTGAGCTTCGTTAGCGAAAGAAAACAAAACACCACTTCAAGGCACTGTAATGAACTCATTCTTTATTTATATTGGTGTTAAACCTACTGTATTACAACTTCTCTATGGTTTATAAACTATTTTACTAGCCATAGATTCATCAAAATAAGCAAACAACACAATGAAAACAGAGTCTGTCAAAAACAGAACAGTCTGTAGTAATCTGTAACTAACGCAAATTATGGAACTCCAAAATTTCTAAAATAAATTGGTGGACCTGAGGAATTTGTCTAGTAATCATCTTAAAAAAGAATCAACTAAATATCACTCTCCAGTAAAAATTTGAAGCTAATCTCGTGAGCGCTAAAGTTTCTGTTTTTTACAGCATGATCATAAAGACTTCACCCAAGTCTTTCTAAAGGTTCTAGTTGGCACAAACACTAATTAAAACATGAAAACACATCTAACCAGAAGCTAGATGGATTATTTATTCCTAAACAGAACCAAAAAGCAAGAAACTAAAATAAAACTGGGTTGCCTCCCAAGAAGCGCTAACGTTTAAAGCCCCTAGCTAGGCATGATGATCTCAATGATGCTCACATAAGAGATAAGAATTGAAACATAAAGAGAGCATCATGAAGAATATGACTAGCACATTTAAGTCTAACCCACTTCCTATTCATAGGGATTTTGTGAGCAAACAACTTATGGGAACAATAATCAACAAGCATAGGAAGACAAAACAAGCATAACTTCAAAAATTTAAGCACATAGAGAGGAAACTTGATATTATTGCAATTCCTACAAGCATATATTCCTCTCTCATAATAATTTTCAGTATCATCATGAATGAATTCAACAATATAACCAGCACCTAAAGCATTCTTTTCATGATCTACAAGCATAGAAAATTTACTACTCTCCACATAAGCAAAATTCTTCTCATTCGGAATAGTGGGAGTATCATAAGATACTTGAACACTAAAAATTGTTTCCACATTAAAAGAGTAATGTTCAGAAAAAGGGTAATCATAATCATGACAAGATTTGCAAATATAATCATCACTACTTTTTATAGCATAAGTTTCATCACAATAATCATCATAAGTAGCAACTTCGTTCTCATCATAATCGATTGAAACCTCTCCCAAGATAGTGGAATCACTAAATAAAGTTGACACTCTTCCAAATCCACTTTCATACTCATCACAATAAAATTCAACATCCTCCAAAATATTGGGATCACTACTTCCTAAAGTTGACACTCTTCCGAACCCACTTTCATCAATATAATCATCATAGGTAGGAGGCATGCTATCATCATAACAACTTTGCATATCAAAACTTGGGGTGCTAAAATATCATCTTCATTAAAATAGCATCCCCAAGCTTGGGACAAACATTAATTTCAGCAAATATATTCTCAAATATTTCATCCTCATCAAACATAGCTTCCCCAAGCTTGGGTTCTTTCATATCATAAGCATAATCACTCTCATCATTAAAAATATGGATAACACCAATAGTAAAGCAATTATCATCATGACAATGAGTAGTAGGGGCAACATCATTTGGGAGGGATACCTTTCTACCTTTGTTGCTCCTTCTTTTCTTTTTCTTCTTCACATTATGTGTAGGTTCAACCTTCCTCTTTGAACTCCTTATTGATGAGATTGGTTGAATAGAAAGCTCCTCCTCGTTACCTGATTCATCATAAGAAATAATAGGAGGAGATTGGGAAGTCTCTTCCCTTTCATTAGTATTCTCACATCTTCCATTTGCTTTCTTTTCTTTAGGTAATTGGCAATATAAGGATTTTCAATGCAATTCTCGGCACAAAACATATAAATCTTTTCTAGATCAATATCAAGAAAATGCTTAAGATTAAATTCTGGAATAGGCTTAGTTAAACGTTTCAACTCTTCACAACCCAAAAGCAATCTAAGTTCATTGTAATGAGAAAGGGAGATCAAATCATCACAATTTTTGGACACGATCCGATCATGAAACAATTTGCATTGGAGATGTAAATGATCTTGTTTATTGCAAAATTCACAACGGGAAAGATATCTTAAATTCTCCGCACTCTTATCTAGCCTTTCTTGCAACTTCTTAGTTTCTAAATACTTATGCCTCTTGCAATATATATCTTCTTTATTTGGTGTGTTAATACAAACATGCACTCCACAAAAGTTGACATGCTTATGAGAGATATTTTCATCATGACTAGAGCAATCATCATTAGTACTATGGATATTCAAGGAGTTTATACTAACAACATTGCAATCATGCTCATCATTCAACGATTTAGTACCAAGCATTTTAAAGCATTCTTCTTCTAGCACTTGAGCACAATTTTCCTTTCCATCAAACTCACGAAAGAAATTAAAAAGACGAAGCGTACGAGACAAACTTAACTCCAGTTTTTTTGTAGTTTTCTTTTACAAACTAAACTAGTGATAAAACAAGAAACAAAAAGATTCGATTGCAAGATCTAAAGATATACCTTCAAGCACTCACCTCCCCGGCAACAGCACCAGAAAAGAGCTTAGTTGACGGGGTGTTAGTGAGTGCCGCTTACCTAGCCTCCCCGGCAACGGCGCCAGAAAAGAGCTTGATGTCTACTACACAACCTTCTTCTTGTAGACATTGTTGGGCCTGCAAGTGCACAGGTTTGTAGGACAGTAGCAAATTTCCCTCAAGTGGATGACCTAAGGTTTATCAATCCGTAGGAGGCGTAGGATGAAGATGGCTCTCTCAAACAACCCTGTAACCAAATAACAAAGAATCTCTTGTGTCCCCAACACACCCAATACAATGGTAAATTGTATAGGTGCACTAGTTCGACGAAGAGATGGTGATACAAGTACAATATGGATTGTAGATAAAGGTTTTTGTAATCTGAAAATATGAAAACAGCAAGGTAACAAGTGGTAAAAGTGAGCGTAAACGGTATTGCAATGCTAGGAAACAAGGCCTAGGGTTCATACTTTCACTAGTGCAAGTTCTCTTGACAATAATAACATATATAGATCATATAACAATCCCTCAACATGCAACAAAGAGTCACTCCAAAGCCACTAATAGTGAGAACAAACGTAGAGATTATGGTAGGGTACGAAACCACCTCAAAGTTATTCTTTCGGATTGATCTATTAAAGAGTTCGTACTATAATAACACCTTAAGACACAAATCAACCAAAACCCTAATGTCACCTAGATACTCCATTGTCACCTTAAGTATCCGTGGGCATGATTATACGATATGCATCACACAATCTCAGATTCATCCAACCAACACAAAGTACTTCAAAGAGTGCCCCAAAGTTTCTACCGGAGAGTCAAGAACGTGTGCCAACCCCTATGCATAGGTTCATGGGCGGAACCCGCAAGTTGGTCACCAAAACAAACCTCAAGTGGCACATGAAATCCCATTGTCACCACAGATAAACACGGCAAGACATACATCAAGTGTTCTCATAAAAGACTCAATCCGATAAGATAACTTCAAAGGAGAAACTCAATTCATCACGAGTAGAGGGGGAGAAACATCATAAGACCCAACTACAATAGCAAAGCTCGGGATACATTAAGATCGTGCTATAGAGGGAACACGAGAGAGGACACGAGAGAGAGAGAGAGATCAAACACATAGCTACTGGTACATACCCTCAGCCCCGAGGGTGAACTACTCCCTCCTCGTCATGGAGAGCACCGGGATGATGAAGATGGCCACCGGTGATGGGTTCCCCCTCCGGCAGGGTGTCGGAACAGATTCCCGAGAGGTTTTTGGTGGCTACAGAGGCTTGCGGCGGTGGAACTCCCGATCTATCTTCTCCGTGGATGTTTTGAGGGTACGTGGGACTATATAGGCGAAAGAAGTCGGTCGGGAGGTGCTCGAGGGGTCCACAAGACAGGGGGTCGCGCCCTGTAGGGGGGGGGGCGCCCCCCTATCTCCTGGGCTCCTCGAGGATCTTCTGACTTGATCTACAAGCCTCCAGGATGATAATCTTCCAAAAAATCACGCTGCCGAAGGTTTCATTCCGTTTGGACTCCGTTTGATATTCCTTTTCTTCGAAATACTGAAACAGACAATAAAACAACAATACGGGCTGGGCCTCCAGTTAATAGGTTAGTCCCAAAAGTAATATAAAAGTGTATAATAAAGCCCATAATCATTCAAAACACAAAGTAATATAGCATGAATGCTTCATAAATTATAGATACATTGGAGACGTATCAGATCTCCGTGCGGTCTTGTCCCCACCGCTCCATGTCCGCCGTTGACTCGTGGCAGTTTTGTGCCAAGCACGCTCGCTGCTACGTCTTGAGCTTGCGTTGGTTTTCCCCGAAGAGGAAAGGATGATGCAGCAGAGTAGCGTAAGTATTTCCCTCAGTTTTTGAGAACCAAGGTATCAATCCAGTAGGAGGCCACGCGCGAGTCCCTCGTACCTACACAAAGCAAATAGCTCCTCGCAACCAACGCGAATAGGGGTTGACAATCCCTTCACGGTCACTTACGGGAGTGAGATCTGATAGAGATGATAGATAATATTTTTGGTATTTTTTTGGTATAAAGATGCAAAGTAAAATAAAAGGCAAAGTAAAAAAGCAAAGCAATAATAAAGCGTATGAAGATTAATATGATGAGAATAGACCCCGGGGCCATAGATTTCACTAGTGACTTCTCTCAAGAGCATAGGTATTTTACGCGGGTGAATGAATTACTGTTGAGCAATTGATAGAATTGAGCATAGTTATGAGAGTATCTAGGTATGATCATGTATATAGGCATCACGTCCGAGACAAGTAGACCGACTCCTGCCTGCATCTACTACTATTACTCAACTCATCGACGGCTATCCAGCATGCATCTGGAGTATTAAGTTAATGGAAACAGAGTAACGCCTTAAGCAAGATGACATGATGTAGAGGAATAAATTCATGCAATATGATAAATACCCCATCTTGTTATCCTCGATGGCAACAATACAATACGTGCCTTGCAACCCTTTACATCCTTGGTAAGGACACCGCAAGATTGAACCCAAAGCTAAACACTTCTCCCATTGCAAGAACTACCAATCTAGTTGGCCAAACCAAACGGATAATTCAAGAGACTTGCAAAGATAACTCAATCATACATAAAAGAATTCAGAAAAGATTCAAATATTGCTCATAGATAATCTTGATCATAAACCCACAATTCATCGGTCTCAACAAACACACCGCAAAAAGAAGATTACATCGAATAAATCTCCACGAGAGAGGGGGAGAACTTTGTATTGAGATCCAAAAAGAGAGAAGAAGCCATCTAGCTACTAACTATGGACCCGAAGGTCTGAGGTAAACTACTCACACTTCATCGGAGAGGCTATGATGATGATGTAGAAGCCCTCCATGGTGGAATCCCTTCCCATGAGCTCCTAACAGGCCCCAAAATGGGATCTCGTGGATCTGAGAAGTTGCGGCGGTGGAATTAGGTTTTGGCTCAGATCTCGATATGTTGGGGGTACACAGGTATATATAGGAGGAAGAAGTACGTCGGTGGAGCCTCGAGGGGCCCACGAGGTAGGGGGCGCGCCCTAGGGGGGCGCCCTCCACCCTCGTGGCCGCCTCGTGGCTTTCTTGATGGAGGGTCCAAGTCTCCTGGGTCTTATCTTATGAGAAAATCACGTTCCCAAAGATTTCGTTCCGTTTGGACTCCGTTTGATATTCCGTTTCTTCGAAACACTGAAATAGGCAAAAAACAGCAATTCTGGGCTGGGCCTTCGGTTAATAGGTTAGTCCCAAAAGTAATACAAAAGTGGAAAATAAAGCCCAATATAGTCCAAAACAATAGATAATATAGCATGGAGCAATCAAAAATTATAGTTACGTTGGAGACGTATCAGGCATCCCCAAGCTTAATTCCTGCTCGTCCTCGAGTAAGTAATTGATAAAAAGATAATTTTTGATGCGGAGTGCTACTTGGCATAATTTCAATGTAACCCTTCTTAATTGTGGTATGAATATTCAGATCCGAAAGATTCAAGACAAAAGTTCATATTGACATAAAAATAATAATACTTCAAGCATACTAACAAAGCAATTATGTCTTCTTAAAATAACATGGCCAAAGAAAGTTCATCCCTACAAAATCATATAGTTTAATCATGCTCCTTTTTCGTCACACAAGAATGCTCTCATCATGCACAACCCCGATGACAAGCCAAGCAATTGTTTCATACTTTAGTAATCTCAAACCTATAAAATTTCACGCAATATATGAGCGCGAGCCATGGACATAGCACAATGGGTGGAATAGAATATAATGATGGGGGTTATGTGGAGAAGACAAAAAAGGAGAAGGTCTCACATCAACGAGGCTAATCAATGGGCTATGGATATTCCCATCAATTGATGTTAATGCAAGGAGTAGGGATTTCCATACAACGGATGCACTAGAGCTATAAATGTATGAAAGCTCAACAAAAGAAACTAAGTGGGTGTGCATCCAACTTGCTTGCTCACGAAGACCTAGGGCATTTGAGGAAGCCCATCGTTGGAATATACAAGCCAAGTTCTATAATAAAAATTCCCACTAGTATATGAAAGTGACAACATATGAAACTCTCTATATGAAAAACATGGTGCTTCTTTGAAGCACAATATATGAGACTCGCTATATGAAGAATATGATGCTACTTTGAAGAACAAGTGTGGAAAAAGAGATAGTAACATTGCCCCTTTTTTGGGGCCTTCTTTTTTTTTCTTTGGCCTTTCTCTTTTTTCTGGGACAATGCTCTAGAAAATGATGATCATCACACTTCTATTTATTTACAACTCGATGATTACAACTCGATACTAGAACAAAGTATGACTCTATATGAATGCCTCCGGCGGTGTACCGGGATATGCAATGAATCAAGAGTGAAATGTATGAAAGAATTATGAATGGTGGCTTTGCCACAAATACTATGTCAACTACATGATCATGCTAAGCAATATGACAATGATGAATGTGTCATGAAGAATGGTAGGGTGGAAAGTTGCATGGCAATATATCTCGGAATGGCTAAGGAAATGCCATAATAGGTAGGTATGGTGGCAGTTTTGAGGAAGATATAAGGAGGTTTATTTGTGAAAGAGCGTATCATATCACGGGGTTTGGATGCACCGGTGAAGTTTGCACCAACTCTCAATGTGAGAAAGGGCAATGCACGGTACCGAAGAGGCTAGCAATGATGGAAAGGTGAGAGTGCGTATAATCCATGGACTCAACATTAGTCATAAAGAACTCACATACTTATTGAAAAAATTTACAAGCCATCAAAAACCAAAGCACTACGCGCATGCTCCTAGGGGGATAGATTGGTAGGAAAAGACCATCGCTCGTCCCCGACCGCCACTCATAAGGAGGACAATCAAATAACACCTCATGTTTCAAATTTGTTACATAACGTTTACCATACGTGCATGCTACGGGACTTGCAAACTTCAACACAAGCATTTCTGAAATTCATAACTACTCAACTAGCACGACTTTGATATTATCACCTCCATATCTCAAAACAATTATCAAGCATCAAACTTTTCTTAGTATTCAACACACTCAAAAGAAAGTTTTACAAATCTTGAATACCAAGCATATTATTATTAAGCAAATTACCATGCTATTTAAGACTCTCAAAATAATCTAAGTGAAGCATGAGAGATAAATAGTTTCTTTAAAACAAATCCACCACCGTGCTCTAAAAGATATAAGTGAAGTACTAGAGCAAAACTATAAAGCTCAAAAGATATAAGTGAAGCACATAGAGCAAAACTATCAAGCTCAAAAGATATAAGTGAAGCACATAGAGTATTCTAACAAATTACAATTCATGTATGGCTCTCTCAAAAGGTGTGTACAGCAAGGATGATTGCGGTAAACTAACAAGCAAAGATGCAAATAATACAAGACGTTCCAAGCAAAACACATATCATGTGGTGAATAAAAATATAGCTCCAAGTAAAGTTACCGATGGAAGTGGACGAAAGAGGGGATGCCTTCCGGGGCATCCCCAAGCTTTAACTTTTTGGTGTCCTTGGATTATCATGGGGGTGCCATGGGCATCCCCAAGCTTAGGCTCTTGCCACTCCTTGTTCCATAATCCATCAAAAAAATTCACCCAAAACTTGAAAACTTCACAACACAAAACTCAACAGAAATCTCGTGAGCTCCGTTAGCGAAAGAAAACAAAATATCAATTCAAGGTACTGTAATGAACTCATTATTTATTTATATTTGTGTTAAACCTACTGTATTCCAACTTCTCTATGGATTATAAACTATTTTACTAGCCATAGATTCATCAAAATAAGCAAACAACACACGAAAAACAGAATCTGTCAAAAACAGAACAGTCTGTAGTAATCTGTAACTAACGCAAACTTCTGGAACTCCAAAAACTCAGCCAAAATAGGACGATCTATGAAATTTGTTTATTGATCAGCATCAATTGGAATCACTATTTTATCACTTCCTGGTGATTTTTAACAATTGTTTTCGTGAACCGAAAGTTTCTGGAAATTACAGCAAGATCAAATAACTATTATCCAAGAAGATCCTATATGTTTAACTTGGCACAAACACTAATTACAACATAAAACCACATCTAAACAGAAGGTAGATGGATTATTTATTCCTAAACATAAAAAAGACAAAAAACTAAAAATAAAACTGGGTTGCCTCTCAACAAGCGCTATCGTTTAACACCCCTAGCTAGGCATAAAAGCAAGGATAGATCTAGGTTATGCCGTAATAATAAGATAGATCAGTGAAACTCATTTCATACTCCCTATGTTCGGCAGCAAGTTTTATTTGATGCAAGCAAAAGTAATCAAAAAAGCTAAATTTAATACGGCAAAAATCCCCAAGATCAATTTTAGGAGGTATAGGTTCCTCTTTCGGCCCTTCGTATTGCACAACCAATTCATCATTATAAGCATTCTTTTGACAGAACCATGTGAGCCTATACTCAAGAGAGTATCATAGCTCATTATTTCGAATAGCCAAATCATCGTTAAGTTCAGACATTCTATCAATTAAAATATTGGTAGGCACCTTTTTTTCTAAGATTTTCATTGAAAGCAACATAGTCAATAGATTGAAAACGCATTATTTCCTCTTGATCAAAGAGGATATATTCTATGGGAGGATGGCCAGCGTTCACCCTATAATGCACAAAGATTTCTTTGGCATCTTTTATTATAAATCTGAATTCATAAGCCAAAAAGTTTGTAGCGGCACCCTTAACAGAGGAATGCTCGATATTAGAAAATTCTAGGAAAATCCTTTGTATGGAAGGATGCATATGCATAAATTGCCTTTCAAGTTCAACGATAAGCATGGCAATAGCGTCCGCAAGACTACTAGTTCTATGGAGAATAGAACTGCCCATAGAAGGCAAAGCACCGACACAAGTAAAGGAATCTTGAATAACTCATTTTCCAATAATATTACCACTACCAATTCGAAATCTTTTTGTATGCAAGGTAGGGGGTTCTTCAGCTGGAGCATCAGAATTTTCCATGTTATTATTATTGTCCATATCGGCAATAGTTTCCCCAATTTCAGACATAACAACAAGCAAGCAATCCGACACACAAGCAAACAAGCGAACGAGAAAAAAGGCAAATGGAAAGAGAGGAGGAGATTTGGAAAGAGAGGGCGAATAAAACGACAAGGGTGAAGTGGGGGAGAGGAAAATGAGAGGCAAATGGCAAATAATATAATGCGAGAGATAAGGGATTGTGATGGGTACTTGGTATGTTGACTTTTGCGTAGACTCCCCGACAACGACGCCAGAAATCCTTCTTGCTACGTCTTGAGCTTGTGTTGGTTTTCCCCGAAGAGGATAGGATGATGCAGCAGAGTATCGTAAGTATTTCCGTCAGTTTTTGAGAACCAAGGTATCAATCCAGTAGGAGGCCACGCGCGAGTCACTCGTATCTACACAAAGCAAATAGCTCCTCGCAACTAACGGGAATAGGGGTTGTCAATCCCTTCACGGTCACTTACGAGAGTGAGATCTGATAGAGATGATAGATAATATTTTTGGTATTTTTTTGGTATAAAGATGCAAAGTAAAATAAAGGGCAAAGTAAAAAAGTAAAGCAATAATAAAGCGTAGGAATATTAATATGATGAGAATAGGCCCGGGGGCCATAGATTTCACTAGTGGCTTCTCTCAAGAGCATAGGTATTTTATGGCGGGTGAACGAATTACTGTTGAGCAATTGACAGAATTGAGCATAGTTATGAGAGTATCTAGGTATGATCATGTATATAGGCATCACGTCCGAGACAAGTAGACCGACTCCTGCCGCATCTACTACTATTACTCCACTCATCGACCGCTATCCAAATGCATCTAGAGTATTAAGTTAGTGAAAACAGAGTAACGCCTAAGCAAGATGACATGATGTAGAGGAATAAATTCATGCAATATGATAAATACCCCATCTTGTTATCCTCGATGGCAACAATACAATCGTGCCTTGCAACCCTTTACATCCTTTGGTAAGGACACCGCAAGATTGAACCCAAAGCTAAACACTTCTCCCATTGCAAGAACTACCAATCTAGTTGGCCAAACCAAACGGATAATTCAAGAGACTTGCAAAGATAACTCAATCATACATAAAAGAATTCAGAAAAGATTCAAATATTGCTCATAGATAATCTTGATCATAAACCCACAATTCATCGGTCTCAACAAACACACCGCAAAAAGAAGATTACATCGAATAGATCTCCACGAGAGAGGGGGAGAACATTGTATTGAGATGCAAAAAGAGAGAAGAAGCAATCTAGCTACTAACTATGGACCCGAAGGTCTGAGGTAAATTACTCACACTTCATCGGAGAGGCTATGATAATGATGTAGAAGCCCTCGGTGGTGGAATCCCCTTCCGGCAGAGCTCCGAAACAGGCCCCAAGATGGGATCTCGTGGATACAGAAAGTTGCAGCGGTGGAATTAGGTTTTTGGCTCCGTGTCGATCTGTTGAGGTGCGCAGTATATATAGGAGGAAGAAGTACGTCGGTGGAGCCTCGAGGGGCCCACGAGGTAGGGGGCGCGCCCTAGGGGGGACGCCCTCCACCCTCGTGGCCGCCTCATGGCTTTCTTCACGGAGGGTCCAAGTCTCCTGGGTCTTATCTGATGAGAAAATCACGTTCCCGAAGATTTCGTTCCGTTTGGACTCCGTTTGATATTCCGTTTCTTCGAAACAATGAAATAGGCAAAAAAACAACAATTCTGGGCTGGGCCTCCGGTTAATAGGTTAGTCCCAAAAGTAATATAAAAGTGGAAAATAAAGCCCAATATAGTCCAAAACAATAGATAATATAGCATGGAGCAATCAAAAATTATAGATACGTTGGAGACGTATCACTCGCCATGTTATGAAGTGGTGGGGACCGAACCTTGGCCAGGACCTCCGCGAATGCAAGAGGGCTCTCCTGTCGGCTATCCAAGCCCTGGACGCCCGCGCCGACACTTCCGGGATCTCCCCGGATTAGTGGATGCTGAGATATGATCTCGAGGATCAGCTCTCGACCATCTACGGATGAAGAGGCATACTGGAGGCTACGCGGCACCCAATGGTGGGTGCTCCGTGGTGACGCTAATACGGCCTACTTCAAGGCGATTGCCAATGGGTGGCGGCGACGGAACTCCATCCATTGCTTATGGGATGGAGATACCCCTCTCATCCGCCCCTCGGACATCCGAGTCCACGTCGGTGGCTTATAGAAAGCCCTATTTTCCCCCACCCCTTGGGGTGGGGCTGCACTGGCCCCGACACTTGGTCGGCTAACCAGTTAGTATCTGACGAGGAAAATGCCGCCTTGGTGGCGCCTTTATTTGATGACGAGGTCCTCATAGCTATTAAGGGTATGAACCCCTCCCCGGCCCCGGGTCCGGATCTGCCAGTGACGTTTTTCAAAATGTTCTGGCAGCCCATCAAACCGGAAGTCATGGCCCTCTTCAGTGAATTCTACTCGGGGGCCATGGACCTTGGGCCCCTGAATATGGGGTCATCACTCTCATCCCCAAAGTTCCAGGCGCTTCTGACATCCGCCAGTTTCGGCCCATCACTGTGATCAATGTGATATTCCAGATCCTGGCCAAAGGGTACGCCAATAGGGTGGCCCTTCTTGCTGACACTGTCACCCAACCCAACCAATCCGCCTTCATTCAAGGGCGGTTTATCCTGGATGGGGTGTTAGTCTTCCATGAGGTTCTTCACGAAGTCCGGTCCAAGCACCATCGAGCGGTCTTCCTGAAGCTCAACTTCCATAAAGCCTATGATACGGTTCACTGGCCCTTCCTTCAGGAAGTCTTGCTACGCAAGGGCTTTGATGACCAGTGGGTGACCAGAGTTATGCAAATCGTCTCCTGCGGTCGGACCGTGGTGAACATTAACGGTGAGATCGGGCCTTACTTCCCCACTCTCTGTGGGGTCCGTCAGGGCGACCCGTTCTCACTGTTTCTGTTCAACATGGTGGTTGATGCCCTTGCTGTCATCCTGGATAAGGCCAAAGCCGATGGCCATATTCACGGCGTAGTCCCTCACCTGGTAGGATGGGGAGGGGTCTCCCTCCTACAATATGCAGACGATACCATAATAATGGTGGAGGGATCAGCGTCTGACATTGCCAACCTGAAGTTCTCCCTCACCTGGTAGGAGGGGGAGGGGTCTCCCTCCTACAATATGCAGGCGATACCATAATAATGGTGTAGGGCTCAGCGTCTGACATTGCCAACCTGAAGTTCCTCCTCCTTTGCTTCCAACTGATGTCGGGGCTCACAATCAACTTCGATAAGAGCGAAGTGATGATTCTTTGGTTCCCCCTTGACGAGGCCCAGGCTATGGCCGACCGACTGAATTGTCGGTTGGGTACTTTCCCCACGACCTACTGGGGATACCCACTAGTGACTCGCGTCTCACCGTGGCTGACCTTTGCCCGACAGTGACCCGGGTGCAGCACCAGGTAGAGCCCTGGAAGGGGAGGAGGCTCTCGAAGGCAGCCCGGGTGATCCTCATCAATTCCTCGCTTGCCAACCTACTCTGGTTTCTCATGAGCTTCTATAGCCTCCATGAGATGCTCCATCAGGAGATCGCCAAATACCAGTCCAGTTTTTTTTGGGCAGGTGAGGGGGATAAGTAGAAATACCATATGGTGAGATGGCCCGACATTTGCAAACCCAAGGACCAGGGTGGCCTTGGGATCTTGTCCTCCCGGCGCATGAACATTGCTCTCCTAACCTGATGGCTCTGGCGAATAGCCAATGGGGAGGGAGGCCTCTGGCTTACCATAATACGGAATAGTACCTTCGGGGCCAACCACTAACTTTCTGCCAGCGTTCCGGTGGCTCCCAGTTCTGGCAGGCCGTGATTCAGCTCCTACCCGTGCTCCACATCAGCACGTCCATCTCGGTTGGTTCCGGATCCTCGACCCTGTTCTGGTTCGATCGTTGGGTAGGTGACTCACCCCTGGCCGCTCAATTTCCAGATCTATTCGCCATTGCGGTGGACCCTCGGGTCTCTGTCGAGATGGCCCTTATTGACATAGGGCGTCTCGCTTTCCGGCGTCCCTTCGGCCCCCTTGAGGTAGCCGCTTGGGACTCCCTCCTGCAGGACATCGCCCTTCTTCCGATGGATGTCGAGGGCGCCACTGACTCCATCTCTTAGCGACTGGAGTCCTCCGGCCGATTGTCCACCAAGTCCCTATACTCGGCCATCGCCCCCTCGACGGCCCCTGAGCCCTTTGGCCTGATCTGGGACATTCGCCTGCCTCTGAAAATCAGGATCTTCCTGTGGAAGTGGATCCGGGGACGCCTTCCCTCTGGGATAGAGGTCCTCAAGCGCAATGGACCTGGCGACGGGATGTTTCCCATGTGTGGCACGGTGGAGGATGCTAATCACAGCTTATTCTCTTGCCCTAGAGCACAGTTCCTCTGGTCCTGCTTCCGCGAGACGGTCGGCGGACAATGGTGCAACACCAACTTCCCTGACTTGTTTGCGGAGATCCACGCCTCCGCCCCTCGCCACCGTCATATTAGATGGCTGTGCGTTGGGGTCCTCGCCTGGATGCTCTGGACCATCCGCAACAAGCTTGTTATTCAGAAAGTGCCTCTCCGACGTGCGACTGGTGCGATCTTCGAATTGTGTGGTTACTTGCAGCTTTGGTGGCCGCTTAGCCGTCCCCGGGACCAGGACGTCATCAACACCCTCCTCGCCGACCTTCGCTTGATGGCCTTCCGCATGGTGCCCCCGCTGCCGCCCTGTCACGCCCAAGATGCGACCCTATCCTAAAGGAACTCGAAGGTCCCACCAAGGATAGAAGCGCATCTTGAAGACGCTTGTGCAAGGTGGATATCATTACATCAAACCATTACATAATAGATGGGGATACATACAAGGCATACAATTGCCGCAAGAATACACCAAGTACAAGATCAACATCCGACTACGGATGAAACATAAACAGAAACTCAAACAATATCCACCCTGCTAGACCAGGCTGCCGACCAGGAACCTATCCCTCAATCGAAGAAGAAGCAGAAGAAGAACTCCAACATATATAAACATCGCTCTCGCGTCAAGATCATCTCAATACCTGTACCTGCAACTGTTGTTGTAGTAATCTGTGAGCCACGAGGACTCAGCAATCCCATTATCATGGGTATCAAGACTAGCAAAGCTTAAGGGGTAAGGAAGGGGTAAAGTGGTGAGGTTGCAGCAGCGACTAAGCATATATGGTGGCTAACATACACAAATGAGAGTGAGAAGACGAGCAAAGGAACGGTCGTCCACTAGTAATGATCAAGAAGTGATCCTGAACTCCTACTTACGTCAGACATAACCCAAAACCGTGTTCACTTCCCGGACTCCGCCGAAAAGAGACCATCACGGCTACACACGCGGTTGATGCGTTTTATTCGGATCTGGTGTCAAGTTATCTACAACCGGACATTAACAAATTCCCATCTGCCCATAACCGCGGGCACGGCTTTCGAAAGTTTATACCCTGCAGGGGTGTCCCAACTTAGCCCATGATAAGCTCTCGCGATCAACGAAGGATATTCCTTCTCCCAGGAAGACCCGATCAGTCTCGGAATCCCAGTTTACAAGACATTTCGACAATGGTAAAACAAGACCAGCAAAGCCGCCCGATGCGCCAACAATCCCGATAGGAGCTGCACATATCTCGTTCTCAGGGCAACACCGAATAAGCGAAGCGTACATGTACCAACGTAACCCAAGTTGCCAAGGGATGGTCCCGCACGGTGCTCTAGTTTGGACCAACACTTAGACAAGCATTGGCCCGGGGGGGGGGGGGGCTAAAATAAAGATGACCCTTGGGTTAATTATTCCCAAGGGAAAAGTAGGTGGTGGTGAGGCAAATGGTAAAACCAAGGTTGGGCCTTGCTGGAGGAGTTTTATTCAAAGCGAACTATCAAGGGGGTCACACAAATCACCCAACCGCGTTAAGGACGCAAAATCCGGGAACATAATACCGATATGACGGAAACTAGGGCGGCAAGAGTGGAACAAAACACCAGACATAAGGCCGAGCCTTCCACCCTTTACCAAGTATATAGATGCATTAATTAAATAAGAGATATTGTGATATCCCAACATAACCATAATCCAACATGGAGCAATCTTCATCTTCACCTGCAACTAGCAACGCTATAAGAGGGGCTGAGCAAAAGCGGTAACATAGCCAAACAACGGTTTGCTAGGAAGGGTGACAAAGGTTAGAGGTTCATGGCAATTTGGGAGGCTTGAAAAGCAAGTGGTAGGTAACGCAGCATAGCGATAGAACGAAGCAACTAGCATAGCAATGATAGTATTGAGATCCAAGGTGACGGTCATCTTGCCTGAAATCCCGCTAGGAAGAAGAACGAGTCCATGAAGAAGATGAAGCCACGAAGACGAACCAAGCGTAGACGAACGAATCCTCACGATCGCAACGAAACAGGAACTATCGAGAAGAAGCACACAACACGGTAAACACACCACACATATACATGACAGGATGCACAACAAGCATCATGCATGACAAAGCTACATGGAGCTACTCATGGCAAGATATGATGCAAACAAGTGCAACACATCAAAGCAAGTTTAAATGAGGCCGGAAACAACATATAACATTTCCGGTAAGTCCTCATATGCAAATTTAGAAATTGGTCCAGAACTGAATGAACCTTATGTTCAAGTTGTTAAACAGCAAGTTAAGATGCACCAAGAGAATCTACATGAAATTATAGTCAAGTTACATATAAAGTTCATTTAATTCGGAGCTACGGCCTAGAAGATATGAGCAAAACAAGTTAAACAAGGCATTGATGCAAAATGCATACAAACACCAAGAAAACACCTCAAAACATGGATGCAACATGATAATATGAAACTACATGCAAAATCAAGCAAGTTTCATATAGAGCACACTCAAAACGGAGCAACGGATCAACACATACACTCTATACAAGTTTAAAGGACAAGCTGTCCAAAACAGCAACTAGGCATATTGCAAGCACCAAAACACTATGCTACAACATCTCAACATGGAAACAAAAGGCATGGACATGAAGTACAGGTAAATCATGACAAAACATGAACACTGAGCTATCTCCAGAAATCACTAGAACATGCTCAAAAGGACATGGCAAGATTGCAAATAAGAACAGTTTCAGACTTAGCAGAAAATAACATCATGTTGCAATGTTTAGAGCTATCAAACAACATGATACAGGAACTTATCATGGCAAACAAAGGCATGGCATGAATCGACTAATTGCATAGAACAAATGTCCCTTACTGACCATGAGCCAAAAGGGCACAGAAAATATGATGGCACCCATGTAAACATGGCAAATGATGACAGATTCATACATGGCAGGAACAACAATAAGTAGGCATGTTGGTGAGCTTGAACGACTCACCATAGAGCAATACATGGAATGGCAAGGCAACCAACAGTAAAATGGCATATATATGAAGCTAAACATGGCAAGAGAAAGTTCATATCATGATTGGATCAGTAACAACAATCATGGCAACACTGAACTAAATGTTAACAGGCTGACAGCAACATTATTTAGCAATTTGAGAGCAAGATTACAACAAGCTACAGCAGGATATAAATGCAACCAGGGGGTGGATTGATAGATAATGACATGTATAACAAAACATCCTTAATGAACATCTCCAGATTATGCATAGAATGACTTGTAGCAGCAGGTTTACATAGCATCACAAAATAACAGATTCAGCCTAGCAAAACAGCAACAACAAGTACCCTACTTAACAAGCTTGGTGCACTCACTACACAACTCACAAAAAATACATGGATGGCACCCCTGTAAATATGGCATGTCATAGTTCAGAACACATGTAGAGCTCATGCTCATAGGATGCACACATCAAATGCAACAAAAATGACAAATCATCAAGTTCTGTTAACAGACAGCAGATAACATCATATAGCACTCTTGAAACGATGATTAGGGCATCAAGATGACCTAAAACAAACATGGCACAATGTAATGAAATGTAGAGAATCTCATGAAGAACATTTTGATATGCTACACGCACAAAACGGAGCTACAGATGTAGAGTTACGATGCGATGAACAGGGCATAAAATATATAGCAGAAAATGACTTAGCAGATTTCTGAAAAAAAAACAGGAATGCGCGCGGGATAGCTAAATCACGCACGGGCGGGGAATAGGTGTCCCGCTCACCTAGTGAGCCGAGCCCATGTCGCGGAGGAGGAAGGTCGGCCGGAGAGCTGCTGGAGCTGGGCCGGCCTAGGTCGACGGAGAGGCTGGCCCATGCGGACGCTGGCGAGCGGGACGAGCTCCAAGCTCGGTCCCGACACATGGCGGGGCGGCGGCGCGCCGGCGAGGGCGAGGGGCGGCAGACGGCAGGCAGACGGGCGAGGAGGCGGATCCGGCGGGGTCGCCGGATCCCGCCGGATCTGTGGTCGGAGGCGAGGGGCGACGCGAACGGCGGAGGAGCAGAGCGGGCGCTGGGCGCCCGGTGAGCAGCTCCGCGAGGAGCTCGGGAAGGCGGCGAAGTCCGCGCGAGGCGCTGGTCTCGGGCGGCCGGAGACGGGCGCGGGCGGCGGAGGATGCGCGGGCGGCGCGGGGGCGGCAGCCTTACGGCGCGCTCGGTTGCCGGAGTTAGTCGCCGGCGACGACGCAAAACGGCGGGCGGCGGAGCAAGGGCGGCGAGGCTCGGACGAGCTTCCGGGCCATGGCGGGCGGGCGGCGGCGGCGTTCGGGCCCGAGCGGGCCTCAGATGGGTTCGGCGGGCCCGCGGCGAAGTGGGGGCGCTGGGGGGGGACACGTGGCAGCGCGCTAGAGGAGGAGGGAGGCGGCGCTGCTGAGGTGGCGGCTCCGGATTGGCTGGACTGAGGTGGAGGCGGCGGTGGACGCGTTCGGCGGTGGAGTGGACACGTCCGGAGGCGTGGGGGAGGCTTTGATCTAGGGTTTGCCCGAAAAATTCGGGGGAGGGGACTGATTTATAGGTAGAGGGAGTTAGGAGAGTCCAAATGAGGAGCGGTTTTCGCCCACACGATCATGATCGAACGACCGAGAGCATGGAGGGGGTTAGGATGGGTTTTGGGCCACTTTGGAGGGGTGTTGTGCTGCAAAGAGAGAGGGGGTTTCAGGCTACGCGGTTAAACCGTTGGAGTATCAAACGGACTCCAAATGGCACGAAACTTGACAGGCGGTCTACTTGTGCTATACCAAGGCCGCTTGGCAAACCTCGGGCCATTCCGAGAAAGTTCAACACCCGCTCACAACAGGAGACAAAAGGGGGATGCCGGAGGACATCGGAGTGCCGGATTGCAAAACGGACAACGGGGAAAATGCTCGGATGCAAGAAACGAACACGTATGCAATGCAATGCACATGATGACATGATAAAATGCAACACGCAAGCAAATGACATGGCAATGACGGCGAATAACTGGCGGACACCTGGCGCATCGAATCCGGGGCGTTACACGCCCCCTCCTCTGGAGCCCGATTAGACTTGATGCTCGGGTTGCTGTGTGTGAGTGTGTTGTTTTGGTTTCAGGGCTTGTTGTGCCCTCAGCATTAACCCTATTTGCTACTCTGTGTGTTTGTGAGACTTGGGTGTGCGTGTGTGTGAACCTTGTTGGATATTTGGTTTGAACGGTTTGCTTTATATATAAAGCGGGGCGAAAGCCTTTTTCGGTAGAAGCGCATATATAGCCGTCGTAAGCATATGACTTCATATCATAGACAGTGTCATATGCCGCTCTTTTTAAGTTTGTATGGAATAAAACTTGGTAAAGCTTGGAATGCTTCGTGTGTTTGATCCACGCATTAAGAACAACCTCTTTGAGGTCCGGTGAAGCGGCCCAAAAATTCTCAAAATTGAAAGAATGTGGCTCCCTTGGTCCTCGGATTTTTTGTCGAAAGAGACCCTCTGCCCACTGGAATTGCCAAAAAAGACCCCCTGCGGACGAAATGGACAAAAAAGACCCCCTCACAAGTGGCGGCAGGCGCGGCAGGCGACACGTGTCACCGCCGCCACGCCGTGAGGCGCGGGCCCGCCACTCCAGCAGAGGCGGCAGCCAGTCTATAACGGTGCGTGCAGGCGGCCTGAGCCAGCGTGCCGTGACGGAATAGGCCGCGCCAGCGGGCCCGCCGCCACCGGGTGAGGTGGCCGCCGCTGCATTGTCGCTACCCGGCCGACAAGGCCTGCTGCTGCTGGCCCAGCAGGTGGGCCACGCCGCCACCAGCCGAGGCGGCCTGTCTGTCTTCTTGTCTGTGACAGTCTGCGAGACGGCGCTGATTTCGAGGCTCATTGTTGTTAATCGGGCTGATTCCCACGCGGAGGACGACGAATTTCACGGGCGGGAATCACTCGCTTTTGCTTCTTTTGCCTTAGCGGATGCGACGGCACTCGCGAGAATCACGCTGATTATTGCTTCAGCAGATTCGATGGCATCAAGGGAATCACTCGCTGCGGGTATCCGAGGCTGCGGGAACCTGTTGTACCGACACTACAGGATTCTCTTCCTTTTATATAGTATGCTTCTGCTCCGTGTGCAAGCACACCGCATCCTCTTCTACCTTCCGAGTGTGTAAGAACAGAGAGAAAGAAAACTCAGCAGCACTTTCACTCGTGATTTAGGGTGATTTGGAGTTGGATTTTGAATATGTTGAAGTGGAAGAAAAGATAGACGAAGGTATGATCTATCCATTTTGTTGGTTTCGTTTGCATGCATTATGTTTTTACCCTTTTGTTTAGTTCATAACTATGTGTTATGTATTTTGTTAGGCATTATTTCATCACTTTTTGGAGTCATTTAGAGCTTGAGAGTACGATTTGCCTAGCGAAGTGAACTACGGTTGAAGATCAAGGTATGAGCTTTGCAATAAATTGATTTTTTATGCATGCAAGGTGGTAATTAGTTAGTCTTTTAGCTCATCATTAGGTATGCAATGTTAGTGATTAGAGGTTAGAAATAATTTCAGGCGACGATGTAGCATTTATAATATATTTTTTAGAAGAGTAGGTTGAAGATGTTGTATCAATGTTAGGTGCGTCCATTAGTATTGACATGCAAGAAATCTTAATACGGTAATTAAGAAACACTTGTACTGTAATTGTTCATTGCATGTGGTATGTTATTTCATGTGGTATGTTTATTAATAAGTCTATAGTTAAGAGGCTGCAGGTCTACTTTGTTATGTCGAAATAATCTAAATTTTGTATGTTACGAATTTGTGCTAATGTACTTGATGATGTATGTAATTAGGTAAAACAATTCATCTTAGTAGCAAACAGAGTTTAGGATATTTTAGGGGTAGTTAGAGATAAGCAAACAGAGTTTTAGTTTGTGACGCTAGTAGACGAGTTTGAGAAAAATTAGATCTCTAAATACCTGTTAACCAAACAACCCCGGAAAGTCTAAGCAAATGATTATTATTTTATGTAACGAAAATACGATTATTATTTTAGTCGTATGATATGTTAATGTTGTCATCGTAGTACTACTAAATGTTCTGTTACTAATTGTTTGCAATGTAAAAATGTATGTTGGTTAGGTACTATGGAAAATTTAGTAGTGTACTATGGGAACGTCTTACGCGACGGTCCATTGGGGGTGGATGTGTCCTTGTGCGAGTCGACTACAGTTGTAGTGAGAGACATGGTCAACGTGGGTTACGCAGCAGTTAGAAGGTGCATCCGAGAGGTGTTTGGCCCAGGGATGCAGGGGAAAAAATGACAATGGAGGCCTTCGTTGCTTGTGGAGGAAATGATGGGACAGATTGCCCGTTGGGGTTTGCGGCCGTCACGGTGATCGGTCGGGGTCGTACATGAGGTTTGCAAGCAATCCCAATAACTCAATGTATGGTCAGCCGATGGTGTATGTAGATTTCATTTCAGTCACTGATGTTGCCGGATGCAGTAGAAGGGGTGGTGAGGTCGAGTTGGCTATCACATCAGCCCCTAGCGTCGGCCCATCGGAACCGACGGGCGGCCAGCCTGTGTATGACACAGGATATTGGTCTGCGGCTGTTGACATGAGCGAACACGTGGAGGGATTGTCGGAGGCGCTAGATGATGATGATCATTCTTCTGCGTCTTCGGAGTCAAGCGAAGAAGAAGATGTTCCTCCTCAAAGGGCGGTCGCAGCGGCACCGCAACCTGGGTTTTTACAGGATATGAGCATCACCAATGAATTTCACTCTGCTTCTGGCCTAGGAGCGGGGAGCCTGGAGGTTGGGCAAGTTTTCCCAGACAAGAAGTCTGCTTACCAGGCAATGGGTAGCTATGCAATCGGCATCCACCGCCAAAGATAGAGTGAAGCGATCGATAAAAAGAGTTGAAGGTCATATGCATCCACACCGCGAAGGTTGCCGCGGAAGAGTTCTCGCTAGATGAAGCACAGGGTATGTCACCATGGCATATCACAAAATAGTGGAGCATACCGTGAGCAAGCGGGACTCTTCCATATCACTGCAATGTGACAACAAAATATGTGGCATAGACGATGGAAACAATTGTGCAGGGAAGTCTCAACATTAGTGTTAGGGCTCTGCAAAAGATGCAGGGATCTAATTGGATTCCTGTTAGCTACAAAGAAGGCTAGGCGTGCGAAGGAAAATATATTCAAGAACTTGTATGGTACCTATGAGGAGGCATACTCTTATGCACCTAGAATGCTTCATCAAATAGCAAGTGCTAATAGGGGGACTCAAGTTTGGCGGAGAGAACGTCCAAACCCAATGAACCCGGGTGAGCTAATCCTGGACCGCTTATTCTGGGCATTCGCACAGACTATACAAGCCTTCAGGCACTGTTGCCCGGTATTATCAGTTGATGGTACCTTTCTCACTGAAAAGTACAAGGGCACACTATTGGTGGCGATTGCAGCGGATGCAAATAATCAGCTTCTCCCTATTGCATATGCATTGGTCGAGAGCGAGAACAAAGATAGCTGGTTGTGGTTCCTGAGCTGCGTGAAGATTGGTGTCGTGAAAGAGCGTAAAGGTGTTCGCATCATCTCTGATCGCAACACTGGATTATTAAGCGCTCTTGAAATAATTAAGGCGTCGGAAGAAGAGTGGGGCTGGCCCGATCTAGAGGGAAGGTGGTGCATGAGGCATTTGGCAGCAAACTTCTACTCCAAATTAAAAAACAAGGATTGGTTCAAGTTATTCAAGAGGATGTGCATGCAAAAAACTGAAGCCAAAATGAATGCGATCTGGGCAGGTATCAATGGTGAGATTGACCGCGCGGCCTTGCCGCAGAGAGAAGACCGGAGGGGTCGTAGGACGCCCATAAATTTGAGCCAGTGGATCGGCGAGAATTGCCCTCATTTGGACAAGTGGGCGCAGGCTCACGACACCGGGGCTCGGTATGGAATAATGACCAGCAACATGTCAGAGGTGTACAATGGTGTTCTTAAAGGAGTGCGAGCACTGCCTATCACAGCCCTAATTGAAGAAACTTGGAACCGGACCCTGTCATACTTTGCAGACAGGGTCACCGTCGCCAAATCACAAGTTGAATTGAACAAGCCATGGTCCGAGAAGATGCAAAGACATCTGGACGAGAAAGCAAAGAAGTCTCAAAGTCATGGCTGTAGGAAGTGGACGCACTTAGGAATAAGTGGGAGGTCAATGTCTGAGCCAAATGCGTTAAGGGTCACCACAGAGGATCAAAAAGCAAGCTGTCACCCTTGGCTCAACCTCCTGTGAGTGCACTTGTAACAAGCCCAAGCTTGAGGGCTACCTTGCAGGCATGTGCTCCGGGCGGCTGCTGATCAAAAAATCAGCGTCGAGCCATACATATCGCCGTACTTCAACATGTACAATCTGTACAACACTTGGAGCAGTGAGTTCGGGCTTGGGGCATTGATATGAACTACAAAATGTTGTGGCCAGATGGGCGAAATGGGTTTCAACGCCGACTTGATGAGAACCGCAAAGGGACGACGTCGCCTAGGCGTCATCGCAATGACATGGACCATAGCCGATGGGAGAACCAAGGCGATGCAGCGTTTGCGAGTGTCCGGACATTCACGCAAAGACTGCCAGTGTCGAGCCAACAACAACGCATGATGTTGATATATATGTACTCGCCATGTCTATTTATATTTCTACTCGTTATGTGTACTTATATTAAATTTAAATTGAATCTCTTTGTATTATTGTACTCCTGATGTTAACTTCAGATAATTAATATAAATCGTATCTCTTTGTATTTTTAAGTTAATTTTGATTTGCATTTGTATTTCCGTCTTCCTCGTAATGTATATTTGTATATTTGTGTGCAGGTTATGGGTGAAGTGCTAGTGCTTTTGCAGGGGCCCCATGACGCCGGCCACCGTTGCCACATATTTTTGAAACCAAATACTAAGCATGATTATCAGCCTTTCAGACTTCGAACCATAAAGAAAACATGGCCAATACACAATTTTTTCCTTGCTCACCTTGATGCTTATGGACTACAAGGTTTTGCTAGGCTCACATCATGCGACGACCAAATACGTTCGGACCCATCCCTTTTGACATCCCTCGTTGACTGGTGGAGACCGCAAACCCACACCTTTCACTTTCGTTTTGGGGAGCTTACACCTACACTGAAAGATGTTTCTATGATCACTGCTCTACCAATTATAGGTGAGCCGGTAGTCTCTCCACGAGTGTCTCCATCTTGGGCATTAGATATAGCAGCCCGTCTTGGGATGGAAATGCCAGAATGACAACGTTCTGGTAACCCTCGGGGCATCCCCTCGTCTGCTTCCGTGATAATTTTCTTAATTTATCTAGCTTAGCCAATGAGGAGACGAAAAAGACATTTGTTTGCGTGATTTGTTGTGGCTCCTCGAATCTATTTCCAAATTCACATGGGGACGTTGTTATCCCTGGTCTCATCTACATTGCAGAGAATATGGTAGATGAACCTTTACCCGAGCAGCCAAAATACAGCTTCGGTTCTGCCATGCTATCTCATATATACAGAGGCTTGTGTGATGCCACGCAAAAACCTCTTTCACACAAAAGCTCCATTACTTTGTGTCGCCTATGAGTTTCTACAGTTGTGGTCCTGGGAATACCTCCTCAGTAGGACGACCTCAGATAGTACAACCCGTATACCCATACGACTTTAGCGAGGGTGCCAAAGAACTATGGCCACCAGTGGACAAAGGCACGAAACGTTGGTCTCGGATATTGCAAAAAATTGTTACCCTATGTACCACCAGCAGTTTGAGATACTTGATGAGGCAGAGGTCACATGGAACCCGTGGACTCAGGACCAGCTACAAATGGTCTTTGATGCTCGACAGTTCACACCAGGCATGTTGAGCGATAGTGCATTCTGGCTGACTCGCTGCAACTTATTGTTCCTGTGATGTGTTGAGCCTTACAACCCTGAGCGTGTAATGAGACAGTTCGGTCTCTATCAAGAAATTCCACCACCTTTTCCTAGACGTATCGACGAGGAAACACATAAGTAAGATGTGACATCCCTAAATAGTTAGTGTCATTTTTAATATACTAAACTGACACTTTGTTACATAATTTGCAGGCTAACCAATATGGGCAGGGGTTGGAGTTTATACGATTGGAGGGAACATAACATTGAATGGGTACACAAGTGGGAAAATGAAGCGCTAGCGGATATAGTGCATCAACTTAGGTATATTTTATTTACATTATTTTGTGTATACTATTTTATTACGATTGAAGATGCTTTGCTTTCATCACAACGGTTTATGTAATAATTTAATTTTGCAGACCATACGATGGAAGTACAGATCAAGCGTATAGCGATGGTCTTGCATGAACACATGCTAGCTTGGCCAGTCAGCCAGCTACTATACCAACACATCTCACACAAGAGGAGCAGCACGGAGACATGTTGAGCTGCATGCAGCTTACTATCGTGACCAGATGGTAATCACTTGTAACTTTTTAGGTCCATCATTTCATAATCATTTGAACTAAATAACATCCAAATATTGTTCAGCTTGAAAATTACAACGAAGTAGGGCAGATGGCTACGGATAGCATGCCGGCCCAGGGCCCATTTCGAAGACATTCGAAACTTCTTCAACAATACTTGGCAAAGAAGTTCGATCGCGGTAGAGGCGACGACGTTGTCACCGGAGCATACAACATGCCGGTACCGAGGTCAGCCAGACCAAGTCGGCGCCGTCGTCCGAATCGAAGCGAGGCGTCACGAGCCATGGGCGTGGGGAGAATGCGAGTACTAGAACGACATTGCCACGACAGACTCATCTCGCCATCAGATCGCTCTTCTTCGATGCAGCTTCGTCGAGGCAGACATCTCAGACCATGGCACGGGCTTGGAATCGATGCCCGAGCAGTTTCTTTCCCTAACCCATATGCGCATACGGGATATGATGCAACACCCAAGGTGAGGGATCTCAGCCGTATCTCTCCACGCGAGGATCCCCATGCCCGAGGAGACTCGTGTACCAGATTTAAACCAGCACCATGTACAATCGCCAGACGGTATAGGAGAGGATATAATCAGGTAGCCATGTTTACATTTCAATGCATTTACAATGATATCATATATTATCCTCTAACAGTTTGTTTAAAATGTTTATATGTGCAGGACATACCGATGTTATTTGGGGCGATGAGAACACCCAACGTGGGCGTCAACACAGCCTCCGGGAGCATCACATGATCATGGCGTCAACACAGCCTCGGGGAGCATCACATGATCATGGCGTCAACACAGGCCTCTGGGGAGCTTCACATGATCATGGCGACACGGTTACATCATTAGTTACAGAGTTCTTCGGAGGGGACGTTATTGGCCCATCTTTTATCCCTGCAGAGTCACAACCATACGCCTACAATTACGCTTCAGGTTCGCAACAAGGATTCACGACTCCACCAACTACGCAGGACTCGCAGACACATGAAACCGAATTGGAGTACGGCCGCGGTCTTCGTGTAACTCGGCCACCTAATCGCTTGTCGCCTTCCGGTCGTAAGGAAAGGCCAGGTGGTCGTCGTAAGTAGGGTGATTCATCTATCCACATGCGCGACCCATTGTATCTACATATGTCTGTATCAGACTTTTCGATTTGAACATTTATGTATGCTGAAATAAAATGCACCAGCCAGGAACAATTTTTCCCGCCTATATCTCCCGCCATACTATCCGCTCCACTCTTTTGCTTATGTTAGGCCGGTTTCCCGCCAACCCCTTCCCGCCATATCTTCCTGCCACCCGTTTCCGCCAACCCCTTCCGCCATATGTTCCGCCAACCCTTTCCCGCCATACCGCATCGTTCTTTCCGCCATTTTCTCCTCTCTACCTATAAAACCCCTTTAGACGGAGGTGGATAAGCATTCGAGTGTAGTGTAGTCGAGATGTCCCATTATCCTTTCGATCGTAGTTTTCACCACAGGATGAGCAGCACTCTTACGAGGCTAGCTACCGATTTCAGGATGGACAATAGGATAGTTCCATGGGACGAACTCACCGGTAGTGACACCATAATGAATGAGTTGGCTCACCAATTACGTAGGTGCAGGTGGCTGAAAGGACCTATGAGGAGGTACGCAAAGAACTTCTTAGGTTGAATGCAAGGTGGAAGAAGGTAGTGGAGCCGAAGAGTGAAACTTTTAGAAGGACTGCAGAAAAGCATCCATTTTTATGGACTGAGGAGAGCGAGGACGAAGATGATATCTTCATGCCGCCGTTTCCGGGTTCTGCATCGTCAAAGGGCAAGAGTTCTGCATCGTCCAAGGGCAAGAGTACTGCATCCTCGAAGGGCATGAGTTCTTCATCGTCCAAGGGTAAGAGTTCTGCATCCTCGAAGGGCAAGAGTTCTGCATCGACGGAGGATGACGATGATGCCTTCATGTAGTTTTTAAGCTGTATTCCAGTTGTACCGTTTAATTCAGATGTACTTGCATTATTAGTTTGTACTCTCTTATTGTAAGGCATTATGTTCTATCTTAATTTCATTTTGTAGTTGTTGCACGATGTTCGATAATTAGTGGAGGGAAAGAAAATGCCACTACTTTATTCTAAAACTATATTTTTTTCCATCACGACAAGGTACAATTGAAAATAAGATACATTGTAGGAATAAACCTACATTTAACTCCTGAAATAAAGCTACATTAAAGTGCAGAAATAAAGATACAAATGATTGCGAAGTTTAAAATACTACCACAGGAATCTACTGAGTCCAGCGTGGATATTTTCCTTTTCCATCGCCAGCTTCTTCTGCTGCCTTGGCCTCACGAGCCCTTTCTTTCTTTCTCCGCCTCTCCGCCTTACGAGCCTCCTTTCGCTGTCGTTCCTGCTCCTCCATGCGACGAGCCTCTTCCCTGTTTTTCTTTCCCATTTTCTGAAAAAAACGGTGTTGCTCCGCATAGTATTCTTTTAACTCTCTCTCTCTTGCTCTGCTTTCTCCTCAGCTTCCGCCTTCTCGCGTCGCTCTTCCGCAAATAAACTATTCCACGCCCGGCGACTTCTTTCACGAATCTCAGTCACTGCCCAAGCCGGCTTCTCCGTGTCAATCCAACGATAGTACATGCACAGAGGCGGAGGAGACTACAACAAGAAACAAAAATGTTACTAAAGAATCAATGAAAATACCAACAATATCTATTCGTGATGGTTAAACCATACCGGAGGCTTGTCGTACTCTGAAATAGCTACGGCAGGATCTTCCTCATAATTGGCGCACATGAAAAACTTCATGCCCAACCAATCTGAAAAATCCGTCACCTCCTTCACCTTGCAAAGATCGCCACACCAACACCGCAGCACTGCCACCCCCAGAGGCAAACTTGCATTCTTCATTTTCCTCGGCCTAATGCTTTGATCCGAGCAAGGCAAACTCATACCGACTGAAAAAATGTGTTACACACTTTGCGCCTTTGCCGATTTCGAGGATGGTTGGGCGAGAGCCTCGGTGTCTCCTTTTATAAGCTCGACGATAAATGATGGCGAGAAAATTAAGCGGCGATATTTACGATCCACAGTAGTGTCGGCACAACAGCTTCCCGTAGCCTCGGATTCCCAATGCCATCGCATCCGCTGAGGCAAAAGAAGCAAAGGCAGGATTGATTCCCGGGCGAAAGAACCAAAAGCGTCCATATACCCGCGCGTCGGAGTCACAGCCGTCACTGTCGCGCCTCGAAATCAGCGCCGTCTGCGCTTGTGTCGCGTCAAAGAAGACAGACACGAGCCGCCTCGGTGGTGGCGGCGTGGCCCACCTGCTGGGCCCAGCAGCAGGCCTTGTCGGCCTAATAGCGACAATGACGGCGGCGGCCGCCTCACCCGGTGGCGGCCGGGCCCGCTGGCGCGCCCCGTTCCGTCGCAACACGCGGCTCAGGCCGCCTGCACACGCACCGTTATACACCGGCTGCCGCCTCCTGTTGTGGCGGCGGGCCGCCGCCTCACGGCGTGGCGGCAGGTGACACGTGTTGCCTGCCGCGCCTGCCGCCACTAGTGAGGGGGTCTCTTTTGTCAATTTCATCCGCAGGGGGTCTTTTTTGGCAATTCCAGTGGGCAAAGGGTCTTTTTCGACAAAAAATCTGGTCCTCGGTCATCCGCAAACAAGAGTCGACAAAGATAGGATAGAAACGAAGACAAGGCATGGAGGACGTGGCCCACGTGGGTGATGTGAGTGTCTCATTCTTTATTACAAAAGGCTGAGTCGAGCTTGCGAAGGGTGGGGTTATTTCTCTTTCATCGTTTCAAGTGAACCTTTGGTTTTGGAGAGAATCTCCTTTACACCATAAGAATTTAAAGCTCCCCGAAAACGGCTTATTCTCCTCTTACTTTTTTTCACGAGCACGATATATTTGATTGAATTCTCCCAAAGCAATCCATTTGGTGTCGTTTGGTGGCTTATGAGAGATGAGCTCGGAGAAGAAATCGTCTTTGCGAGATGCTAGTATTCGTTTCCTTTTCTTGCAAAAGAGCCGAAAGACGGAACTCGGAAGCAATTATACAACTGTGACCGAGGCAGATTGGTCACCCCATAATAACAGTGGGATTACCTCTCGGGTTGCAACGACCAACCTTGAGCAAAGTTTCTTAGAAAATATTGTGAACCACTCTACTCTTAGCGACGAAGGCGAGCAATCAGGGCTCAATAGACTCGATGCGCACAATGCATGGCCCAGTTCTTTTGAGCGGATTATGGAGAATCTCATCTGAAAAATCTTAAGCCAAAAGAACACGATTGCCTCCTCAAAATCTTGAGGATTTCGCAAAATCCTAGCACAATCCAAAATCTCCAAAATAGTTAGATTAAGTCCCCAAAAGAAAATGTTTGGAGTTAACAGAGTGCCCCTATTCCAGCAGTTTATTATGGCAAAAATGTCACCGAGCCATGCAAAACAGATACAGAAGATCACGACAGCGCATGGGCCTCGATGCCCCATATGTTCGCTGAGCTCCAACTCGACCAGGGCCAGCGCTACAGTTCCAGTGCCGCTGCCGGTCCACCTCGCCGCTGCCAGTCAGGTCGTCGCCGCCACCGGTCTGGACTCCCGCCGCAACCCATCTTCCTTCGCCGCCCCTATGCCATCTGCCACCGTCAGGACTCCGGACAACCAAACAAGGTTGGATACTAGCATCATACAAAGAGCAACGATACTATGTACCAGACTTCCAACAACATCCACCGTTTGGGATATGAGGCATTCAACCATCGTCATTCTTCTTTGCGAAGTGCCATCGAAAAAGCGTGTGGTGTTTTCAAGATGAAATGACGAATTCTCGGAGGCATACCTGAGTACAAACTAGAGACCCAAAAGATGATTGTCATTGCATGCATGTGTCTCCACAATTGGACTCATGATATCAAGTTATGTGATGAGCATTTTGACAAGTTTGAGAATGATGCATATGTGCAACCTCCATTGCTGTTTACAGGTGCCAACACTACCACCAGAAGATGATGACGGTACCTTGAACACAACACGTGAAGCGATTGCTGCTAGTCTTATACCTTGAGATTATTCGTTCTATTTTTAGTTCACCCACTTTTGTAACGGACAAGACTTTAAAACCATTGCAGTTGTGATATTTAGCACTTTATGATATTCGTAAATCGCTTTCGTGCTCATATTTCGACAAGATACTGTTTGAAATAATAAAACGTTGACAATTCATCAAACAATTTCTCTCTTAGGGTACTACGAACATTTCAATGCACAACTCAATCCATAATCTTAAACTTGAATCTTAGAAAAGAACTTGACGGCAGATTTTGTGGAAAGCAGATTCTGAAAGAACTTTCGATTCTGCAGAATCCTGCGGGAAAAGAACTAGCCATAAACAGGCGAAAAACAAGGACGAACACAGGCACCATACGGCTTGCCGTCACAACTCACAATGTCCAGGTCCAGCAGCCGGTGGCCGAAACAGCGGAAGCAAAAAAAAGCGAAGGAAGCAGTAGCGGAAGACAAATCAACGTCAGAAAGCGTAAAGCGAAGCTACGGGCCTACGGCGCGGCACGCGGCCGCGTCGACACTCGACAGCTCGCCGTGCGCGTAGGCACGGGCGGTGGTGATGGTCGCGTGCGCGCGAACCAACCTAGCTGTAACTAGTACCAGATCTGGTGGCCTAGCTAGGCCGGCGCGCACTGATCTCGCGGCCGCGGCGGCCATGGTGCACGCTTTCACGGGTGCGGACCCTCCGGGTTGTGCCGGCCATTGGCGCCGTAGCGGGGATAGTCCTCGATGTCGACCTCCGTCACCACCCTCACCGGTCCTCGCCCTCGCCCTCGCTCCTCCCCGGTGGTCACCATGAACCCGGGCGCTGCCTCCTCCTCCTCCTGAATATATGTAGTACCACGGATGAAACAGAGAAGGTTGATCTCCAGCTTTGCTATGTGCATCAGCAACTAAGACAGCAAGTACCTAAACTAATCAATCGGCGGGGATGGAGAGAGGGGCAAGGCAAACCTGTGATGCGGCATTGTCCAGCGCAGTCGCCGCTCCATCCTTCCGGTGAGAGTCAGTCCTCGCTGCAAGGATTGATGAAGCGATTGATCTGTAAAACAAACCCTCGCACCAAGCAAGAACAGAGACGGGTGCTCGCGTAGTTAGCGTACGTACCTGCAGAAGCCGCGGCGCCGAGGCGAGCAAGGCAGCAGAGGGAGAGGAGCACCAGGAGCGCCGCGATGAGGCTCCGTTGTCGTTGCTGCTGCCGCGGCTGCGCCATCACATTGCCGAGCGCCACTGAACCACCAATCTCTCCCTCTCTCTCTTGCGCGCACGCGCGTGTGAATGAAGACAGAGATGTGTTGTGCTTCTTTGCTTGGCTTCTCCTCTTGGCCGATTTGACTTGTGCACAGTGGCTGCTTTATACAGAGAGCGTCGGCTCATACGTGCGCGCGTGCGACGAGAGTAGCGAGTGGGGGCATGATTTGTGGGGGGCGGTGCGGCCCTTCCCTCCCGCAGCGGCAAACGGCCTCTACGTTACCGACGAAAACGCAAACGTTCAAAGAGCCGTCTGGATAGATTGGTGGGCAATACGAAAACGCAAATGTTTGACTGTGGATACACTGTTCACACGGAGCGAAGGGGTCCGTCCGGTCAACCGCCGCATTATTTATCGCCTCTTTTGCTCTGCGCGCTGTCGGGCAGGCGCACGACTTTTGTTGGCATATGCTCAGATTCCGGGTGCGCGCCAGCAACGGCCCTCCTATTCTAAGCATAAACCTGGGATGGGATCACCAACCGCTTGTTATTTAAGCGTTTGAATAACTAGCAAACTCCAGCTTAGGATCTGCTCCCCCACTTGTGTGGTTATAGTAGTAAAATAAATCGCGCCACAGCAATGGGGTACTGCAGATCACACAGAGCAAAACCCAATTATTTGTCAGGTCTCATGATTCGAGGTTTGTCTCATGCTATGGGCTTAGCTGGTCGGTGTTTGGCTTGGCTGTCATATGCCCATCGACCTCTCATCGAGTAAAATGCACACAATCAGGACGCGGATTACCTGAGCTCCAGCGGGTGAACAGTAAAATCTGGAAATATTGTAAAAGAACATATCAATTGTTTTTGATTTTTTTAGCAAAATTTGATAAATGTTTTAAATGATTGCAAAGTTTCATCATATAATGACATTTGTGAAAGTCGTGGCAAAAAAATCAAAACCAGCGGTCCAAAATTAACTTTTTTGGAGCATCGATTTTTTTACCAAGACTTGCACGAATGTCATTTCAAGATGAAACTTTGCAAGCATTGAAAACATTTGCCAAACTTTGTCAGCAACAGAATTCAGATTTTTTATTATTATTTTACTTATTTTTTTGGATTTACCTCCAGCTGAGAAGGACACTTTTGTGAGAACCACCACAATAGCGGAGTCATTAACAAAAAACCATCACTACACAAAACATGGCAAATTTCATCGCGCCGAAAAATGACAGTGATAGGAAACACCGGAAAAAGAATATTTGAACACGATTTGACGTGGCAAACCCTCGTGTGTTGACAGAGTGGATGGCCGTTGACGGCCGATCAGGACCGGCTCGGTCCGACGAACCCACCCGCACTGGCTCGTTCACTTGTTAGCGAAGGGGTCGTTCCTTCTAACACCGCTGACGACCGTTCGCCTCATAGCGATGTCGACGTTTCATATTCCCATGATTCATAAAATCAAACCCCGCCGCATATTGTCAATCACACAGTCCACTTGCATTCACTGTCGTTGAGGTCGCACAAAAAAAAAACCCCAACAACCCATGCTTGTGCCGCTCATCAGTGATGGAGAAGAAGAATCTCAGATGGGAGAGGGTCGTCTCCGACTGTGCCACACAGATATAGCGAAGCTCGCTATCTTCCGCAAGACCAGCACAAGGTTCACGAGCGTCCCCATGCCGGTCAACCACGCCAAGGATCTCTTGAAGGTGTTCACACCGAAGGAGAAGGCATGCGTCTTCCCTGACAGGAAGGCGTGGTTGAAGTTGCCATCATCATATGGTGCATGCTCAAGGCCCACTTCGGCGACGCTGGTAAGCAATAAAATAAACATGAACAACCGCAAAAAAAATTAAAATAAATAAATATGATAACTGCATTGGAACAATAAATTAAACTTTAAAGTACCTTGTGTTTGTGTTTACTCATATGGAGAGATGGTTTAAGAGGCACACCACATTTTGAGTATTTATGGCCTTGCTCTTTGCAGTTACTACATGTAATGGTTGCCATCCTTGTGCTAACCCTGGGTACTACAACCTTATTCTTGCCTTTCCTTATGATAGTTTGTTGGAGTCCTTTCTTGTCTTTGCAAAGAGGTGGATCAATGCCTTGTGTGGCGGTTTTGGGCCATAGGTCAAGACCAGGGACATGACAAATGATGTGCTTATAAGCTTCTCTGTACAGAGGTTTTTTAAATAGTCCATGACAAAATCCTCGGGTTGCATCTTAGATTTATTGATGGCTGCCACAACGTGGTTGTAAGGTACACCATTCATATCCCACCTCCGGCAGCCACAAGTACATGATTCAAGGTTTATTGCATATATCTTTTCCCCACTACTCACTTTTCACAAAATTGGCCTAGATTGTGTTGCTTTGCAAAACCTGACATACTTCTGTGGACTCCTCTAGTCTCTTTGCATAGGTAGGGGTAATCTTGTAGCCTCCTCTATCTTGTTCCTTGTCCTTTTATATTTCACCATCAACTTTGATCTTATTCCGCCAGTCATGGTTTTAAATGGCTTTGATCTACGCTCTAGTATGTATCTATCGAGGATTTCACTAATGTTGTTTCCAACTAGACCAGTCCTGCAATTAAAGTCCATTGCATGCCAAGCCCAAGTTTCTTTTGGGACTCTAGCTAAACATTTTCATGCATCTTCACATTTATCTTTTAGTTTGGCAATTGCAACATCAAATCCATGTTGAGTGTAGAAATAACTTGTCTGTTGCATATACTGCTTAAGCTCCTCAGCCCTAAAACTAGCAAATTAAAAGTTTGCATAGATATGCCTAACACAGTACCTACAAGGGGAATTTGGGAAAGTTTGACCAATAAAATTTAGCAGGCCCTTAGAAAATAAATATTTAATTGTCTAAAGTAACTAAATAATGTGATAGTTGAGAAGATATTACAACAAACTTTAATTGAAAACAAAGTGATACTTGTGGACTAACCTCATTTATCCCTGAGGATATGATCCATGTTACCCTACTGAACCTTACTGTCACTGCTGTTTGGTATAACACTTCACAGTCTCCTTGCGCCTAGCATCACCGGTGCTCGATCTCCATGATCCTGGGTACCTGCAGGGATGAAGTCGTGGACAAGTCAAGAGAAATCTTCACGGAACAGTTTTATTTCACGCATACGAGACGTTATGTCAAAGCCCTTCCATTGATCCCCTCAACAAATACCTCGGGTTGCAAGGCTCATGCCTCAACCCATGCCTTACCGAACTACTCACACATGGAGATCAGATCACGGGAAGAAAACATTAAAGAACACATCTTGAGATTGATTGATCGCAAATATGTCTTACAATGGATGCCTTGTGCGATGCACGATTACAAGTATGCAATGGTGGTGGTGATGGCTATGGAGATGGAAATGGCGGCGGCTAGGGTTTGTGGATGAAGATAATGATGAAGAGGTTCTGGCTCCCGTGCTCGTTGTTCTGTTGACATTTCAACGGGGTCCCTTTAATAAAAGTTGTATAGGTGGACAACCTGCCTCAAAATCCATGCCAAACGGGTGCTCGTACGGGCACATGCGCCCATATGGAACGTCGTCTTTTGTTTTGTCTTTGCACGTGCGCCAAAGATGTCAATGTGGAATGACTATCTATGGGGTGATCTAGCCCCTTTGTGGTTCGGCGAGGGAAATGCACAGAACGCAAAGAGCAGGTCTAGCAGAGGATGCAGGGACTTTTACCCAGGTTCATGCCACCTTTAAGGTGTAACTCCCTACTCCTGCTTTGGTGGATTGAAAAAGTGGGAGCACAAATACAAGGAGCACTTTCCCCCGACAAGGTGCAAGGAGAAGGCAGCTACGCATGCAAGCGTGCGTGGAGTTAGAATGGGTTAGAACCCTTGTAAAGGTTGCCATGGCCCTCCTTTTATAGCTCAAGGGCTCACAATAGTGGCAAAAAGTTAACTACATGTTGATTAGACAACAACAATGCTATCATACCTAACTCTGTTAGTTAGGAAAAAAAGCATTAAATGCATTGCGAGGTGTCGCGAGGAGGAGCCCCAGCAAAGATGCTGCACCGCTTGCCTAGGTAACTCCTATTATCGTGACACGCCATTGGGACGGGTGTCAATAAAGGTAAAAATCCTTCCGGTGAGCTGACACGTGTCCGTCAAGCCTTACCTAACTATCTGCGGGCTTGACACCTCACTGATCAGTGACTAGCTGCTCGGCGAGGTGGAGCGCTGGCAGCTGGCGGGGTTTTGCTGGCCAAGGAGCTTCTCGGGCCTTCGCCTTGCCGGCCCAGCCTGGTCGGCAAGGGTTGCTTCTTTAGTCTTGAGGCTTGTCTTGAACCTTGATCTTCTTGATGCGCTCCTTGATCTATCAAAGAACAGCTCCCTTGTCTTGAGAATCTTCTTTATAACTTGTCGACTTTGCTCTTGGTGACCTATAGTGTAGCGACCCGACCTCAGATGGTCAAGTCTCTGTGCTTCTGTGTCATCCCTGGATTGGTAATGCTGACACACACAGTACTCGAAGGATTTATAACAGAGTAGCAATCACACATGTATTACATCGAATGTCTCAAAAGAGAACTTATTACAATAATATGGCTTAAGGCCATCTAATGCGATAACAGTGGAAGGCTTGGAAGATAAAGTGAGTCCATCAACTCCAGCGGCATAAGCGAAGCTGCACGCAGCGACCTACAATCCTTACTCCTCGTCAAAAGTCTGCAACATAATACGTTGCAGCCCGAGAACGGGTCAGCACATGGAATATGCTGGCAATGTAACACAATAGAGCAATAACAGAATAAAGCTAACACTACATGCAAGTTTGGCTGGTGGAAAGCTCTATGGTTACAGTTTTGCAAAAAGCCAATTTTTCCCTACATCAAAGGAATAAATTTTACTTTAACTATCATGGTGGTTGAAACATCATTGAGAAGGTGTAACCCCAACTCAATCCCAATTAAAGTGATTAACAACCCAGCAGTATTAATTTAGAGTGATGAGATACATGTGAATACTCAAGTACTAGATACTCAGAATCGTCCATAACCGGGGACACGGCTAACCATGATTAGATTGTACACTCTGCAGAGGTTTGCGCACTTTTTCCCACAAGACTCGATCGCCTCCGTTGGTTTCTCGCCTTTGCATGGTGTTTGAGAGACGGATGACCGAGACACGATCTTTCGAAACATTAACTCTCTACTCGGATAGATCATACCAAACCTATAAAACCCACTACCTGCTGATCTACCTCTTCGAAAGCTTCACGTAACTTACTCAACTATGCTAGAGCCCATAATAGCTTGTGGCTGCACACGAAAGTTTCTAGCATGAATAATCTCAGTTCCCTTTGAGCCTGGGTGGCGGTCCATAGGAAAATTACACGGGTACCCCGGGATTTCCAAAAATAAAACAGACAACACTGGATTCCCCAGGTGCCTCAATCCACCCAGATGTGTATTTAAGTTGCCACCTTAAAGTAAACCATTAATTAATAATCTTACATCTGTCGTAAAATCTCTCAAACCCAAACCACGTCTACGAGCATAGCATGGCAATATAAGCAACACGTAGAGTAACTCCCAAGGGTTTGATAACAACAGGGCAATAGGTTCCTACCTCATCATCTACTTCCCAACCCACAAATTAATGACATCCTAATCATGCAATGTTGGAGGGTTGAGCTAATGCATAAAAACCGGGTATGAAAAGGCATGATCAAGTGTTACTTGCCTTGCTGAGATCCGTGAATCCTAGAGACTCGTAGTAACACGCTTCGCACTCCGGGAATTCTATCGCAAGCAAACAATACATACATAAGTAACAAACAAAGATGCACAAACGAAACTTGTAACGCCCCGGATTCGATGCGCCAGGTGTCTGCCAGTTATTCGCCGTCGTTGCCATGTCATGTGCTTGCGTGTTGCACTTTGCCATGTCATCATTTGCATTTCATATCATGTCATCATGTGCATCGCATTTGCATGCGTGTTCGTCTCATGCATCCGAGCATTTTTCCCGTTGTCCGTTTTGCAATCCGGCACTCCTATGTCTCCCGGCGCCCCCTTTTACCTCTTTTCTTGTGCGGATATTAAACGATCTCGGAATGGACCGAGGTTTGTCAAGCGGCCTTGGTATAGCACCGTGAACCGCTGTCAAGTTTCGATCATTTGGAGGTCGTTTGGTACTCCAACGGTTAACCGGGTAACCGCAAAAGCCTCTTTTGTGTGCAGCCCAACACCCCTTCAAAACTGGCCCAAAACTCAGCAAACTCCCCTCCATGCTCTCGGTCGTTCGATCACGATCGCGTGGCCGAAAACCGCACCTCATTTGGACTCTCCTAGCTCCCTCTACCTATAAATTAATCCCCCCCTTCGAAATTCGCGGATGAATCCCCCGAAACCCTAGCTTCTTCCTCCTCCCGACGGACACGTCCACCGCCGCCGGACGTGTCCGCCGTCAACGCCGCCGCCCCGCCCAATCACCGCTTCGCCACCTGTCGCGCCGCCACCCACCGCCCGGCCCGCGCGAGCCTGTCGCGAACCCGCCAGCCAGCCGCCCGCTGCCTCCGCGCCTCCCGCCCGCAGCTGCCCCGCCTCCGGCCGCCCGCTCGCCGGGCGTCGCCGCCGCCTCCGCCGAACTCTCGCTCCCCGCGCGCACCGCCGCCCTCTGCCGCCTCGGCCGTCGCCGGACCTCCGCGCCTCCCCGCCTCCTCCTCCTCCACGCGCCCTCGCGACGCCGGCCGCCTCCTAGGCCTCGCCCCCATAGCCGCCCTCGCCTCGCCCGGCTCGCTCCGCCGTCAGCCCGCGCCCGGCCGCGAGCTCCGCCCGGCCGCCCGCTCGCTGCCGCCCCTCGCCGCCCGCTTCGCCGCCGACCTCCCCGCTCCGTCCTCCTCCCGGATCCGGCCGTCTCCGGCGATCCCCGCCATCTCCGCCGAGTGTCCCGGCGAGATCCGGCCTGCCTCGTTTTCCGTGCTTCGGGTTGACTTTCTTCCCCCCTCCAAAAACTGCTAAGTCCCCGAAATTGTTGCATATTTTGTTGCATTTTCATTGCATCATAACTCTGTCATCGTTGCTCCGTTTCGTGCGTATAATATGTCAAAATGTTCGTCTCGATGAGTAGATCATTTCATCTCATTGCATCATTTTCATTTGAGCTCATATTGATGCCCGAAATGCTGTTAGAAGAGTGCTATGTGATGTTAGTTTCTGATTCTTATCAGAACATGCACTTTTGTCATTTTTGCCATGATTGATATGTGCATCCTATGAATTTGAGTCCTACATGTGTTTTGTAATATGCCATGCCATCTTTACAGGGGTGTATGCCATGTGTTTTTGTGATCTCTGTGATGACTAGCACAAGCATGCAAACTAGGCTTCATGATGTTGCTGATTTCAGCCCTGTTTGCTGATATTTTTATGCCATGTTAACTTGATTTTACCGAGAGATCCATGCATCTTTTGAGATACATCAGTAAGGATGTTTTGTTATGCATGTCTTGCTCTATCCATCCATGCCCTTGTTTGCAATTATGGAGTGCCATAGCTTGAGTCAATCGAGCTCTACTTTTGCTATAAAATGTTTCCTGGCAGATTGTTTACATGTTATTCAATTTTTCCAAGGGTGTTGTAGTTGATCCTTGTATGCTATGATGTTGTTATTGCCATGTATAGCTTCTATGACATGCCTTCTTACTGTTTGTTGCCTTGCCATGTATTGCTCTGTGGTGAGTGATTCAAGCTCACCAACATGCCTACTTGTTGTTTCTGCCATGTACAAATCTGTAATATAACTTGCCATGTTTACATGGGTGCCATCATATCTTCTGATCCTTTTTGGCTTATGGTCAGTAAAGGACTTTTGTTCTATGCTTTGAGTAGATTCATGCCATGCCTTTGTTTGCCATGTTAAGTTCCTGTAACATGTTGTTTGATAGCTCTAAACATTGCAACCTGTTGTTAGTTCTGCCAATGCCTGAAACTGTTATTATTTGCAATCTTGCCATGTGTTTTTGAGCATGTTCTAGTGATTTCTGGAGTTAGCTCAGTGTTCATGTTTTATAATGCTTTACCTGTACATCATGCCCATGCCTTTTGTTATTATGTTGAGGTCCTGTAGCATGTTGTTTTGATGCTTGCAATATGCCTAGTTGCTGTTTTGGACAGATTGTTGCCATGTCTAGTATAGAGTGTATGTGTTGAACCGTTGCTCCGTTTTGAGTGTGCTCTATATGAAACTTGCTTGATTTTGCATGTAGTTTCATATTATCATGTTGCATCCTTGTTTTGAGGTGTTTGCTTGATGTTTGTATGCATTTTGCATCAATGCCATGCTTATCTTGTTTTGCTCATATCTTCTAGGCCGTAGCTCCGAATCTAATGAACTTTATATGTAACTTGACTAGAATTTCGTGTAGATCATCGTGGTGCATCTTAACTTGCTGTTTAACAATTTGAACATAAGGTTTATTCAGATCTAGACCAATTTCGAAATTTGCATATGAGGACTTACCGGTATTGTTCTATGTTGTTTCCGGCCTCATTTAAACTTGCCTTGATGTGTTGTTCTTGTTTGCATCATCTCTTGCCATGAGTAGCCTCATCTAGCTTTGTCATGCATCATACTTGTTGTGCATCATGTCTTGTCTATGTGTGGTGTGTTTACTATGTTGTGTGCTTCTTCTTGTTAGTTCCTGTTTCCTTGCGATCGTGAGGATTCGTTCGTCTACGCTTGGCTCGACTTCATCCGTTCGTCTTCTTCATGGACTCGTTCTTCTTCCTTGCGGGATTTCAGGCAAGATGACCGCTACCCTGAATCTCACTATTATCATTGCTATGCTAGTTGCCTCGTTCTTTCGCTATGCTGCGCTACCTATTACCTGTTTATCAAGCCATCCCAAATTGCCATGTCAGCCTCTAACCTTTTGCACCCTTCCTAGCAAACCGTTGTTTGGCTATGTTACCGCTTTGCTCAGCCCCTCTTATAGCGTTGTTAGTTGCAGGTGAAGATGAAATTTGTTCCTTGTTGGAACATGGAGATGTTGTTCCTTGTTGGAACATGTTTACTTGTTGGGATATCACAATATATCTTATATTATTAATGCATCTATATACTTGGTAAAGGGTGGAAGGCTCGGCCTTATGCCTGGTGTTTTGTTCCACTCTTGCCGCCCTAGTTTCCGTCATATCGGTATTATGTTCCCGGATTTTGCGTCCCTAACGCGGTCGGGTGATTTATGGGACCCCTTGACAGTTCGCTTTGAATAAGACTCCTCCAAAAAGGCCCAACATTGGTTTTACCATTTGCCTCACCACCACCTATATTTCCCTTGGGAGTAATTAACCCAAGGGTCATCTTTATTTAGCCCCCGGACCGGTGCTTCTCTAAGTGTTGGCCCGAATCGAGTAGATCAGGGGCCCCTCGTGGCAACTCGAGGTTTGGTTTTACTCGTAGGATGTCTCATCCGGTGTTGCCCTCGAGAACGAGAAATGTGCAGCTCCTATCGGGATTGTCGGCGCATCGGGCGGCTTTGCTGGTCTTGTTTTATTCTTTGTCGAAATGTCTTGTAGCCGGATTCCGAGACTGATCGGGTCTTCCCGGGAGAAGGAATATCCTTCGTTGATCGCGAGAGCTTATCATGGGCTAAGTTGGGACACCCTGCAGGTATAAACTTTCGAGAGCCGTGCCCGCGGTTATGTGGCAGATGGGAATTTGTTAATATCCGGTTGTAGTAAACTTGAAGCAAACTCTTCTAAAATACACCAACCGTGTGCGTAACCGTGAGTGTCTCTTTTCGGGGTTGATCGAGAGGAGAACACGGTTTCTGGGTTATGTCTGACGTAAGTAGGAGTTCAGGATCACTTCTTGATCATTACTAGTTGACGACCGTTCCTTTGATTCTCTTCTCGCTCTCATTTGCGTATGTTAGCCACCATATATGCTTAGTCGCTGCTGCAACCTCACCACTTTACCCCTTCCTTTCCCTTTAAGCTTTGCTAGTCTTGATACCCATGGTAATGGGATTGCTGAGTCCTCGTGGCTCACAGATTACTACACCACCAGTTGCAGTACAGGTTGTGCGATGATCATGGCGTGAGAGCGATGTTTGCTGTGTTGGAGTTCTTCTTACGCTTCTTCTTCGATCGGGGATAGGTTCGGTCGGCAGCACTGGGCTAGCAGGGTGGATGTCGTTTGAGTTTCTGTTTATGTTCCATCCGTAGTCGGATGTTGATCTTGTATATTATGTTGATGTATTCTTGTGGCATTTGTGCCTTATGTATGTATCCCACTATTATGTAATGTTGATGTAATGATATCCACCTTGCAAAAGCGTTTCAATATGCGGGTCTATCCTTGGTGGGACCTTCGAGTTCCTTTTGGATAGGGTCGCATATTGGGCGTGAAAAAACTTCAACTGAAAGAGGTTGACCGGAGAGTTCAACTTAAGAACTCCGGTTTGCAAAAAGAATCAAACCAAACGAAACAACGAAACTCAAACGGCGAGAAAAACAAGGTCCGTTTACTAATCTGAACTAGAGTCAAATTTTACAAAGATAACAACTGGTTTAAGTTGATTATTCGGAAAGAGGGTTTCGAGATGAAACTACAGGCGCTTGAATCGCCTGATTCCGATAAACGAGCGAAAAGTTATACTAGTTTGAACATTGGTTCAGAAATCGAATTCGGAATAATCGCGGAATAAAACCGATAAAAGAAAACGACGAACGGCTAAACGAACGAATGTTCGCTAGCTGAAACTAAATGATGAACATGTTCGTAAAAACGAATCGAACGGCTATACGTTCTCAAAGTAAATAAACCGGAAAAAAATAAACCGATCTAAAAAAACGGCTATGGTTTTCCAAAAAAAACCGAAGGGTTATATAAAAAAAACCGGCGACGGGGCTACCTCCGGCGAGGTCGTCCGGCGGGCGGGCGGGCGGTTCAGCGGGTCCGGCGAGGGCAGCTAAGGCGGCGGCTCGGCGAGGGGGGGGACGGCGACGGCGGCCAAGGCGGCGGGCGGGCGGCTCGGCTTTCCTCGGGTCAGGCGGCGGGTGGTGGCGATGGTGGCGGCGGTGGTGGCTAAGGGAGAGGGGCTATTTAAAGAGGGAGGGAGGTGGCTTGGAGGAGGGCAAGCCGTGAGGCAGAGTCCGCTCGGACTCGAGTCCGGCGTGGCAAGGGCAAGACGCTACAGTGAGGCGGCTGCATGGTGGGCGACTGCTCGGTGGGCCGTTAGCCCGATCGGTATGATTTCTCTCTTTTTAAAACATTCCGCTGAAAATTGTAAAAATCCTAGAAAAATAAATAAAAATCTAAAAAATGCCAAAACAAGTTTTCTTTGCCTAAATAAAATATTTAGAACAAGATGAACTTCTCTTGGCCCCCTAAAATGCAAAATTTTAAACATATGCAATTTTTTTTCACTAGGCAAATAAAATTCCAAATAGGTAAAATAAAATTCCAAAAATGATTTTAACATTTTTCCTCCGGTATTTCATTTAGTTTTGGAGAAGTCATATTATCTCCTCTCGTTTATTTTAAACTTGAAATATTTTTCCGGAGAAAAAAAAATAAAATCCAATATCCTCGTCTTTCATTATTTGATAAAATTCAAATATGAAAATCGAAAAATCCCCAACTCTCTCCGAGGGTCCTTGAGTTGCTTAGGATTTCGAGGATAGCAAATGAATATGCAATAAAATATGCTATGCATGGATGACCTATGTATAACATGCCAAATTGAAAATTTGGGATGTTACAAACCTACCCCCCTTAAGATGAATGTCGTCCTCAAGATTCAGGTTGGCTAGAAAATAGGTGCGGATGGTCCTTGCGAACTTCATCTTCTCGCTCCCAGGTGGCTTCCTCCTCGGTGTGGTGGCTCCACTGAACTTTACAAAACTTGATAACTTTGCTGCGAGTGACTCGGCTGTCGAAATCCAAAATCTTTACTGGTTTCTCCTCATAAGTCAAATTACTATCCAATTGAATCGCCTCCAGGGGCACTGTATCCTTTAACGGTATGTCGGCCATCTCGGCGTGGCACTTCTTCAGTTGTGATACGTGAAACACATCGTGAACTCCTGATAGTCCTTCGGGTAACTCCAGTTTGTAGGCAACTTCTCCCATTCGTTCCAAAACACGATACGGTCCTACAAATCTTGGGGCTAACTTTCCCTTTACTCCAAAACGTTTCACTCCCCTCAGGGGTGATACTCGCAGATAGGCTCTGTCTCCGATTTCATAGGTTACTTTCTTGCGTTTTGAATCTGCGTAACTCTTGTGTCTAGACTGAGCAATCTTTAGTCTGTCTCTGATCAGTTTAACCTTCTCCTCTGAGTCTTTGATCAAATCTGGTCCAAACAACTGACGGTCTCCGACCTCGTCCCACATCAAGGGTGTTCTACACCTGCGTCCGTCTGAGCTTGAGCGGTGCCATCTTCAAACTGGCTCGGTAGCTGTTGTTATATGAGAATTCTGCGTCGGCAAATTGTCATCCCAACTAGATCCATAATCCAGTTCACGTGCTCTTAACATATCCTCCGAATCTGGTTAACTCTCTCTGTCATCCATCCGTCTGCGTGGGTGGAGCGTTGTCTTGAATTCCAATCTGGTACCCAAAGTCCGTGTAGTTGATGCCAAAACTTTGAAGTAAACTGTGTTCCTCTATCTCGTCACGATGCTCCTCGAACTCCATGCAAACATACGATCCTGGTCATATATATCTTGGCCAACTTGGCACTTGTATAAGTTGTTTTCACTGGGATGAAATGGGCTACTTTGGTCAAACGATCCACAACTACCCATATTGAATCATATCCTGCTTTGGTTCTGGGTAATCCGGTGATAAAATCCATGCCAAGTTTGTCCCACTTCCATTCGGGTATTGGCATAGGTTGCAACAGTCCTGCTGGCTTTTGATGCTCTGCCTTCACTCTCTAACATACATCGCAAACGGCTACATACTCGGCAATATCCTTCTTCATACCAGTCCACCAGAAACGTTCCTTCAAGTCCAAATACATCTTGGTGTTTCCGGGGTGAATCGAGTATGGTGAGTCATGAGCCTCTTGAAGTATTAACTTCCATATCTCCGAATTGTTGGGCACATAAATCCGATCCTCAAACCACAAGGTATCGTGCTCATCCTCGCGAAAACCTTTGGCTTTTCCTTTGCCCATCTTTTCCTTTATCTCAGCAATCTCTTTATCCTCCTTTTGAGCGTCTCGAATCTTGTCTAACAAGGTCGACTGAACCTCCATTGTTGCAAGAAAACCTCTTGGAACAACCTCCAACTGAAGTTCCATAATATCCTCTGCTAACTCCTTTGGCAGTCCTCTACCTTCAAGGATATTGGCATAACTCTTCCGACTCAAAGCGCCTCGCTACAACGTTGGCCTTTCTGGATGATAGTGTAGCTTCATGTCGTAATCCTTTATAAGTTCCAGCCATCTCCTCTTTGAGGTTTAACTCATACGTGTGAAAATGTACTTTAAACTCTTATGATTTGTGTACACATCACAACGGTTTCCCATGAGATAACGTCTCCAGGTCTTCAACGCATGTACTACAGCTGCTAACTCCAAATCATGCATGGCATAGTTCAACTCATGAGGCTTCAGTTGTCGTGAGGCATACTGAAACAACTTTTCCGTCCCTGCATAAGAACACATCCAAGTCCCAAGCGAGAGGCATCACAATACACTTGAAACTCCTTATGTATATCCGCAATGTCAAGACTTTGGGGCTGTAGTCAACCGTTTCTTCAACTCTTGGAAGCTTGTCTCACAATCATCATCCATTTGAACTTGGTATCCTTCTTTAGCAATTCTGTCATTGGTTTAGCCATCTTGGAAAAATTCTCAATGAATCTCCGATAATATCCTGCCACCCAAGGAAATCTGCGAATCTCATTGATCAAGTGGGTGCCAACCATTCAGTGACTGACTGAATTTTACTGGGATCTACTGCTATACCCTCTCCTGATATAACATGCCCAAGAAATCCAACTTCCTTTAACCAAAACTCGCACTTGCTGAATTTGGCATATAACTGGTGTTCCCTGAGTTTCTCAAGAACCAAACGTAAGTGTTCTGCGTGCTCCTCTTCGTTCTTCGAGTAAACCATAATATCATCGATAAACACCACAACAAACTTGTCCAAATACTCCATGAACACTTTGTTCATCATACTCATGAAATAGGTAGGGGCATTAGTCAGTCCAAACGACATGACCGTATACTCATATAATCCATATCGTGTGGTGAATGCTGTCTTTGGTATATCCTTCTCTCGGATCTTCAACTGATGGTACCCTGATCGTAGGTCAATCTTAGAAAACACCTTAGCTCCTTGCAACTGATCAAACAGATCAGTAATCATTGGTAAGGGATACTTGTTCTTTATCGTTACTTCATTCAGAGCTCGGTAATCAACAACCATCCTTAGGGATTTATCCTTCTTCTCCACCAAAAGTACTGGAGCTCCCCAAGGTGATGAACTTCTACGAATGTAACCTTTCTCCAATAGCTCCTTGATCTGCTTCTTAATTTCCTCCAGATCATTTGCGGGCATCCGATAGGGTCTCTTAGATATTGGTCCTGTACCTGGCATTAGTTTTATCAGAAACTCGATGTCTCGATCTGGTGGCATGCCTGGTAACTCTTCTGGAAAAACATCTGGATAATCCTTCACTACAGGTACTTCCTCTTGTACAACTCCCGTGAGGGTATTCACTTGGCTCCTCCTAGGCACATGCCTAGATACATACTTAATCCTTTTTCCCTCTGGGGTGGTAAGGTAAATTGACTTGCTAGCACAGTCAATACTTCCTGCAAACTTCGACATCCAATCCATACCTAATATCACATCCAATCCTTGCGACTCCAAGATAATTAGGTCAGACGGAAAAACATGCGTGCCAATGATTAGGGGTATCTGGGTGCACCACTTGCTAGCCATGTACTCTGCTCCAGGCGAGCTCACTAAAAGAAGGGTTCTAAGGGTCTGGGTTGGTAACTTAAACTTATCCACAAATCCCCTTGATATGTATGAATGCGATGCACCAGTATCGAAAAGAACAATAGCGGTAAATGGTGAACCAAAACTTACCTATTACCGCGTCCGGCTGCTCTTCAACTTCCTCCACGTTAACGTGGTTCACTTGTCCTTTGTTGAATGGATTGGGCTTCTTCCCAGCGCTCCCATTTCCGTTTCCATTCTTTCCTTCAGGGCAGTCATTGGCATAGTGCCCTGTCTTCCCGCACTTAAAGCAAATAACTTGGCTCAAGTCTCTCTTGGCGGGTGTAGCTGGGTTAGAGCGATTCTGATTATTGTTGGCTGCATTTCCATTCCCATTCTTCGCACCATTATGCGATCCTCCTCCAGTATGGTTATGTCCTCCATGGTTATGAACTAGTCCTCCCGAGTTCGGGGTTGAACGAGACTTCTAGTGAGCTCCCGAGTTATACTTCCCTTGTCCATACTTCCTCTTACGATTTTCAATTTGCTGCTGCTTTCCTTCAATCATTAGGGCCTTATCTACCAACTCCTGGTAGTTGTTGAAAGTTGCCACCATCAGCTGCATACTCATCTCATCATTCAGTCCTTCGATAAACTTCTCTTGCTTCGCGGCATCCGTGGCCACATCATCAGGGGCATAGCGTGATAACTTGCTAAACTCATCCACGTACTGGGCCACAGTACGGTTCCCCTGGCGTAAGTTGCGGAACTCACGCTTCTTTATCTGCATGGCTCCAGCTTGAAACATGGGCCGTCGAAAAGCTTGTTGAACTGGTCCCAAGTGACATTGGCTATAGGAAAAGTAGCCGTAATTCTCCCACCATGCGGCTGCTGGTCCATCCAATTGATGTGCGGCAAAACACACTCTTTCAACATCCGTGCATCCAGCGGTGGTTAACTCCTTCCAATACGGGCGTAACCAAATCATCTGCAACTATTGGCTCGGTGCTCTTTGAAAACACCGGCGGTTGTAACCTTAAAAGCGGGCTAAATTGTCCACTTTGGCGGCGGGTTGTTGTTGTTGTTGTTGTTGGCATTGCCACAGTTCGAACTAGCAATTGCATCAAAGCATTCTGCTGTTAGATCAGCTGAGTGAGCTCCGTGGGAAAACAAAACCGGGTCACGTCTCGAGGCATCTGAAGGTTTAGATGGGAGAGATTAGAATAGAAAGAGGTCTAGTGAGAAAACACTACCCATATGCACATGAGGCAAACACACATTCATTCAATCAAGCAAGCGGGGCATACAAAACGATCTAGGACTATCGCATAAGTGCTCAACTACTACTAGTTACATGGGGGTAATACTACTATTATATGGTGGTCATCTAGAAATTTTGATCGGTGGAAGACTCCATGATGTCTGCTCCAGCTTCGTCTTCATAGTCATCATCACTTGGGTCCGAGTCGGTGTAAATCGATGATGATGTAGTTGTCTGGACAAGCGGGATCTTCTTCCTCTTCTTGCTCCTCTTCCTTGGGTGCTGGTCCTCCCATGAAGACTCCAATCTTCTTGACTAGGTCGTCGTTCTTCTCCAGTAGTATCTTGATTTCTTCCTCATATCCATCGCGTGTAGACTTGAGTTCTTCCTCCAACTCGATGATCTTAGTTTTCGCCTTCTTCAAATCCAGCATGTCTGCACATCCGGTTCTCATGACGTCGAATGTCTGGTTTAGCTCTGGATGTAAGCTGCAATGGATCTATCCTTCTTGGTGCTAATTACTTCCCATTGCTCGTCTCGGCGCCCACATATTTGGTATATGGTGTCTTTAAGCTCCTTATTGTAGACTTCTCCAATCGTCCCATGGTAATGTGAGTTGCCATACTCTTTCCCAAACTCCATGTTGGTGCATTGAAAACACATACTATGGGCTCCGTGCTTGGTGCAAACGTCCTTCCGGAACTAGAGCTTGAATCTTCCAGCATTCTTCTTACGGTAAGGTGGCGTTATGCGTCCGGTGAAGCTTGGTATTCCAATATTCAGTACCTAGTGACTTCCTTCAAGTGGCGTCCAAAGGTGTGTCTTCATCCGGTTGGGCAAACTTGTACTTCATCTCCGTCATCCTAAAGAGTGGAAAAATGGAGAGGAGTCGAAATGAATAGAGAGGAGTGACCTATGGTTTTATCTTAGTGGTCGTGTCATACACTCGGCGTGTGCTCGATACCATCTTGTAGCGACCCGACCTCGGATGGTCAAGTCTACGTGCTACATGTCATCCTGGATCGGTAATCTTGACACACACATTACTCAAGGATTTATAACAGAGTAGCAATCACACACGTATTACATCGAATGTCTCAAAAGAGAACTTATTACAATAATTTGGCTTAAGGCCATCTAATGCGATAACAGCGGAAGGCTTGGAAGATAAAGTGAGTCCATCAACTCCAGCGGCATAAGCGAGCTGCACGGCAGCGACCTACAATCCTTACTCCTCGTCGAAAAGTCTGCAACATAATACGTTGCAGCCCGAGAACGGGTCAGCACATGGAATATGCTGGCAATGTAACACAATAGAGCAATAACAGAATAAAGCTAACACTACATGCAAGTTTGGCTGGTGGAAAGCTCTATGGTTACAATTTTGCAAAAAGCCAATTTTTCCCTACATCAAAGGAATAAATTTTACTTTAACTATCATGGTGGTTGAAACATCATTGAGAAGGTGTAACCCCAACTCAATCCCAATTAAAGTGATTAACAACCCAACAGTATTAATTTAGAGTGATGAGATACATGTGAATACTCAAGTACTAGATACTCAGAATCGTCCATAACCGGGGACACGGCTAACCATAATTAGATTGTACACTCTGCAGAGGTTTGCGCACTTTTCCCCACAAGACTCGATCGCCTCCGTTGGTTTCTCGCACTGCATGGTGTTTGAGAGACGGATGACCGAGACACAATCTTTCAGAAACATTAACTCTCTACTCCGGATAGATCATACCAAACCTATAAAACCCACTACCTGTTGATCTACCTCTTCGAAAGCTTCACGTAACTTACTCAACTATGCTAGAGCCCATAATAGCTTGTGGCTGCACACGAAAGTTTCTAGCATGAATAATCTCAGTTCCCTTTGAGCCTGGGTGGCGGTCCATAGGAAAATCACACGGGTACCCCGGGATTTCCAAAAATAAAACAGACAACACTGGGTTCCCCAGGTGTCTCAATCCACCCAGATGTGTATTTAAGTTGCCACCTTAAAGTAAACCATTAATTAATAATCTCACATCTGTCGTGAAATCTCTCAAACCCAAACCACGTCTACGAGCATAGCATGGCAATATAAGCAACACGTAGAGTAACTCCCAAGGGTTTGATAACAACAGGGCAATAGGTTCCTACGTCATCATCTACTTCCCAACCCACAAATTAATGACATCCTAATCATGCAATGTTGGAGGGTTGAGCTAATGCATAAAAACTGGGTATGAAAAGGTATGATCAAGTGTTACTTGCCTTGCGACGATCCGTGAATCCTAGAGACTCAGAGTAACACGCTTAGCACTCGGGAATTCTATCGCAAGCAAACAATACATACATAAGTAACAAACAAAGATGCACAAACGAAACTTCAACTGAAAGAGGTTGACCGGAGAGTTCAACTTAAGAACTCCGGTTTGCAAAAGAATCAAACCAAACGAAACAACGAAACTCAAGCGGCGAGAAAAACAAGGTCCGTTTACTAATCTGAACTAGAGTCAAATTTTACAAAGATAAAACTGGTTTAAGTTGTTTATTCGGAAAGAGGGTTTCGAGATGAAACTCCAGCGCTTGAATCGCCTGATTCCGATAAGCGAGCGAAAAGTTATACTAGTTTGAACATTGGTTCAAAATCGAATTCGGAATAATCGCGGAATAAAACCGATAAAAGAAAATGACGAACGGCTAAGCGAGCGAGCGTTCGCTAGCTGAAACTAAATGATGAACATGTTCGTAAAAACGAATCGAACGGGTGTACGTTCTCAAAATAAATAAACCAGAAAAAAAATAAACCGATCTAAAAAAACGGCTAGGGTTTTCCAAAAAAAAAACCGAAGGGTTATATAAAAAAAAACCGGCGACGGGGCTACCTCCGGCGAGGTCGTCCGGCGGGGCGGCGGCGATTCTGGCAGGGTCCGGCGGCTAGGGGCGGCGGACTCGGAGGAGGGGGGGGGGCGACGGCGACGGCGGCAAGGCGGCGGGCGGCGGCTCGGCTCGGCTTTCCCGGGTCCCAAGGCGGGCGGCGATGGCGATGGTGGCGGTGGTGGCTAAGGGAGAGGGGGGGGCTATTTAAAGAGGGAGGGAGGTGGCTTGGAGGAGGGCAAGGCGGCGGGCAGAGTTCGGCTCGGACTCGAGTCCGTGTGACAGCGAGCGAGGCCGCCAGCGTGAGGTGAAGGCGGCTGCGGCTAGGCCGGCCTGCTTTCGGTGGGCCGTTAGCCCGATCGGTATGCATTTCTCTTTTTTTAAACATTCCGCCGAAAATTTTAAAAATCCTAGAAAAATAAATAAAAATCTAAAAATGCCAAAACAAGTTTTCTTTGCCTAAATAAAATATTTAGAACAAGATGAACTTCTCTTGGCCCCCTAAAATGCAAATTTTTAAACATATGCAATTTTTTTTCACTAGGCAAATAAAATTCCAAATAGGTAAAATAAAATTCCAAAAATGATTTTAACACTCTTCCTCCGGTATTTCAATTAGTTTTGGAGAAGTCATATTATCTCCTCTCGTTTATTTTAAACTTGAAATATTTTTCCGGATAAAAATAAAATAAAATCCAATATCCTCGTCTTTCATTATTTGATAAAATTCAAATATGAAAATCGAAAAATCCCCAACTCTCTCCGAGGGTCCTTGAGTTGCTTAGGATTTCGAGGATAGCAAATGAATATGCAATAAAATATGCTATGCATGGATGACCTATGTATAACATGCCAAATTGAAAATTTGGGATGTTACATTTAGTAATCTATTTGGCCGACAAGGGAACTACTACTTGTCTGTGTATAAGTCAGGGTGTAAAGCACCCATGTTTTATACACCGACATTACCCCATCCACATCCTTCACAGATTATACTCTACTCATACTAATTCGCTTGGAGGAAACACTCGCCTCACGATACGACATGTGTTCATAGCTACCCATCTTTCTTTCAAACGAAAAGTGTAAATCACTACCTATACGTGGAGAGTAAAAGGGATTTCCCCTCTTTTTACCTATTATTTCATTGTGTGCGTTGAGTGATCTCTCACCCCCGTCTTCTTTCTACATTTCCTCTCCTTCCTCTTAGGCGGGCTATGCATGGTTTTCTTTTCACTAGTAAAAATAAACGTTGCAGTGTCATTTGCCATGGCCTGATCAACCATCCTAGCAGCAACAGTCCCTGACAAAGCCTCCAACACTCCTAGTTTGAACATCAACTGGTTCTAGAGTGAAGTAGCAACAGCCCTAGCAGGGGCAAGGTCGGCCACACCTAGCAGATGGATCCCCTGGCCGTCCTGGCTAGTAGGACACACCTAGTGACCGACAACAACAACCTACACCTGTGACGAGCTGGCTGCTCCCAGATGCAGCAGCTTGGCCCTCCTGGCCATGAAACGCACCCTGGAGGGTCCAACCCGTTGCCGCCAGCCCTCCCTCCTGGGCAAGGTCAGCAGGGGCCTCCGGAGGCACTACCCGGTCCTCCTAACCAATGCCATCGCCTAGGGGTACCGGCGTAGGAGCCACCAGTACCTGGCCCTCCTGGTCAAGTGGGATGCCCTCCCGGTCGAGCGGGGAGCCCTCCTGGTTTGGTCCCTTGAATGCTAGAGCGGCCATCATCATGGGAGTTGTAGCGCCCTTGTCCGCCACTTTGAGCTCACTCGCGGCTTTGGTCACCTTGACCACACTTCCCTCTATAGCCGTGGAGTTGTTATTGTTGCTGGAACCGCTGAACAAGAGCTCTTTTGCTAGATCCTAATCCTTTCCAATAGGCTTCTACACTAAGGTTTTTTTTTGGAAAAGAAGCTACTCGTTTATCTTTGGGTATGCTACAGAGGCACTCTGAAGTGTGACCTACAAGCCTGCAACAATCACAATACAAAGGTAGTTTCTCATACCGGACATCATATTGAATTCTCTCAGAGCTACCCAATAAAGTGAATTCTACCGCAGTCTTAAGAGGCTAATGTAGCAGAATTTCCACCCACATACGTAAAAACTTCTTTACAATCATATGGGAAACGTCAATCACATCACCAATTTGGTTCCCTAAAGTCCAACCCATACTCTCGGTTTTTAGCTTGACGGGAGGTCACAAACCCCAGATTGCCATTATGCCAAGGTCATCCTCCGCCGGGTTTCCCTTGCCGACAAACTTGGCGAAGATGATTCCGCCACGCTTATAGTGCCACGATCGGGCCTTCAAAATGCAACGCCGGTCTTATTCAGCGAAGAAGTTGAGGATGAACCTGAAGGAAATATGCCCTAGAGGCAATAATAAAGTTGTTATTTTATATTTCCTTATTCATGATAAATGTTTATTATTCATACTAGAATTGTATTGATCGGAAACCCAAATGCATGTGTGAATACATAGACAAAACACAGTGTCCCTAGTGAGCCTCTACTTCACTAGCTCGTTGATCAAAGATGGTTAAGGTTCCCTAACCATGGACATGACTTGTCATTTGATAACGGGATCACATCATTAGGAGAATGATGTGTGCTACTTCTTGAGCTTGTGTTGGTTATTCCCTTGAAGAGGAAAGGGTGATGCAGCAAAGTAGAGTAAGTATTTCCCTCAGTTTTGAGAACCAAGGTATCAATCCAGTAGGAGACAACGCACAAGTCACTGAATACCGGCACAAACAAACACCAACTTGCACCCAACGCGATAAAGGGGTTATCAATCCCTTCACGGTTGTTTGCAAAGTGAGATCTGATAGAGATGGATAAATGGTAAAGTAATGTTTTTGGTATTTTTGTTTTATGGAACAGAAAGTAAAAGATTGCAACGGAAGTAAATAGGGAACTAAAATTGTAGATCGGAAACTTATATGATGGAAAGTAGACCCAGGGGCCATAGGTTTCACTAGAGGCTTCTCTCAAGATAGAAAATATTATGGTGGGTAAACAAATTACTGCCGAGCAATTGGTAGAAAAGCGCAAAGTTATGACAATATCTAAGGCAATGATCATGAATATAGGCATCACGTCTATATCAAGTAGACCGACTCCTGTCTGCATCTACTACTATTACTCCACACATCAACCGACTCCTGCCTGCATCTAGAGTGTTAGATTCATAGAACAGAGTAATGCATTAAGTAAGATGACATGATGTAGTGGGATAAACGCAAGCAATATGATGAAAACCCCATCTTGTTATCCTCGATGGCAACAATATAATACATGTCGGTTCCCCTTCTGTCACTGAGATCAAGCACCACAAGATTGAACCCTAAGCTAAGCACTTCTCCCATTGCAAGAAAAACCAATCTAGTTGGCCAAACCAGATCGATAGTTCGAAGAGACTTGTGCTACCTCTTGAGCATGCATTGGTTTTCCATTGAAGAGGAAAGGGTGATGCAGCAAAGTAGCGTAAGTATTTCCGTCACTTTTTGAGAACCAAGGTATCAATACAATAGGAGATAACACGCAAGTCACCTAGTACCTGCACAAACAATCAAGAACCTTGCAACCAACGCGATAAAGGGGTTGTCAATCCCTTCACGGTCACTCGCAAAAGTGAGATCTGATAAAGATAATAAGATAAATATTTTTGGTATTTTTGTTGTATAGATTGGAAAGTAAAGATTGCAAAATAGTAAACGAGATGTGATGTAAATAAAAGAGATGCAATATAATAAGAAAGAGTCCCGGGGCTTCTCTCAAGATAGCATATATTACGGTGGGTGAACAAATTACTACCGAGCAATTGATAGAAAAGCGCATAGTTATGAGAATATCTAGGCAATGATCATGAATGTAGGCATCACGTCCATGTCAAGTAGACCGAAACGATTCCGCATCTACTATTATTACTCCACACATCGACCGCTATCCAGCATGCATATAGAGTATTAAGTTCATAAGAACAGAGTAATGCATTAGGCAAGATGACATGATGTAGAGGGATAAACTCAAGCAATATGATATAAACCCCATCTTTTTATCCTCGATGGCAACAATAAAATACGTGCCTTGCTGCCCCTACTTTCACTGGGAAAGGACACCGCAAGATCGAACCCAAAGCTAAGCACTTCTCCTATTGCAAGAAAGATCAATCTAGTAGGCCAAACTGAACCGATAATTCAAAGAGACTTGCAAAGATATCAAATCATGCATATAAGAATTCAGAGAAGAACCAAATATTATTCATAGATAATCTTAATCATAAATCCACAATTCATCGGATCTCGGCAAACACACCGCAAAAGAGTATTACATCAAATAGATCTCCAAGAACATCGAGGAGAACTTTGTATTGAGCATCAAAGAGAGATAAGAAGCCATGTAGCTAATAACTATGGACCCGAAGGTCTATTGTAAACTACTCACACATTATCGGAGGGGCTATGGTGTTGACGTAGAAGCCCTCCGTGATCGATTCCTCCTCCAACAGATCACCGGAAAAGGCCCCAAGATGGGATCTCACGGGTACAGAAGGTTGCGGCGGTGGAAAAGTGGTTTCGTGGCTCCCCCGGATGTTTTTAGGGTATAAGAGTATATATAGGCGAAAGAAGTACGTCGGTGGTGCTCCGTGGGACCCACGAAGGTGGGGGGAGCGCCTACCCCCGCTGGGCGCGCCCTCCTGCCTCGTGGCCGCCTCGCGGAGTTCCAGACTTCAACGCCAAGTCTTCTGGATTGCTTTCGTTCCAAGAAAGATCATCACGAAGGTTTCATTCCGTTTGGATTCCGTTTGGTATTCCTTTTCTGCAAAACACTGAAATAGGCAAAAAAAACAGAAACTGGCACTGGGCCTTCGGTTAATAGGTTAGTCCCAAAAATAATAAAAAAGATCATATTAAAGCCCATTAAACATCCAAAACAGATAATATAATAGCATGGAACAATAAAAAAATTATAGATACGTTGGAGACTTATCAACTTGCAAAGATATCAAATCATGCATATAAGTATTCAGAGGAGATTCAAATAATATTCATAGATAAGCTGATCATAAATCCACAATTCATCAGATCTCGGCAAACACACCGCAAAAAAGTATTACATCGAATAGATCTCCAAGAACATCGAGGAGAACATGGTATTGAGAATAAAAGAGAGAGAAGAAGTCATCTAGCTACTAGCTATGGACCCGTAGGTCTGTGGTGAACTACTCACACTTTATCGGAAGGGCAATGGTGTTGATGTAGAAGCCCTCCATGATCGAATCCCCCTCCAACAGGACGCAGGAAAAGGCCCCTAGATGGGATCTCATGGGTACAGAAGGTTGCGGCGGTGGAAAAGTGTTTTCGTGGATCTACTCATTGGTTTTGGAATATTTGAGAATATATAGGCGGAAGAAATAGGTCGGTGGAGTCACGAGGGGCCCACAAGGGTGGGGGCGCGCCCTCCGTCCTTGTGGCCGCCTCGTGGCTTCCTTGATGCGTACTCCAAGTCCTCTGGATGTCTTCTGGTCCAAGAAAAAGCATCACGAAAGTTTCATTCCGTTTGGACTTCGTTTGATATTCCTTTTCTACGAAACTCTAAAACAAGGAAAAAACAGGAACTGGCACTGGGCTCTAGGTTAATAGGTTAGTCCCAAAAATAATATAAAATAGCATATTAATGCACATAAAACATCCAAAACAGATAATATAATAGCATGGAACGATCAAAAATTGTAGATACGTTGGAGACATATCAAGCATCCCCAAGCTTAATTCCTGCTCGTCCTCGAGTAGGTAAATGATAAAAACAGAATTTTTGATGTGGAATGGTACCTAACATATTTATCCATGTAATTTTCTTTATTGTGCCATGAATGTTCAGATCCGTATGATTCATAACAAAAGTTTAATATTGACATAAAACAATAATACTTCAAGCATACTAACAAGATAATTATGTCTTCTCAAAATAACATGGCCAAAGAAAGCTTATCCCTACAAAATCATATAGTCTGGCTATGGTCCATCTTCATCACACAAATTATTCAAATCATGCACAACCCCGATGACGAGCCAAGCAATTGTTTCATACTTTTGATGTTCTCAAACCTTTTCAACTTTCACGCAATACATGAGCGTGAGCCATGGACATAGCACTATAGGTGGAGTAGAAGGTGGTTGTGGAGAAGACAAAAAGAGGGAGATAGTCTTACATCAAATAGGCGTATCAACGGGCTATGGAGATGCCCATCAATAGATATCAATGTGAGTGAGTAGGGATTGCCGTGCAACGGATGCACTAGAGATATAAGTTTATGAAAGCTCAAAAATAAAACTAAGTGGGTGTGCATCTAACTTGCTTGCTCATGAAGACCTAGGGAAATTTGAGGAAGCCCATCGTTGGAATATACAAGCCAAGTTCTATAATGAAAATTCCCACTAGTATATGAAAGTGACAACATAGGAGACTCTCTATCATGAAGATCGTGGTGCTACTTTAAAGCACAAGTATGGAAAAGGATAGTAACATTGCCCCTTCTCTCTTTGTCTCTCATTTTTCTTTTCTCTCTCTTTTTTTCTTTCTCCTTTTTTTTCTTTCCTTTCTTTTTTTATTTCCTTTCTTTTTTTCTTTATTTTATTTCCTCACATAGGACAATGCTCTAAAAAGGAAGATCATCATACTTCTATTTACTTACAACTCAAAAATTACAACTCGACACTAGAACATGATATGACTCTATATGAATGCCTCCGGCGGTGTACTGGGATGTGCAATGAATAAAGAGCGGCAGGTATAAAAAATGATGAATGGTGGCTTTGCCACAAATACGATGTCAACTACATGATCATGCAAAGCAATATGACAATGATGATGTGTGTCATAATAAACGGAAAGGTGGGATGTTGCATGGCAATATATCTCGGAATGGCTATGGAAATGCCATAATAGGTAGGTATGGTGGCTGTTTTGAGGAAAATATATGGTGGGTTTATGGTACCAGCAAAATTTGCGCGGTACAAGAGAGGCTATCAATGGTGGAAGGGTGAGAGTGCGTATAATCCATGGACTCAACATTAGTCATAAAGAAGCACGTATGGGGATAGATTGGTAGGAAAAGACCATCGCTCGTCCCCGAACGGCACTCATAAGGAAGACAATCAAAAAATATCTCATGCTCCAACTTCGTTACATAACAGTTCACCATACGTGCATGCTACGGGACTCACAAACCTCAACACAAGTATTTCTCAAATTCACAACTACTCACTAGCATGACTTTAATATCACCATCTTCATATCTCAAAACAATCATAAGGAATCAAACTTCTCATAGTATTCAATGCACTTTATATGAAAGTTTTTATTATATCCCTGTTGGATGCCTATCATATTAGGACTAAATTTTATAACCAAAGCAAATTACCATGCTCTTTTAAAGACTCTCAAAATAATATAAGTGAAGTACGAGAGTTCATCAATTTCTATAAAATAAAACCACCACCGTGCTCTAAAAAGATATAAGCGAAGCACTAGAGCAAAATTGCCTAGCTCAAAAGATATAAGTGAAAGCACATTGAGTATTCTAATAAATCACAATTCATGCGTGTATCTCTCAAAAGGTGTGTACAAGAGGGATGATTGTGGCAAACTAAAAAGCAAGGACTCAAATCATACAAGACGCTCCAATAAAAACACATATCATGTGGTGAATAAAAATATAGCCTCAAGTAAAGTTACCGATAGACGAAGACGAAAGAGGGGATGCCTTCCGGGGCATCCCCAAGCTTAGGCTCTTGGTTATCCTTGAATATTACCTTGGTGTGCCTTGGGCATCCCCAAGCTTAGGCTCTTTCCACTCCTTATTCCATAATCCATCAAATCCTTACCCAAAACTTGAAAACTTCACAACACAAAACTCAACAGAAAATCTCATAAGCTCCGTTAGTATAAGAAAATAAATCACCACTTCTGGTACTGTTGTGAACTCATTCTTTATTTATATAGGTGTAATATCTACTGCATTCCAACTTTTCACAGGTTCATACCCCCGATACGAGCCATAGATTCATCAAAATAAGCAAACAACACATAGAAAACAGAATCTGTCAAAAACAGAAAAGTGTGTAGCATCTGGATATTCCGAACACTTCTGTAACTCCCAAAATTCTGAAAAATTAGGATGACCTAAGAAATTTGTTTATTAATCTTCTGAACAAAGAATTAACTCAAAATCACAGTTTTGTTAAAATGAGAATTATTTTCCTAAGCGCAAAAGTTTCTGTTTTTCAGCAAGATCAAATCAACTATCACCGTAAGCTATCCCAAAGGTATTACTTCGCACAAACACTAATTAAAACACAAAACCACATCTAACCAGAAGCTAGATGAATTATTTATTGCAAAACAGAACCTAAAAAGAAAAAATAAAAAATAAAATTGGGTTGCCTCCTAACAAGCGCTATTGTTTAACGCCCTTAGCTAGGCATAAAACACGAATAGATCTAGATGTTATCATCTTTAGCATGCAATCCATAAGTGGCTCTCATAATAGATTCATAAGGAAATTTAATTTCAATTCTTGGGAAGTATTCCATGCCATTCCTTAACGAAAACTGGAATATAATGTTTCCTTCTTTCATATCAATAATTGCACCAACTGTTCTAAGGAAAGGTCTACCAAGAATAATAGGACAAGTAGGATTGCAATCTATATCAAGAACAATGAAATCTACGGGCACACAATTCCTATTTGCAACAATAAGAACATCATTAATCCTTCCCATAGGTTTCTTAATAGTGGAATCCGCAAGATGCAAATTTAAGGAACAATCATCAAATTCACGGAAACCTAGCACATCACAAAGAGTTTTTGGAATCGTGGAAACACTAGCACCCAAATCACACAAAGCATGACACTCATAATATTTAATCTTAATCTTGATTCCCACTCATCATAAAGTTTTCTAGGGATAGAAACTTCTAATTCAAGCTTTTCTTCAAAGGATTTCATCATAGCATCAACGATATGTTTAGTAAAAGCTTTGTTTTGATTATAAGCATGAGGAGAATTCAACATGGATTGCAACAAGGAAATACAACCTATTAAAGAACAGTTATCATAATTAAATTTCTTGAAATCCAAAGGAGTGGGTTCATTACTACCTAAAGTTTTGACCTCTCCGATCCCACTTTTATCAATTTTTGCATCAAGATCTAAAAACTCCGAATCGTTGGGACGCCTTTTAACTAAAGTTGACTCATCTCCAGTCCCATCTTTATCAAGAATTACATTGCAAAACAAAGATTCAATAGGAGTCACATCAATTACTTCAAGATCATCATCATTATTTTCACGGAAACTAGAAGAACACGCTTTTATAAACCAATCCTTTTTTGCTTGCATCTTACGGTTCTTTCCTTGCACTCATCAACGGAAATTCTCATAGATTTGAGAGACTCATTGATATCATTCTTGGGTGGAAATAGATCTAAGTTTTAAAGAATCAACATCAAGAGAAATTCTATCCACGTTCCTAGCCAAATCATCAATCTTAAGCAATTTTTCTTCAATCAAAGCATTGAAATTATTTTGCGAACTCATAAATTCTTTAACACTATTCTCAAATTCAAAGGGCATCTTATTATAATTTCCATAAGAATTGTTGTAGGAATTACGATAATTATTAGAGGAATTACTAGGAAACGGCCTAGGATTAAAATTACCTCTATACGCGTTATTACCAAAATTGTTCCTACCAACAAAATTCACATCCATACATTCATTATTATTCTCAATCAAAGTAGATAAAGGCATATCATTAGGATCAATAGGAGCACTCTTGCCAGCAAATAATTTCATAAGCTCATCCATCTTTCCACTCAAAACATTAATCTCTTCAATTGCATGCACTTTTTTACTAGTGGAAGATCTTTCGGTATGCCATTGTGAATAATTAACCATAATATTATCTAGGAGTTTTATAGATTATCCTAAAGTAATTTCCATAAAAGTACCTCCCGCGCCGAATCTAAAAGATTTCTAGAAGCAAAAATCAATCTGGCATAATTTTCTTGTATAATCATCCACAAATTCAAACCATGCGTAGGGCTATTTTGTATCATTAATTTCATCCTCTCCCAAGATTGTGCAACATTTTCATGATCAAGTTGCTTAAAATTCATAATATCATTCCTAAGGGAGATGATCTTAGCGGGAGGAAAATACTTGGAAATAAAAGCATCTTTACACTTGTTCCATGAATCAATACTATTTTTAGGTAAAGATGAAAACCAAGTTTTAGCACGATCACGACGCGAGAACGAAAATAGCTTCAATTTAACAATATCATTATCCACATCTATTTTCTTTTGCAAATCACACAAATCAACGAAATTATTAAGATGGGATGCGGCATCTTCATTGGGAAGGCCGGAAAATTGATCTTTCATAACAAGATTCAGCAAAGCGGTGTTGATTTCACAAGATTCCGCATTAGTAGCGGGAGCAATCGGAGTACTAATAAAATCATTATTATTAGTGTTGGAAAAGTCACACAATTTGGTATTCTCTAAAGTCATCATGACAAGAAAGCAATCCAACACACGAGCACACAAAAGGCAAGCGAAAAGAACAAACGGAAGAGGGGTGAAGAAAAGGAAAATATTTTCAAAAATCGTTTTAGAAGTGGGGGAGAGGAAAACGAGAGGCGAATGGCAAATAATGTAATGCAAGGGATGAGAGTTTATGATGGGTACTTGGTATGTCTTGACTTGGCGTAGATCTCCCCGGCAACGGTGCCAGAAATTTTTCCTGCTACTTCTTGAGCTTGCGTTGTTTTTTCCCTTGAAGAGGAAAGAGTGATGCAGCAAAGTAGAGTAAGTATTTCCCTCAATTTTGAGAACCAAGCTATCAATCCATTAGGAGACAACGCACAAGTCACCGAATACCTGCACAAACAAACACCAACTTGCATCCAATGCGATAAAGGGGTTGTCAATCCCTTCACGGTTATTTGCAAAGTGAGATCTGATAGAGATGGATAAACGGTAAATAATGTTTTTGGTATTTTTGGTTTATGGAACAGAAAGTAAAAGATTGCAAAGGAAGTAAATAGGAAACTAAAATTGTAGATCAGAAACTTATATGATGGAAAGTAGTCCCCAGGGCCATAGGATTCACTAGAGGCTTCTCTCAAGATAGAAGATATTACGGTGGGTAAACAAATTACTGCCGAGAAATTGATAGAAAAGCACAAAGTTATGACAATATCTAAGGCAATAATCATTAATATAGGCATCATGTACGTATCAAGTAGACCGATTCCTGCCTGCATCTACTACTATTACTCCACACATCGACCAGCTCCTGCCTGCATCTAGAGTATTAAGTTCATAGAATAGAGTAACGCACTAAGTAAGATGACATGATGTAGCGGGATAAACTCAAGCAATATGATGAAAACCCCATCTTGTTATCCTCGATGGCAACAATACAATACATGTCGGTTCCCCTTCTGTCACTGGGATCAAGCACCGCAAGATTGAACCCGAAGCTAAGCACTTCTCCCATTCCAAGAAAAACCAATCTAGTTGGCCAAACCAAATCGATAGTTCGAAGAGACTTGCAAAGATATCAAATCATGCATTTAAGTATTCAGAGGAGATTCAAATAATATGCATATATAAGTTGATCATTAATCCACAATTCATCGAATCTCGGCAAACACACCGCAAAAAGTATTACATCGAATAGATCTCCAAGAACATCGAGGAGAACATTGTATTGAGAATCAAAGAGAGAGAAGAAGCCATCTAGCTACTAGCTATGGACCCATAGGTCTGTGGTGAACTACTCACGCTTCATCGGAAGGGCAATGGTGTTGATGTAGAAGCCCTCCGTGATCGAATCCCCCTCCGGCAGGACGCCGGAAAAGGCCCCTAGATGGGATCTCACAGGTACAGAAGGTTGTGGCGGTGGAAAAGTGTTTTCGTGGCTCTACTCATTGGCTTTGGAATATTTGAGAATATATAGGCGGAAGAAATAGGTCGGTGGAGTCATGAGGGGCCCACAAGGGTGGGGGCGCGCCCTCTGTCCTTTTGGCCACCTCGTGGCTTCCCTGACGTGTACTCCAAGTCCTCTGGATGTCTTCTGGTCCAAGAAAAATCATCACGAAAGTTTCATTCCATTTAGACTTCGTTTGATATTCCTTTTCTAGAAACTCGAAAACAAGGAAAAAGATGGAACTAGCATTGGGCTCTAGGTTAATAGGTTAGTCCCGAAAATAATATAAAATAGCATATTAATGCATATAAAACACCCAAAACAGATAATATAATAGCATGGAACAATAAAAAATTATAGATACGTTGGAGACCTATCAATGTGATGGACAAGTCCCATCCATTAGCTTAGCATTATGATCGTTTAGTTTTATTGCTATTGCTTTCTTCATGTCAAACACATATTCCTTCGACTATGAGATTATGCAACTCCCGTATACCGGAGGAATGCCTTGTGTGCTACCAAACGTCACAACGTAACTGGGTGATTATAAACATGCTCTACAAGTATCTCCGAAGGTGTTTGTTGGGTTGGCATAGATCGAGATTAGGATTTGTCACTTCGAGTGTCGGAGAGGTATCTCTGGGCCCTCTCAGTAATGCACATCATAAGAAGCCTTGCAAGAAAAGTGACTAATGAGTTAGTTGTAGGATGATGTATTACGGAACGAGTAAAGAGACTTGCCGGTAACGACATTGAACTAGGTATGTGGATACCGACGATCGAATCTCGGGCAAGTAACATACCAATGAAAAAGGCAATAATGTATGTTGTCATAACGGTTCGAACGATAAAGATCTTCGTAATATATGTAGGAGCCAATATGAGCATCCAGGTTCCGCTATTGGTTATTGACCGGAGAGGTGTCTCGGTCATGTCTACATAGTTCTCAAACCCGTAGGTTCCGCACGCTTAACGTTCGATGACGATTTAGTATTATATAAGTTATGTGATTTCGTGACCGAATGATGTCCCGGTCGAGAGGTAAAGATTGATATATAGGATGATAGTATGCGGACATCGGAAGTGTTCCGGATAGACTCGGGTATTTATCGGAGTACCGGGGGTTACCCACTACAAAAAAATACACTTCCGTGATGATACGTGTTTGTCACTTGTAGGTCACGTTTTACATCATGCATGTACATCCATGACAATATGATGAATCAAGATAGTCATACATGTCTTTGTCGTAGAAGTGTTCCATGACATTACCAAAATTATCATCACGGAAGTGTCCACTTCCATGACGATAAATCGCGCGTCACAGAAGTGCTTTCGTCAAGGGTGACCGACACGTGGCATCCACCGTAATGGAACACCGTTAAGCTATCGGGTTCGGTTTTGGATCCGATAACTCGTTAACAGCCCGGACCAATGGGAATTTTCCACGTGTAAAATCATCATTGGCTGTAGGAAACACGTGTCAGCTCCGTGTTGGCACAGGTGTTACTCATCCAATGGGCGAGATGCGCCTATGATATGTTAACACGTGGACCGGCCCAAAAGTGGCCCATAAAGTTTTAATGGGCCAGCCCAACTAAAGGCCCACAAGATTTTGCGGACCATAATGGGCCGGCCCAGCTAAAGGCCCACAAGATTTTGCGGGCCATAATGGGCCGACCCAGGTAAAGGCCCACAAGATTTTGCAGACCATAATGGGCCGGCCCAGGTGAAGGCCCACAAGATTTTTGTGGACCATAATGGGCCGACCCAGCTAAAGGCCCACGAGATTTCACCGACATTAATGGGTCGGCCCAGCTGTAGGCCCACAAGATTTTGAGGACCCTAGTAGGCCGGCCCATTAACTGGCTGCCATGTTTTGGGCCAAATGCCAGCCCATATTTGATCCGGTCCGTTAATGGCCTGCCACGTTCCGGGCCTAATAATGGCCCATATGAGATCCGGCCCGTTAAAAGCCTACCACGTTCTGGGCCAAATTACGGCCCAGATCAGGCCAGGCCCTTTAAGAGGCTTTGGGCTAAATTATTGCCCATATCAGATTCGGCCCGTCAACTGGACGCTATGCTTTTGGGCCCACTTGCTAAAGGCCCATTTAGTAAATCAGCCTGATATTAGTTTCGGCCTGTTAAGGGCCCGTTTAACATTTCGGCCCTATATTAATTACGGCCTGTTAAAAGCCCTTCATATACTTGGGCCTAACTACGGCCCGGTTTGCATCCGGCCTGCTCGCAGCCGATAATCTGATTGGGCCAAACAAGGACCGAGACAATTTTGGCCTGTTATAAGCCCGTGATTTGATTGGCACATTCATGGGCCGGGGTCTATTTCGGCCTGCTGCCGGCCCGTGAGCTGTTCGGCATGTTTCAGGCCCAACCTACTTTTCAGCCTCCTAAAGGCCTGTTGAGTTTTCTTGGGAAAATAGGACCGGCGGTTTACTCGGCCTATTAAAGGCCCGAATCTACAAATGGGCCAGTTTACATTTAGGCCTGTTAACGGACCAAGATGACGGGGCCCATGATGTGGATCATACATGGTGATTTGCATGACGGCCCGATTATGTACCGTAATTTTACGGTTTGGCTGGTTTACTGCGAAGACAGGATATATATATATACAGTAAAATAACTGCAGCATCATGAATAAGAAAAAACCTAGACTATAAAATAAAGAAATTACGGCATATTACATCCACTGGGCATCAAAGTTCGCCACTATGATAATAAAGCACAAGGAGACTGCAGATTATATACACTGGGCATGAAAGATCGCCACCAGTGCAACTAAACACGCCGACAAAATAATATACAAAATCGACAGCACTTCAATAGAGTTCAAGAAAAGTTAGCCCTGCTCGGGAGCTGCAGCGCAAGCAGCTGAGCAAGCTGGTGACACTGCACTTGTTTGACACTTATATCCTCCTCACTCTGAAAGATAAACAAGCAGACAGATGACAGGTTTTGCACATATAAGTATCAGTGCTGACAATTCATCACATTTCTTACCGACGAATAAAGTGACACAGTTTAAAATAGCATTAACACAATATGGTATTGTTCAGGTCAAGACATGGCAGAAAATGACATTGTGAAGGAGTTGGCAGCTTCACGACACCACTGGATTACAGATCAAGAAATCATAAGTATCAATGGTTAGTGTGTTGTCAATTTATCCCATTTCAGATTGGCAAAATAAGATCACTTGCTCTGTATAGTTTAATTTACATGGTATGAAGAAGGAACTTGGTTGTACAACTAAAAACTTAAATTGAGAAGGACAAACTTTTGTTTATGAACTGGAGTACATAATAAACTTTAAACAAGCAATTTGATGCAAACACCAAAAATAAAAAGCTGTTGCAGTCATGCCTAACCAAATATGCACAACAAAGTTTGAAGGCTTGAGAAGGACAAACTTACATTATTGGTGAAGGCATGCTCTATAAAGCCCTTGTCCATGCTCATGGGGGGGGGGGGCAATTCAAGAAGTTTACCACAAAATCTTCTTCATAAGCATTGCCTTTATTCTACATTTTATTAAGAGTAAATATAGATGTGACAATATAAGAAAAAATGGAGAATATTTAAGATAAGATGAAGAGTGATGCTACATAACCAAGTAGCTATAAATGTAAGTACAGCGATACAGGCAAAAGGTACAGCCAAGAGCAATGCAGAGCTAAACTTCTTCAGTACCATCGGTGTTATCCAACCTTATGGTAAGAGTAAATATAGATCTTATGTGTAGAAAATGGAGGGAAAAGGAAAATAAGCTACAGAGTGATGGTACATGAACAACTACATGTCAATATAAGTACACTGATAAAGGACAGCAGGTACTTACAAGAACAATGCAGAGCTAAAAAATTTCATTGGCATTGGATATATTCTACACTAATGTAACCATTCATACATATCAGATAATTTGGAGCGAACATTTTATAAGCAAGCTATCATGCATACTGCTGTCACATAATGAACCAGTTATGTATGCAAGTACAGTGATACAGGACAACAGGTGCTAACAAGTGAAAAGCAGCGGGCAACATATTTGCGATATCCTGTCGTTCTTTTCAAACCGGAATTCTTTTTCGAGCAGATTTCCTGCAAAAAAGATCCGTAAGGCACATGCGGAAAAGTAGAAGTTCAAATTGTGATGCAATATCATAGACAGTGCCTCATCCTCGGAACGAGACCAGTGCATAACAAGGTTTTTCCATTCAATGTCTTCTAAATTTAGCACAAGAGACTTCACCAGAAATTCGTTTATAGACTTGCTATCAAAGTGTGATTTCCTCAGGTAACACCAATACTGCTGCAATGCTTCCTTGAAAAGCGCAAGCAAGCTTTGCTCGTCATGACTATCCAGATTGACCCTCGCCTACTTACAGCAATGTAATGTAAATCATTAATGTGTTCAATCAGCAGAAAACAGGAAAATAATCACCATGAATAATAGCACTTACACATAAGTGGGACAGGAAGATGTGAAAATGGTGTTTGTCTTCACTATAATCATCCAATGATGGGAATATATGCACGTAGTCCCTAACAACATTGAAAGCATTGTCTTTTAAACTGGGAATAACAGGAATGAGGTTCCAATCTGCAGGGATTGGCCGTCTCTGCAGTTGGGATAGGTCTTTGGCCGGTGGACTTGCTGTACTTTTTGCTGGAGTGGGATTTTTCTGTGGTACGGCTGGTGCTATGGCAACTGAAATCGGCATACCTTTTGCTGGAGTGCAGGTCCTGTGTGGTGGGGCTAGTGGTGTGGCTAGTGAAGTATGGGTACAGTCTGCTAGAGTCGGTCCTACATTTTGTGTCACTGGTCGTACAACCAATATAAGTGGGGTGCTGTTTGATTTCTCCGGCACAACCACGTTTTTCAAGGACTTTGCTGGTGCTCCTTCAGGTTCGGCAATCACCCTCTTCCTTTTTGATGTCTGATGCACAAGAACAACATTTGAGTGGAAAAACATGGTATGATGACAGATGGAATATGTATTGATAATGGATGGGCATGGCATCTCGACATATATGATCAATAAACTAAGCAGATGGCGGTGCAACAAAGTAGAAGAAATGCAAGACAACATATGCAAGATAGGCACAATCAATAAAACCTTGCCAAATTAGAGCAGGCACCTTCATGGGTGAACATGACAGGCCGTCTGCCTTTGACTCCTTGAGGTTAGAATAGTCATTAGGATCATATTCTGAACAAGAATCTATAGGCGGGGAGTGTATGAGTTTCATTGCATCCAGAATGGCACTCAATGCCTTGGTGCCAATTTTGTAAGTCATTGCAGTGTTCCACAATATTCTTTTGATGCGCGGATTCTGATATTCACTATAATTACGTATAATACTGAGAACCATGAAAACATAAATAGTTGTGAGATTATCTTTGTAATGCAAATGATATTTTAATATAGGGGTGCCCCTGTAAACACTTGTGTGCTATCACTGGATTCTGATGAGAGAGCTCATGTGTGCTGTAATATGGTGTGTGCATTTATATAATCTGGCACAAGTACACAAAAAAATAGGCTCCAGAAGTAAGGATAGCTGGAAGATGATAGGTTCAGAATATACTGTATAGAGAGGTTATTGCCAAACCATGATAACAAGAGCACACAACAACTAGGCAGATCATAGTGTACATAAAAGGGGTACACCATAACCACGATATATAAATCGGGAAAGTGGAACTAGCTTGAAAATACGGTGTTGTATTGCTGCTAGTAGTTGAAAGCCTATCGATCAAGTACATGCCAGCTCTATCAGATGTTGACTGCAGATGTCTCTGCTCCCCTTCCTGACAAGGAACATACTGTACGTACTAAATACAGAATAACAAAAGAGGAACATGTTAAAGAACAGAAGAGGAAGCATATTCTTGAGGTTCCGCTTAATTGCATACAATGTTGGTTGCCCACTCATGATGAATCATAGCGCCCAAAGAAATGCAATTCCATGTTGTCTCTCTATATGTGGCAATTTTGAACAAGAGTCATTAGGATCATATTCTGAACAAGAGTCAACAGGTGGAGAGCGTTTGAGTTTCATTGCATCGAGAATGGCACTCAATGCCATGGTGCCAATTTTGTAAGTCATTACGGTGTTTAGCTTCAAGAGCGGACTGCTACTAGTGCGACACAATGCAGCTACACAGATCATAGTGCAGATATAACGGGAAAATCGCAAGCATCAGAGTAAAATCAGCAAAGTGGAACTTGCTGGAATATATGTGCTAGTATTGCCGGTACGCCTAGAAATGCTTCGGATACCAGCTCTCTTCAACTAAGGGTGCGGTACTGTTAATATCAGTGTAACTCTCAAAGGCGACACAGCTCCCCGCATTTACTTGCTATTCTTATAGGATTCAAGTGGGCAGGCCACTACAAATCCTATTCTCATGTTTACAAAATCCTAAGAATCAAAGAGGCCCGAAGAGTTCAAAGTGTCCATACCAACCGACCGTATAGACCTCTACACTGCAAATGTCCCTGCTCGTCTTCACTACAAGGAACATACTGTACTACTATCATACTCCCTTCGTTCCAAAATATAAGTCTTGGTAGAGATTTCCACTATGGATCACATACAGATGTATCCAGATACATTTTAGAGTGTAGATTCACTCATTTTTCTCCATATGTAGTCCATGGTGGGATCTATACAAAGACTTGTATTTAGGAATGGAGAGAGTACTTATTAAAGAAGAACGTAAGAGGAACATGCTAAAGAAGAGCAAGCGGATTTTGGATAATAAAATGTTAGATTCTTAATGCCCACACATGATGAACGAGGCGCATTAAGAAAGCAACTCCTGCTGTCTCTCTATATGTGGTGCACGTGCTTTTTCGAAAGTAAAGTAGGAACATTAGCTGACCAATTAAATGTTATCTGTTTTAGTGATATCAGCATCATATCAGATTCGTACATGAGCAACAAGTTTGGAATTATGAGTGGCACGTTGTTTAGCTTGATGGATTCAGGAGCAGTGCTAAGCAGGTACGATGATGGTACTGAATATAAAGGCATGTCTGCATGCAAGTCGCATGACTTTTGTCATTTGGGTCAGTCGACCATTTCAGGCGGTTGGATGAAGATCCTATGTCTACTAACCCTTCTTCTTCCTCGTCTCTAATTCTTCCCATACAGAACACCGCACGGGCTGCCGGCCGGATCACCGGCCCCCACCGCCTGCGTTCCTCCACCAGCCCCCCCACCCCCGCACCACCTGTGTCGAGTTTTCTTCGTTCGGCGAGGCCCCACCACCGCCCGCCCCCCACAACCAAAGTCCCCACCCGAGCCCCTTCGTTCGCACCTGCGAACTCCAGCGAGCTCTGAAAATTGACTGACCCAATTTTGAAATTTAGTCTACTGTGATGTAACTAGTGTGGAATATAAAAGGGGAAAACCATAAGCATTGGGAGTATAGTGTTGAGGTGCCATGGCGGATCTGAAGGTGCAAACCGGACAAAGGCAACTTCGCAACCAATGTTTGCTCTCAACTAACAAGTAAGTGATGGACAAGAAATCAGAGTAAAGCAGTAGGGATCTATTTTCTTGCTGCGATAAATAAGTTGAGCAGATACGAAAGAGTATCACCTCTGGTGCCGCACCGTGTATGCATCTGCTGAGAATTTGACAGTGTTGCGGTAGCGATGGCTGTCGGCAGCGTGGAAGCAGATCTAGGAGGGTAGACGGTGGCGGCGGGGCACGATGGACGAGACAATCGTAGGAGCGGTGCCGGCAAGGTGGACGACGGCGGGGATGAAGCGAGAGGACGGGATGCAAGGATCCTGGTCCGAAACCGTGGATGAGAGAGGTCGATCTCTTGTAATGGACGGCGGAGTCGGGGTATCAGCTCCGGCATGGTGGAGGAGGACGGCGGTGGATGCGGTGGCGGACGGAGGAGGCTGGGGTGGAGAGTGTGTTTTGGCGCCCATGGAGTATGAATGGGGAAATGGAGGTGGAGAGGAAGGGGGGAACCATGTCTTCAGGGCGCGCTTGTCTCAAATGCGAGGAAATTTACAAACTTAGCCCCCGTTTCAAATTTCCTACATCACAACAATATTAGTCGGTTGGGGATAGGACGGTAATCTCGCATACACCAAATATTTTCCGAGGAGAGTTTGTTTTTGGCGCCCACCGTGTATGAATCGGGGAGGGAGTCGATTTCGGCCGAGGACACACTGTGTTTTGGCGCCCACCGTGTATGAATCCGGGTGAGAGGCGGTTATGTCATGTTTGAGTGAAATTACAAACCTACCCCTATCGAAACCTATAGAAATCGAGCAGATAGGCTTTGCGTGGCAGGGATAGGCAGTAGTAATTTCCATCTCGCAGATTTTGGTTTCGGGCGATTACTGCGACTTTCCCCACTTCGTTCAAATTTTGCAGAGTGCACGTTTACCGTGCCAACTCAATTCGAATCCCGTTTGTATTCTATTTTTTTCGGGCGGGATCCATTTTCGATTGGAATAAAATTCTATATACATCATTTTATATATACTTTCAAAAGCACAACACCCTTTATACATAAATATGGTTTACAAATGGCATGATCTCAGGTTCATAAGGTTGTATCCATCAATTTGGATTTTCAAATATTTGAAACCACTTTATGTTGAAATCCAATGTATGCATTCCTCGCTAACTGTCTCCAATTAATGTGTGTTTCATGCGGGTTTTTTTTACTTCTCAAACATGTATAATGTGTTCCACACACGCAACATATAGTGTAATCCCGTTTAGACATTAATTGCATATAAACCATGCATTGTTTCTAATTAAAGAATCTATGGATCACCAATATTGATAAACTATATAACATTACACGTGTCCCCAAATTCAAATGAATATGCATGTTTGATACACCAATTTGCGTTATGATATTATCGATGTCGTGATCTCCAGTTTAAATATTTGAATCCCATTTAATCCAGATATTCGTCTCATATAACTATCACTCATGCTTAATAGGACTATCTCTCTAGACCTATATGCGTTCATCGTCTCTCGGGTATCTCTCGTGCTACCAGTATGTCGACAATGATCTTTTATCTTCAGTAACACACCGACGGTACTCTCTCCCTCGACCTTCATCACTCCATCTCTCTCTAAGTATATCTCGCTCCCTGCTATGTGTCTCTAACTATGATTCTCCATGTGGAATCTCTTTCTCTCACACAAACACAAAACTTTGTCTTCCGGGGTCTCATTTCTCTCTACTATTCCCTTGTGTGCCACTCGCACACCCCTCATACAGAGATGTCTTTCGCTCCTTAGGTATGAGAACCTACAACTCTTCCTCTTAAATATCTCTTTCTCACACACAAACACAAACTCTGTCTCCCAGGGTATCATATTTCTCCACTGTTCTCTTGTATGTCGCTCACACACTCTCTCTCTCTCCCTAGAGATATCTTGCGTTCCCTCATATGTTTCTCTAGCTATCACTCTCGTTTTAAATATCTTTCTCTCTCGCAGACACAAAACTCCGTCTCTCGGGATCTCATTTCTCTCTGATATTTGTTTGTATGTGAGTCACATGCACCCTTTCTTCATCTCTCTCACACCCACACCCATAACTCAGCCTTCTGATCCACTCGACTCCTATCTCTAACGCGCACTAGCTAGCATCTTTATCTTTCTATTTATCTGTTTCTCCATCAACCTTCTTTCATTTATAGGTTGACATCTTTTGCACAATCGTTGTGCCTCACTCCCTCTGCTCGCCATAGATGCATGCTCCAGCCCACGCCACTATCTCTTAAAGAAAAAAACATATGCTCAATTGTCGGGCCTTCTTCCCTGCATTCTCGCATGCATGCATATTGTCATACCGATCCGTCTCTCCCATGTCGTTGATCTTAGCTTATGACTTATGTCTTCTTTCTTTTATCTCAATCATGCGCGCGCACACACACACACATCCCGCGTATACATGTATACCTCTCACACATGCACGTTGAAGGTCTCTATGTCTCCATACGTAGTTAATTACCCTCAACCCTAACGCCACATCGAATCATTCTCTTCCTGTGTGCACATAACTTCCGCCTGGATGGGTAAAACACACACTCACACTTAACAATCTCCTTGAAGCTACCCCCCTCTCACTCTTCCCCTATATCCTCGAAACCAATAAGACCATCGCTTCGTTAAGTCCCGCCTACATGCACCATCGATATATAGTAGTCTTCCTCGGTGTGTCTCGAACAAACACGTTCTCTCGATGTCGACTACTCTCACGCACACACACCTTCTCTTCCCTCTCTACGGGCATTTTCTCTCTCGCACCCCATCGTTGGTGGCCTCTGCCATACACATCACCTCTCTATGATGAAGCCATGCATACTTAAATTACATCCGCCACCGAGGACCCCGCGACACACACACACACGCGCGCGCGCGCACCCACCCACCCACCCACCCACACACACACACACAAACACGCACACACACAGTAAGACTCCATCACACACACACGCACACACACACACTAAGAGTCCATCTCTCTCTCTCTCTCTCTCTCTCCCCCCCCACACACACACACTGGGACTCCATCTCACACACACATGCTCTAGGCGGAGCATTTGTTCCTACCACCCTTCATCCAGCCTTACCCGTATGATAAACAATCACCTTAATTTACTTGTATAACATGGACAAATTCCACTTTACTTTAGTAGTTAGCAAACTTATCATCTGTGCCCTTATAAAAAACCGAGTTGGCGATGATGGTGTGCCTGCCATCTTGTAATATAGACCGTCTGATCTATATCTGACGGATAGAAAGCAAACTATGATAATTTTACAAAAGACAGCCGCACCTCTCTCCACATCCTTATCTCCCACACCTCATTGCTGAGCAATTAAAAAAGAAAGTCTCCGGAACAATCTAGCATGGTGGCCGCTGCCGCCTGCCGGCGTCGTCCATCTTCATGCCTCCGCCCATTCCGACCACCAATCACCACCACGCTCCACTCCTCCTCACCTTATCTCTCATCTTTCATTTTTTTGATGACATTCTCGAGATACCAGTTTTCCGATAAAATTCTCGAAATATCATTATTTTTACACATGGGATTACTCTTGCATGGGTAAATCACAACATGTGTTTTGTAAAAAAATGCATATTGATGTTCCGTGCAATGCACGAGCATCTTGCTTGTAATTATATAACGCAAATCACGAGCAGGAAGTGACATTTTTTTACACAACCAAGTTAACATGGCCACGTAAATCACTAGCTAAAGTAAATACCATTATACTTGTATCCCGATGCAAAAGGTTGAGTACATGTACGAAGAGTAGAGTCGCACACACGCACTCTATCTCTCAGAATCTCACACACACACACACCAGTTACGTGACGCCCACTTAAGCAGACAAGTATGTTACAATTTGTGCACCCGCGGGTACACGTGATGCTGCGCATTTATTTAAGCCGGACGGTGAACCCAAACAGTAGCTGCATTCATTCTCCTCCCGCCGCCTCTTCTCTGGTCGCCGTCGCCCGGTAGCCATGGCCTAGCCGAAGGTAACAACATACGCCATACTCCCGCTAGAGCGGCTCTTTAATCTGGAAATTTTAGTGGCCATGCATGCATATTTTTGTGCTAGCACTCCTATATAAGGGTTGACCGGTCACTTCCCGCGGACGTGCGTGGGCGGTGTAAGAGGAAGGAGAAGGGAAGCGGGCTGTGGAGTAACGTTTTTTACCACAATTTCTTAGGAAACTAAGTGCAGTAATTGAGTAGTTTTGCATACTACCAGTACTACACATGAAACGGTTCAAAACCTATACTTCCTTGCCAGCGTGCGCTTCCCGCGTGAAACGGTCAGCGTCGCCCTGGAGCGTCAGTGCCGCATTAATGGCCGGCCAGAGCGGAGGTGACCTCTCACTGGCACCGGCTTTGAAGCGGCGCGACGGTTGAGAGAGCGCCGCTTCCCGGTGCACCGACTGCTCCGCGTCGAGGCTGGCCATAGGCCCTGTGTGGATCCATGGGTTAGAGTTAGTTTGAGCTAGTTGGGGCTCAAATAGCCCTAAAGTATCCAAGCATGAGGGTTTAAATTGGAGCAAGTTGCACCGAACCCACCAAAAAAACTATCCCACCCAAGAGGTGCTAACTGGAGATAGTTCTCATTGGAACCACTGAAAAATTACTTCTCTCTCTCCATAAAGTGCATTTATTGTCAATCTAACTCGGTCACCCAAACACCTCTTTGGCTACAGTTAGTTCAGGGTTAGTCATGAGTTAGTCTAACCTCTAGCTAAGTTAGATTATCCAAACAGGAGCAGTATAGGACATGCAAGTTGCTCAAAGCATACAGTCAAATTCGTACGTGAAAGGATTTTTTCTTTTTGAAAACAAAATGTGAAAGGAATTTTTTTAGAATGCTCTTGGCATGTCACTAACATGTGATGAGTTAACCGACCTCAATACACGGCAAAAACACCAGCCCCCCGCACTTTGAGAGAGACGAGTAGGGAGAAGCGATACGTGCTGCTGGATTACTAGAGATAGGTGTCGCACGGAAGCCAAGAAATATGGTGATTGCGTGGGTTAGCCATGTACTAATATGATGTAACTACACTGGGCTGCCATGTTTCGTACTCTTCTAGTCCACTGTGGAGATGATTGGTTGATTTTATATTGCTGAATAATATAAAATATTATGAGTGCAGACGCTCCACCCCGAGGTTCCTTGCTCCTTCTCGGTCATCGGGAATCTATGTTCTTCCACTCTATTTTTTTATGTGAGCTTTGTTCATCCTTTTGCCAACATGCGACACATCTAGCATCAAGGTGCACGTGTCATGCAAGGATTGTTCCATCTATATGAAGAACACGTGGACTGGAACTACGAGACGGACATGTACCCGTGGAGTGGACATGCGAACCTGTAACGTGGCGCGATGAAGTGAAGTAGAAAGGCACAAATAGTATGAACATGCGTGGCATATAGGCATTTGTCTCTTACTACCACTAAATGTTGTACGTGCAATGCCCGGTGATGTTATGGAGTACGTGACTAAGTACTCTACTACTACTACTATATTAATTGGAGGCACATATTAGGTTTTATATTTGTTTACGTGTATGCCCGAGACCTTCCAACTAGACGTGTCTTTCTCTATAGGTCGCACTTTGTATCGTTCATACCACTAGTACAGTACTACTACTACGTGTGGTCTCCGACCCAGAAGTGGAGTCGCTCTACCACGCTGTTCATGTCCCACTCCTTTCGCTGACGTGTGCGACATCCAGCACGTGCCGTGTGTTTGGCACTCCTTCGTCGTAAGAGTTGAAAGCTAGCATTCATTAGAAATAAAAATAAATATAAATCACATGTGATACTATACCACACGGTTTCATTGCTCCTCGATATCGGAAAGAATACTTCCGCTCGCCGACATGTGGGATGTCGACCATCCTGGTCCACTTGCCATGCCCGCAGAACTCCAAGGGAGAGTCACCCCGGTCTTCGCGCCGCAGTAATTACTAATGAGCCGTCAAATCACAGGCCCAACCTTACCCATTGTGAAGTTGCTCGGACGAAGGAACCATCATGACTTCATTGAATTCCGCTTCTTGAAGAAAACTAGTGTACCAGCAGTACTGCTAGCTACAGTAGTTACTCCAGCAGAGGCCTCCTTTGGTTCATAGGATAGGAATTTTATAGGAATATGAAAATCATAGGAAGTGAGATGACATGCATCTTAATTCATATAGAGAAAGAGATGCCATTTGATGCATAGGATAGGAATTTTTCCATTGAGTTTAGGCTAATGTACTGGTAATTTGCTCTAAAAACTATAGTAGTAACTAGTAGTACTGTTACATGCTCGTAATTAATTAAACAAACGTACGGGCGACACAGACACACACACTAACTACTAGTACTACTACTTCTCACATGCTGGCCAGACGTCGTCGTTCTCCTTCCCGGCTTTGTCGACGACACCCCACCGTGCTTGAATCTCCGTCGACCTCTCCGCAGCAGCGCGTGCGTCCTCTTCTTTATTGCGGTGGCGGGCCTCTCTTTTCTTGAGTTTTTTCTGACTTTTCCGCTCCCTCTGTGCGGCTTTGGCCGCCTCTTGATCTACCGCCCATTCGGCCTTGGCAGCTTCAAATTCCGCCCACATAGGTGTGAGGTCGCGGCGGCGATGAACTTCGGCACGGAGGATGCCACGCTTGCCTACCATTCTGTGCGGTCGTAGGCGGCGAGGAACTTCGGCGGCGGCGGGATGCCATCACTTCCTTACGGTTAGTGTGCGGCGCGGTGGCATGAACGACGCTTGGTGACAGCTCTGGGGTGGAGTGGTCGGACAACCGTAAAGTGCATTGGTTTGTCAAGAGCTCAAGGACAGAAGATGAAGGAAATTTGGATTCCCCTTCAATCATGGTCATTTATTACCGAGTAAAATGCATTGGCGGTCATTGAACTTGTCTTGATAGATCACTTTGATCATTGTATACGAGATATGGTGATTATACGGTCACCAGCTCAGCGTATAGCTTCGTATTTGTCTGGTTGACCAGTCAAACAGTCCGCATGCGCCTCATCAGCTCGTGTTCTTTATCTATCTATCTATCTATCTATCTATCTATCTATGCGGGCCTACCTGTCAGTGGAAAAAGAAATAAAAACCAAAATTATGCATATGTGACATTACTGTTTAGACGTTTGCTAGAGGCCTCCGCGAACATCGAGCATGTATTCACCTGGCTCAACACCAACGGTCATACTCGTGACTCGGAGCCTTGCTCATGTATATCGTCCATCACAATGACAATATATAATATAGCCTAGCTAGGGAGGGTACTATGGTGGGGAGTACTTCATGTACTATCGTGAGCAACCGATCATAGTGCCAAAACACACGAGTGTGTGTCTGATCGATTCGTCCATTATTCGTATGTTATCTATGGTTATGTGGTGTCTAATGGTGGTCGTCGAATGCTAGCTGGCGACAAGAGCGGTTGCATGGACGCCTGGTTGTCAATACGTGCCGCATATGCTTCAAAGGCTCATCATCCATGAGTTCACATTTTACCACCACGCCAGCGTCTGACCGTCCTGGCCTACCGAAACCCCTTCCATCGCTAGCGCGCGCTTCTCGCCTGAAACGATCACCGTCTCTCCATAATGTCAATGCCGCATTCACCGGCCTTAACTGCAGGTGCAGTTGGTGTGTCACTGACATGCGGGCCTGATGCCTGTTGGGCCCACATGTCAGTGAGACAACGCACCTGCGGTTAATTCACTGAAGCAGCGTCTGCATTCACGCCCGACGTGACCTCTCACTGGCGCCGGCATTGCAGCAGCGCGACGGTCGAGAGAGCGCCACCCACGCGGCATCCCAGTGCAAGCGACTGCTCCGCGTTAATGACACCACGGCTACCGACGAACCTACTCCGGTGCCAGCCATCCATCCGTCTGCCCCGGCTCATTGCCATTTGCCCACTATATTAACTTGAGCCCCAGCTCCCAGCCATAGCCAAAGACCCACATGTTGGGGAATGTAGTAATTTCAAAAAAATTCCTATGCACACACAAGATCATGGCGATGCATAGCAACGATTGGGGAGAGTGTTGTCCACGTACCCTCGTAGACCGAAAGTGGAAGCGTTAGCACAACGCGGTTGATGTAGTCATACGTCTTCACGATCCGACGGATCAAGTACCGAACGCACGGCACCTCCGAGTTCAGCACACGTTCAGCCTGATGACGTCCCACAAACTCAGATCCAGCCGAGTGTTGAGGGAGAGTTTCGTCAGCACGACGGCGTGGTGATGATGTTGATGTTATACCGACGCATGGCTTCGCCTAAGCACCGTTACAGTACTATCGAGGTGGACTATGGTGGAGGGGGGCACCGCACACGGCTAAGAGATCATTGATCAACTGTTGTGTCTAGGGTGCTCCCCTGCTCCTATAAAGGAGCAAGGGGGAGGTGCGGCCGGCCAGAGAGGAGGCGCGCCAGGAGGAGTCCTACTCCTACCGGGAGTAGGACTGCCCCCTTTTCCATGTGGGACTAGGAGAGAGAGGGGGAAGAGGCGGAGGGGAGGAAGGAAGGGGGGCGCCTCTCTCCTTGTCCTATTCGGACTGGGGGGGGCGCGTGGCCCTGCCCTGGCCACCTTTCCTCTCTTCCACCAAGGCCCACTAAGGCCCATTAAGTTCCCGGGGGGTTCCGGTAACCTCCCGGTACTCCGGAAAAATCCCGATTTCACCCGGAACACTTCCGATATCCAAACATAGGCTTCCAATATATCAATCTTCATGTCTCGACCATTTTGAGACTCCTCGTCATGTCCGTGATCACATCCGGGACTCCGAACAACCTTCAGTACATCAAAACACATAAACTCATAATAAAACTGTCATCGTAACGTTAAGCGTGCGGACCCTACGGGTTCGAGAACTATGTAGACATGACCGAGACACGTCTCCGGTCAATAACCAATAGCGGAACCTGGATGCTCATATTGGCTCCCACATATTCTACGAAGATCTTTATCGGTCAGACCGCATAACAACGTATGGTGTTCCCTTTGTCATCGGTATGTTACTTGCTTGAGATTCGATCGTCGGTATCTCAATACCTAGTTCAATCTCGTTAGCGGCAAGTCTCTTTACTCGTTCTGTAATACGTCATCCCGCAACTAACTCATTAGTTGCAATGCTTGCAAGGCTTAAGTGATGTGCATTACCGAGAGGGCCCAGAGATACCTCTCCGACAATCGAGTGACAAATCCTAATCTCAAATCGCCAACCCAACATGTACCTTCGGAGACAGCTGTAGAGCACCTTTATAATCACCCGATTCGTTGTGACATTTGGTAGCACACAAAGTGTTCCTCCGATAAACGGGAGTTGCATAATCTCATAGTCATAGGAACATGTATAAGTCATGAAGAAAGCAATAGCAACATACTAAACGACCGTGTGCTAAGCTAACGGAATGGGTCATGTCAATCACATCATTCTCCTAATGATGTGATCCCGTTAATCAAATGACCACCCATGTCTATGGCTAGGAAAAATAACCATCTTTGATCAACGAGCTAGTCTAGTAGAGGCATACTAGTGACACTCTGTTTGTCTATATATTCACACATGTATTATGTTTCCGGTTAATACAATTCTAGCATGAATAATAAACATTTATCATGATATAAGGAAATAAATAATAACTTTATTATTGCCTCTAGGGCATATTTCCTTCAGTCTCCCACTTGCACTAGAGTCAATAATCTAGTTCACATCGTCATGTGATTTAACATCAATATTTCACATCTTTATGTGGTTAACACCCATAGTTCACATCGACATGTGACCAACACCCAAAGGGTTTACTAGAGTCAGTAATCTAGTTCACATTGCTATGTGATTAACACCCAAATAGTACTAAGGTGTGATTATGTTTTGCTTGCGAGATAATTTTAGTCAACGGGTCTGTCACATTCAGATCCGTAAGTATTTTGCAAATTTCTATGTCTACAATGCTCTGCACGGAGCTACTCTAGCTAATTGCTCCCACTTTCAATATGTATCTAGACCGAGATTTAGAGTCATCTAGATTAGTGTCAAAACTTGCATCGACGTAACCCTTTACGACGAGCCTTTTGTCACTTCCATAATCGAGAAACATATCCTTATTCCACTAAGGATAATTTTGACCGATGTCCATTGATCTACTCCTAGATCACTATTGCACTCCCTTGCCAAACTTAGTGGTAGGGTACGCTATAGATCTGGTACACAACATGGCATACTTTATAGAACCTATGGCTGAGGCATAGGGAATGACTTTCATTCTCTTTCTATCTTCTGCCGTGGTCGGGTTTTGAGTCTTACTCAATTTCACACCTTGTAACACAGGCAAGAAACTCTTTCTTTGACTGTTCCATTTTGAACTACTTCAAAATCTTGTCAAGGTATGTACTCATCGAAAAAACTTATCAAGCGTCTTGATCTATCTCTATAGATCTTGATGTTCAATATGTAAGCAGCTTCACCGAGGTCTTTCTTTGAAAAAACTCCTTTCAAACATTCTTTATTCTTTGCAGAATAATTCTACATTATTTCCGATCAACAATATGTCATTCACATATACTTATCAGAAATGCTGTAGTGCTCCCACTCACTTTCTTTGTAAATACAGGCTTCACCGCAAGTCTGTATAAAACTATATCCTTTGATCAACTAATCAATGCGTATATTCCAACTCCGAGATGCTTGCACCAGTCCATAGATGGATCGCTGGAGCTTGCATATTTTGTTAGCACCTTTAGGATTGACAAAACCTTCTGGTTGCATCATATACAACTCTTCTTTAATAAATCCATTAAGGAATGCAGTTTTGTTTATCCATTTGCCAGATTTCATAAAATGCGGCAATTGCAAACATGATTCGGACAGACTTAAGCATAGATACAAGTGAGAAACTCTCATCGCAGTCAACACCTTGAACTTGTCGAAAACCTTTTGCGACAATTCTAGCTTTGTAGATAGTAACACTACTATCAGCGTCCGTCTTCCTCTTGAAGATCCATTTAATCTCTATGGCTCGCCGATCATTTGGGCAAGTCAATCAAAGTCCATACTTTGTTCTCATACATGGATCCCATCTCAGATTTCATGGCCTCAAGCCATTTTGCGGAATCTGGGCTCACCATCGCTTCTTCATAGTTCGCAGGTTCGTCATGGTCTAGTAACATGACTTCCAGAACAGGATTACCGTACCACTCTGGTGCGGATCTCACTCTGGTTGACCTACGAGGTTCGGTAGTAACTGGATCTGAAGTTCCTACGAGGTTCGGTAGTAACTAGATCTGAAGTTACATGATCATCATCATTAGCTTCCTCACTAATTGGTGTAGGAGTCACAGGAACAGATTTCTGTGATGAACTACTTTCCAATAAGGGAGCAGGTACAATTACCTCATCAAGTTCTACTTTCCTTCCACTCACTTCTTTCGAGGGAAACTCCTTCTCTAGAAAGGATCCATTCTTAGCAACGAATATCTTGCCTTCGGATCTGTGATAGGAGGTGTACCCAACAGTAACTTTTGGGTATCCTATGAAGACGCACTTTTCTGATTTGGGTTTGAGCTTATCAGGATGAAACTTTTTCGCATAAGCATCGCAACCCCAAACTTTAAGAAACAACAGCTTAGGTTTCTTGCCAAACCATAGTTCATACGGTGCCGTCTCAACGGATTAGACGGTGCCCTATTTAATGTGAATGCAGCTGTCTCTAATGCATAACCCGAGAACGATAGTGGTAGATCGGTAAGAGACATCATAGATTGCACTATATCCAATAAAGTACGGTTATGACGTTCGGACACACCATTATGATGTGGTGTTCCAGGTGGCACAAATTTGTGAAACTATTCCACATTGTTTTAATTTAAGACCAAACTCGTAACTCAAATATTTGTCTCCGCGATCAAATCGTAGAAACTTTATTTTCTTGTCACGATGATTTTCCACTTCACTCTGAAATTCTTTGAACTTTTCAAATGTTTCACACTTATGTTTCCTCAAGTAGAAATACCCATATCTACTCAAATCATCTGTGAAGGTCAGAAAATAACGATACCCACCGCGAGCCTCAACACTCATTGGATCGCATACATCAGTATGTATTATTTCCAATAAGTCAGTTGCTCGCTCCATGGAGAACGGAGTTTTAGTTATTTTGCCCATAAGGCATGGTTCGCAAGCATCAAGTGATTCATAATCAAGTGATTCCAAAATCCCATCAGCATGGAGTTTCTTCATGCGCTTTACACCAATATGACCTAAATGGCAATGCCACAAATAAGTTGCACTATCATTATTAACTTTGCACCTTTTGGCTTCAATATTATGAATATGTGTATCACTACGATCGATCCAACGAACCATTTTCATTGGGTGCGTAACCATATAAGGTTTTATTCATGTAAACAGAACAACAATTATTCTCTATCTTAAATGAATAACCGTATTGCAATAAACATGATCAAATCATATTCATGCTCAACGCAAACACCAAATAACACTTATTTAGGTTCAACACTAATCCCGAAAGTATAGGGAGTGTGCGATGATGATCATATCAATCTTGGAACCACTTCCAACACACATCGTTACTTCACCCTTAACTAGTCTCTGTTCATTCTCCAACTCCCGTTTCGAGTTACTAATCTTAGCAACTGAACTAGTATCAAATATTGAGGGGTTGCTATAAACACTAGTAAAGTACACATCAATAACATGTATATCAAATATACCTTTGTTCACTTTGCCATCCTTCTTATCCGCCAAATACTTGGGGCAGTTCCGCTTCCAGTGACCAGTCCCTTTGCAGTAGAAGCACTTAGTCTCAGGCTTAGGTCCAGACTTGGGCTTATTCACTTGAGCAGCAACTTGCTTGCCGTTCTTCTTGAAGTTCCCCTTCTTCCCTTTGCCCTTTTCCTTGAAACTAGTGGTCTTGTCAACCATCAACACTTGATGTTTTTTCTTGATTTCTACCTTCATCGATTTCATCATCATGAAAAGCTCGGGAATCATTTTCGTCATCCCTTGCATACTATAGTTCATCACGAAGTTCTACTAACTTGGTGATGGTGACTAGAGAATTCTGTCAATCACTATTTTATCTGGAAGATTAACTCCCACTTGATTCAAGCGATTGTAGTACCCAGAAAATCTGAGCACATGTTCACTGCTTGAGCTATTCTCCTCCATCTTTTAGCTATAGAACTTGTTGGAGACTTCATATCTCTCAACTTGGGTATTTGCTTGAAATATTAACTTCAACTCCTGGAACATCTCATATGGTCCATTACGCTCAAAACGTCTTTCAAGTCCCGATTCTAAGCCGTTAAGCATGGTGCACTAAACTATCAAGTAGTCATCATATTGAGCTAGCTAAACGTTCATAGCGTCTGCATCTGCTCCTGCAATAGGTCTGTCACCTAGCGGTGCATTAAGGACATAATTCTTCTGTGTAGCAATGAGGATAAACCTCAGATCACGGATCCAATCCGCATCATTGCTACTAACATTTTTCAACTTAGTTTTCTCTAGGAACATATCAAAAATAAAACAGGGGAGCTAAAAACGAGCTATTGATCTACAACATAGATATGCTAATACTACCAGGACTAAGTTCATGATAAATTAAAGTTCAATTAATCATATTACTTAAGAACTCCCACTTAGATAGACATCCCTCTAATCATCAAAGTGATCACGTGATCCAAATCAACTAAACCATAACCGATCATCACATGAAATGGATTAGTTTTCAATGGTGAACATCACTATGTTGATCATATCACTATATGATTCACGCTCGACCTTTCGGTCTCAGTGTTCCGAGGCCGTATCTGCATATGCTAGGCTCGTCAAGTTTAACCTGAGTATTCTGCGTGTGCAAAACTGGCTTGCACCCATTGTAGATTGACGTAGAGCTTATCACACCCGATCATCACGTGGTGTCTGGGCACGATGAACTTTGGCAATGGTGCATACTCAGGGAGAACACTTTTATCTTGAAATTTAGTGAGAGATCATCTTATAATGCTACCGTCAATCAAAGCAAGATAAGATGCATAAAAGATAAACATCACATGCAATCAATATAAGTGATATGATATGGTCGTCATCATCTTGTGCTTGTGATCTCCATCTCTGAAGCACCTCCATGATTGCCATCGTCACCGGCGCGACACCTTGATCTCCATCATAGTATCGTTGTCGTCTCGCCAATCTTATGCTTCTACGACTACCGCTACCGCTTAGTGATAAAGTAAAGCATTACAGGGCGATTGCATTGCATACAATAAAGCGACAACCATATGGCTCCTGCCAGTTGCCGATAACTCGGTTACAAAACATGATCATCTCATACAATAAAATTTAGCATCATGTCTTGACCATATCACATCACAACATGCCCTGCAAAAACAAGTTAGACGTCCTCTACTTTGTTGTTGCAAGTTTTACGTGGCTGCTACGGGCTTAGAAAGAACCGTTCTTACCTACGCATCAAAACCACAACGATAGTTTGTCAAGTTGGTGTTGTTTTAACCTTCGCAAGGACCGGGCGTAGCCACACTCGGTTCAACTAAAGTTGGAGCCAGCCAGCTGTGTGCAAAGCACGTCGGTAGAACCAGTCTCGCGTAAGCGTACGCGTAATGTCGGTCCGGGCCGCTTCATCCAACAATACCGCCGAATCAAAGTATGACATGCTGGTAAGTAGTATGACTTATATCGCCCACAACTCACTTGTGTTCTACTCGTGCATATAACATCAACGCATAAAACCAGGCTCAGATGCCACTGTTGGGGAACGTAGTAATTTCAAAAAAAAATCCTACGCACACGCAAAATCATGGTGATGCATAGCAACGAGAGGGAAGAGTGTTGTCCACGTACCCTCGTTGACCGAAAGCGGAAGCGTTAGCACAACGCGATTGATGTAGTTGTACGTCTTCACGATCCGACCGATCAAGTACCGAACGCACGACACCTCCGAGTTCAGCACACCTTCAGCCCGATGACGTCCCTAGAACTCCGATCCAGTCGAGTGTTGAGGGAGAGTTTCGTCAGCACGACGGCGTGGCGACGATGTTGATGTTCTACCGACGCAGGGCTTGGCCAAAGCACCGTTACAGTATTATCGAGGTGGAGTATGGTGGAGGGGGGCACCGCACACGGCTAAGAGATCAATGATCAACTGTTGTGTCTAGGGTGCCCCTTCCCCCGTATATAAAGGAGCAAGGGGGAGGTGCGGTCGGCCAGGGAGGAGGCGCGCCAGGAGGAGTCCTACTCCTACCAGGAGTAGGACTCCCCCCTTTTCCATGTTGGACTAGGAGAGAGAGGGGGAAGAGGTGGAGGGGAGGAAGGAAAGGGGGGGCGCCGCCCCCCTCTCCTTGTCCTATACGGACTGGGGGGGAGGGGCGCGTGGCCCTGCCCTGGCCTCCTTTCCTCTCTTTCACCAAGGCCCACTAAGGCCCATTAAGTTCCCGGGGGTTTCCGGTAACCTCCCGTTACTCCGGAAAAATCCCGATTTCACACGGAACACTTCCGATATCCAAACATAGGCTTCCAATATATCAATCTTCATGTCTCGACCATTTCGAGACTCCTCGTCATGCACGTGATCACATCCGGGACTCTGAACAACCTTCGGTACATCAAAACACATAAACTCATAATAAAACTATCATCATAACGTTAAGCGTGCGTACCCTACGGGTTCGACAACTATGTAGACATGACCGAGACACGTCTCCGGTCAATAACCAATAGCGGAACCTGGATGCTCATATTGGCTCCCACATATTCTACGAAGATCTTTATCGGTCAGACCGCATAACAACATACCTTGTTCCCTTTGTCATCGGTATGTTACTTGCCCGAGATTCGATCGTCGGTATCTCAATACCTAGTTCAATCTTGTTATCGGCTAGTCTCTTTACTCGTTCCGTAATACATCATCCCGCAGCTAACTCATTAGTTGCAATGCTTGCAAGGCTTAAGTGATGTGCATTACCGAGAGGGCCCAGAGATACCTCTCCGACAATCGGAGTGACAAATCCTAATCTCGAAATACGCCAACCCAACATGTACCTTCGGAGACACCTGAGAGCACCTTTATAATCACCCGATTCGTTGTGACGTTTGGTAGCACACAAAGTGTTCCTCCGGTAAACGGGAGTTGCATAATCTCATAGTCATAGGAACATGTATAAGTCATGAAGAAAGCAATAGCAACATACTAAACGATCGTGTGCTAAGCTAACGGAATGGGTCATGTCAATCACATCATTCTCCTAATGATGTGATCCCGTTAATCAAATGACAACCCATGTCTATGGCTAGGAAACATAACCATCTTTGATCAACGAGCTAGTCTAGTAGAGACATACTAGTGACACTTTGTTTGTCTATATATTCACACATGTATTATGTTTCCGGTTAATACAAACCTAGCATGAATAATAAACATTTATCATGATATAAGGAAATAAATAATAACTTTATTATTGCCTCTAGGGCATATTTCCTTCACCACACTCATTCTCCTCCGGTCCCTTCCTTCTGTTGGCACCACTCCAACCATGGCCTCCGGGCACTCCAAAGCTCTCTTGGACGTACTGTCGCAGGAGCAGACGGAGGACATCGGTGGCTCTGCTCCGGGCGCGCTCCAAAGCTCTCTTGGACGTACTCTCGCAGGAGCAGACGAAGGAGATCGCCGCCCCCCGGCCGCCCTCCGCCGCCACGACCATGAAGCTGGCACGCGTGCGCGAGCGCAGACGGCAGCGAGGAAGAGTAGTACACGGTAGGTCGCCACCGCTCTGGTCCCAGGAAGGCCACCGCTACTCCACTCTGTCGACGCCAAGCTTGGTGGGATAAAAATCGGCGGCCGATTAGCCGCCTGACGGCGACGTGGAGGCGGAAATCTTCAGAACCTTGTGCTCCGGAGGAGGAGGTTATCGAGACGGATAAGGAGGAGGCAAAGGCAATGGACGGCTTTCTCGGGTTCATGGCCGGACATGGTGGTCGGGGCCCGACGATCGTTTAGATTAGGTTTACAGTAGGTTTTAGTACTGTTTGTGCGATATATGTAATGAATTTCGTCCAGTTTATAGGAAAAGTTCTCGAAATGTAATGAATTTCATCCGGTCAATTTGAAATTTGCTTTGTTTGCATGAATTTCATCCGGCTAGTTCATATAGTTGTCGAAAGGTATGCGGGCAGCATTGGTTGGCATCCATCAGTGTCCTCGGATAGATGCCGGTGTAAATTTGAGGGCCATGGCTGGAGATGCCCTAACTATCATGCTATAATCGCTAACAGTGCTCCATTATTTTGCAGGGAATAGTTATCCCTCGATCAAAATCAGATCCGCAGTGTATCGCACTCCTCCCACGTAAGAGTGTAGACTCTTGCTTACATAAAAATGGAGCAAGTGGACGGCACTGTAGCACGTCATATCACTCAAACTAGCCCGCCTAACGCGCGGGAAAGCACCGCCCTCCTCATTTTGTTCTGGATTTCTATCAATCGATCGCACGAAAATGTTATGATTTGCAAGTTCAAAAGGAAAAGGTGGCACACTTACAACTCGTACGCGTCGCGTTCATGTCGCACCCCCGATAGTCCGGCTCGCACGCTGCTCACCAGAGGGGACACGCGTTGTCTTGCATTTTCACTGACATGTGGGACTGCAATTGAATAAACCGTCGATAGCTGAAATCTAATCACTCGACGGGTGTCAGCTGAGAGGAGAGAGACGGGGGAGGGAGAAGAGATCGCCCGCCTGCCATGCATGGACTCCAAGAAATATGTGGTGATAATGTGAGGTGGGCCATGCGGGAGTCCGCACCGCTTCTAAGCCCGCTTCTTACTGCCCTGGCCCACCAGAACCCCTCCCCCACCCCACCACGTCCCCGCGCACGCTCCCCCCTCAGAGACCAGCTGCCCGCATTCCTAGCAAGTAGTACTAGTAAAATTCTGGGCTATAAAGGGCATGTACAATGGTTGATAAGATAGTCTTATCATAAGTCTTGCATGTAATTTAGAGATGACAAAAAAACATGTGTACAATGGATCATCTCTTAGCCTTATCTTCAATAACTAGTTATTCCTAAAAACATGGTGAAACATATTATGCTAAGAGATCATCTCTTGTCTTCTCAACAAGCCCGCTTATGTGGTGGAGATAGAGTCATTGACAAAGTCAAGGAGTGGGATCTACAGGAGCCCGTCTCTACACGTGCTCCTAGGTATAAAAAACTAATTCTAAAAAAGAGGCATAAAAAACAATTGTGTCTAAAAAAAGAAAGGTAAAAAACATTTGAGAGGAAACAGATAGAGAGAGAGTGAGAAAAAGTTGTAACCTTATAGTCAACACTATATGGTATTACATGAGGAAGGAGGGAGTGGTGCACATGCCAAGTTTACTGGGCTGCCGTGTTTCACACTCCTTCATCGTAACAGTGGAGATAATAGGTTTCATCAAAAATAAACAATGAATACTCGTTGCTCGTCCACTATATCGGAAAGAATACTTTCATTTGCCGACATGTGGGACGTCGACCATCCTGGTCCACCTGCCATGCATAAAATTATCCTGGTCCACCTGCCATGCACAAAGTTAGTCGGACGAAGGAACCATCATGACTTCGTTGAATTCCGCTTCTTCATGAAAACTTACTCTACCCGCAGTACCGCTACCGCACGCGAAGACTGGACGGCACTGTACCACGTCATATCACTAAAACCCACTAGGCCAAACTAGCCCGCCTAGGATTTGTACTCCCTCCGTTTCAAAGTTAGTAGTACAAGTTGACTCATCTATTTTGGAACGGAGGGACGTCTCTGTACTGCTATGATTTTGTGTTGTATGTCTTTGTACATTTGCTACGATTTTCCTATCCTATGAACCAAATGAGGCCTGAATGTATCTGTGTCGACTATTGTCTGATCGATCGCTAAGCCTACAATTTTAGGAGCTTGGGCTATTGGCCGATCGACGACGGATCAGTATAAGCGTACCACGAGCTCATCAGCCCCAACATTTCTCTTTAGTGAGTGTTTTGCAAGTACTATAGCTCGCACAGTAGCTGGCCTACTAACACCAAGAGTCATCAAATAAGTCCTGCTGATATGATAAACAGTTCAAACTTACATCTAAGCATGCCATATATTACATCAAAAGCTGGCGAGGATACATCTGTTTCCATAACTCGGAGAGGGTTCGCATGATTCACTATCAAACAAAAGTAGCAAGTACCGCCCACACAAGACAGTGCACTAGCCCTAAGATGGTTTGATAACACGCATCGTTCTGGTAATTAAACACAGGGCAATGCAAACTGTTAGGTAACGTAGCAATAATTCAAAATTTTCCTACGTGTCACCAAGATCAATCTAGGAGATGCTAGCAACGAGAGAGAGGGAGTGCATCTTCATACCCTTGAAGATTTCTAAGCGGAAGCGTAGCAAGAACGCGGTTGGAGGAGTCGTACACGTAGCGATTCAGATCGCGGCCGAATCCGATCTTAGCACCGAACAACGGTGCCTCCGTGTTCAACACACGTGCAACCCGGTGACGTCTCCTGCGCCTTGATCCAGCAAGGAGGAGGGAGAGGTTGAGGAAGAGGGCTCCGACAGCAGCACGACCGCGTGGTGGTGATGGAGTGGAAGTTCTTCGGCAGGGCTTCGCCAAGCTCTTGCGGAGGAGGAGAGGTGTTGGGGAGGGGAGGGGCTGCGCCTTGGATGTCGTGCTGCAGCCCTCCCCTCGCCCCTCTATTTATAGGGAGAAGGGGGAAGGGGGCCGGCCCCTCTAGATGGGATCTAGAGGGGTGGTGGCGGCCAAGGGGGAGGGGCGCCCCCTTTAGGGTTCCCCCCACAACCCTAGGCGCATGGGCCCTAGGGGGTTGGCGCCCCAGCCCACTTGGGGCTGGTTCCCTTTCACCTACAGCCCATAAGGCCCTCCGGGGCAGGTGGACCCTCCCGGTGGACCCCCGGAACCCCTCCGGTGGTCCCGGTACAATACCTGTATACCCCCGAATATTTCCGCGACCGTATGACGACTTCCCATATATAGATCTTGACCTCCGGACCATTCCGGAACTCCTCGTGACGTCCGGGATCTCATCCGGGACTCCGAACAACATTCATTAATCACATACAAATCTTCCTTATAACCCTAGCGTCATCGAACCTTAAGTGTGTAGACCCTACGGGTTCGTGAACCATCCAGACATGACCGAGACAACTCTCCGGCCAATACCCAACAGCGGGATCTGGATACCCATGTTGGATCCCACATGTTCCACGATGATCTCATCAGATGAACCACGATGTCGAGGATTCAAGCAATCCCATATACAATTCCCTTTGTCAATCGGTACGTTACTTGCCCGAGATTCGATCGTCGGTATCCCAATACCTCGTTCAATCTCGTTACCGGCAAGCCACTTTACTCGTTCTGTAATGCATGATCCCATGACTAACTACTTAGTCACATTGAGCTCATTATGATGATGCATTACCGAGTGGGCCCAGAGATACCTCTCCATCACACGGAGTGACAAATCCCAGTCTCGATTCGTGCCAACCCAACACTTTCGGATATACCCGTAGTGCACCTTTATAGCCACGCAATTATGTTGTGACGTTTGGCACACCCAAAGCATTCCTACGGTATCCGGGAGTTGCACAATCTCATGGTCTAAGGAAATGATACTTGACATTAGAAAAGCTCTTAGCAGACGAACTATACGATCTTGTGCTATGCTTAGGATTGGGTCTTGTCCATCACATCATTATCCTAATGATGTGACCCCGTTATCAATGACATCCAATGTCCATGGTCAGGAAACCATAACCATCTATTGATCAACGAGCTAGTCAACTAGAGGCTCACTAGGGACATGTTGTGGTCTATGTATTCACACATGTATTACGGTTTCCAGTTAATACAATTATAGCATGAACAATAGACAATTATCATGAGCAAGGAAATATAATAATAACCATTTTATTATTGCCTCTAGGGCATATTTCCAACAGTCTTCCACTTGCACTAGAGTCAATAATCTTGTTCACATCACTATGTGGTTGCAATGAATCCAACACCCACTGGGTTTGATCATATCTCGCTTGAGAGAGAGGTTTATTAGTCAACGGGTCTGAACCTTTCAGATCCGTGTGTGCTTTACAAATATCTATGCCATCTTGTAGATGCAGCTACCAGGCGCTACTTGGAGCTATTCCAAATAACTGTTGTACTATACGAATCCGGTTTACTACTCAGAGTCATCCGGATTAGTGTCAAGGTTTGCATCAGCGTAACCCTTTACGACGAACTCCTTTACCACCTCCATAATCGAGAAAACTCCTTAGTCCACTATGTACTAAGTATAACCTTGACAGCTGTCCTGTGATCCATTCCTGGATCACACTTGTACCCCTTGACTGACTCATGGCAAGGCACACTTTAGGTGTGGTACACAGCATAGCATACTGTGGAGCCTACGTCTAAGCATAGGGGACGACCTTCGTCCTTTTTCTCTCTTCTGCCGTGGTCAGGTCTTGAGTCTTTACTCAATACTCACACCTTATAACACAACCAAGAACTCCTTCTCTGCCGATCTATTTTGAACTCCTTGAAAATCTTGTCATGGTGCGTACTTATTTGAAAGTACTACCAAGCGATTTTGATCTATCCTTATAGATCTTGATGCTCAATGTTCAAGTAGCTTAATCCAGGTTTTCCCTTGAAAAACACTTTTCAAATAACCCTATATGCTTTCCAGAAATTCTACATCATTTCTTATCAACAATATGTTTACAACATATACTCATCAGAAATTCTATAGTGCTCCCACTCACTTTTTGGAAATACAAGTTTCTCATAAACTTTCTATAAACCCAAAATCTTTGATCATCTCATCAAAGTATATATTCCAACTCCGAGATGCTTACTCCAGTCCTTAGAAGGATTCTGGAGCTTTGCATACTTGTTAGCATCTTTTAGGATTGACAAAACCTTCTGGTTGTATCACATACAACCTTTCCTCAAGAAAACTGTCGAGGAAATAATGTTTTGACATCCAATCTGCAAGATTTCATTAATAATGCAGTAACTGCTAGTATAATTCCAACAGACTCTTAGCATCGCTACGAGTGAGAAAGTCTCATCGTAGTCAACTCCTTGAACTTGTAGGAAACATCTTAGCGACAAGCCGAGCTTTCTTAATGGTGACACGTACCATCATTGTATGTCTTCCCTTTTAGAATCCATCTGTACCCAACAGCCTTACGACCATCAAGTAGTTCTTCCAAAGTCTACACTTTGTTTTCATACATGGATCCTCTCTCGGATTTTATGGCCGCAAGCCATTCGTCGGAAACCGGGCCCACCATCACTTCTCCATAGCTCGTAGGTTCATTGTTTTCTAGCAACATGACCTCCTAAGACAGGATTACGTACCACTCTGAAGTAGTACGCATCCTTGTCAACCTATGAGGTTTGGTAGTGACTTGATCCAAAGTTTCATGATCATTATCATAAGCTTCCACTTCAATTGGTGTAGGTGCCACAGGAACAACTTCCTGTGCCCTTCTACACACTAGTTGAAGTGACGGTTCAATAACCTCATCAAGTCTCCACCATCCTCCCACTCAATTCTTTCGAGAGAAACTTTTCCTCGAGAAAGGACCCGTTTCTAGAAACAATCACTTTTGCATCCGGATCTGAAATAGGAGGTATACCCAACTATTTTGGGTATTCTATGAAGATGCATTTATCCGCTTTGGGTTCGAGCTTATCAGCCTGAAACTTTTCACATAAGCGTCGCAGCCCCAAACTTTCAAGAAACGACAGCCTAGGTTTCTCTAAACCATAGTTCATACGGTGTCGTCTCAAGGAATTGCGTGGTGCCCTATTTAAAGTGAATGCGGTTGTCTCTAATGCCTAACCCATACCCATAAACGATAGTGGTAATTTGATAAGAGACATCATGGTATGCACCATATCCAATAGGGTGCAGTTATGATGTTCGGACACACCATCACACTATGGTGTTCCAGGCGGTATTAGTTGTGAAACAATTTCCACTATGTCTTAATTGTATGCCAAACTCGTAACTCAGATATTCATCTCTATGATCATATCATAGACATCTTATCCTCTTGTCACGACGATCTTCAACTTCACTCTGAAATTACTTGAACCTTTCAATAATTCAGACTCGTGTTTCATCAAGTAAATATACTTAGAATCTACTCAAATCATCCGTGAAGTAAGAGCATAACGATATTCACTGCGTGCCTCGGCACTCATTGGATTGCACACATCAAATGTATTACTTCCAACAAGTTGCTCTCTTGTTTCATCTCACTGAAAAACGAGGCCTTTCAGTCATCTTGCCCATGTGGTATGATTTGCATGTCTCAAGTGATTCAAAATCAAGTGAGTCCAAACGATCCATTTGTATGGAGTTTCTTCATGCATATATACCAATGGATGTGGTTCGCATGTCTCAATCTTTTGAAAAACGAGTGAGTCCAAAGATCCATCAACATGGAGCTTCTTCGTGCGTTTTATACCAGTATGACTCAAATGGCAGTGCCACAAGTATGTGGTACTATCATTACTATCTTATATCTTTTGGCATGAAAATGTGTATCACTATGATCGAGATTTAATAAACCATTCATTTTAGGTGCAAGACCGTTGAAGGTATTATTCAAATAAACAAAGTAACCATTATTTTCCCTAAATGAATAACCGTATTGTGATAAACATAATCCAATCATGTCTATGCTCAACGCCAACACCAAATAACAATTATTTAGGTTTAACACCAATCTCGATGGTAGAGGGAGCATGCGATGCTTGATTACATCAACCTTGGAAACACTTCCAACATATATCGTCATCTCACCTTTAGCTAGTATCAATTTATTCCATAGCTTTTTTTATTTCGAGTTACTAACACTTAGCAACCGAACCGGTATATAATACCCTGGTGCTACTAGGAGTACTAGTAAAGTACACATTAATATAATGTATATCCAATATACTTCATCGACCTTGCCAGCCTTCTCGTCTACCAAGTATCTAGGGTGGTTCTGCTTGATGCCGTTCCCCTCATTACGTAAGCACTAAGTCTCGTGTTTTGGGTTCAACCTTGGGTTTCTTCACTAGAGCAAAAATGATTTGCCGTTTCATGAAGTATCCCTTCTTGCCCTTGCCCTTCTTGAAACTGGTGGTTTTACTAACCATCAAAAATTGATGCTCCTACTCGATTTCTACTTTCGCGGTGTCAAACATCGTGAATCGATCAAGGATCATCATGTCTATCCCTGATATGTTATAGTTCATCACGAAGCTCTAATAGCTTGGTGGCAGTGACTATGGAGAACCATCACTATCTCATCTGGAAGATTAACTCCCACTCGATTCAAGTGATTGTAGTATTCAGACAATCTGAGCACATGCTCAACGATTGAGCTTTTCTCCCTTAGTTTGCAGGCTTAAGAAACTTGTCAGAGGTCTCATACCTCTTGACGTGGGAACTAGCCTGAAATCCCAATTTCAGTCCTTGGAACATCTCATATGTTCCGTGACATTTCAAAAATGCCTTTGAGGCCTCAATTCTAAACCGTTTAACATTACGACTGAACTATCATGTAGTCATCAAAACGTGTATGTCAGATGTTCGCAACATCCACAGACGATGTTAGAGGTTCAGCACACTGACCGGAGCATTAAGGACATAAGCCTTCTGCGTAGCAACGAGGACAATCCTCAGTTTACGGACCTAGTCCGCATAGTTGCTACTATCAACTTTCAACTCAATTTTCTCTAGGAACATATCTAAAACAGTAGAACTAAAGCGCAAGTTACGACATAATTTGCAAAGACCTTTTGACTATGTTCATGTGTGACGCCCCCGATTCAATCGTACACTAATCATGCACGCAAATGTGTACGATCAAGATCAGGGACTCACGGGAAGATATCACAACACAGCTCTAAAACATAAATAAGTCATACAAGCATCATAATACAAGCCAGGGGCCTCGAGGGCTCGAATACAAGTGCTCAAACCTAGACGAGTCAGCGGAAGCAACAATACTGAGTACAGACATAAGTTAAACAAGTTTGCCTTAAGAAGGCTAGCACAAACTGGGATACAGATCGAAAGAGGCGCAGGCCTCCTGCCTGGGATCCTCCTAAACTACTCCTGGTCGACGTCAGCGGGCTGCACGTAGTAGTAGGCACCTCCAGTTTAGTAGGAGTCATCGTCAACGGTGGCGTCTGGCTCCTGGGCTCCGACATCTGGTTTCGGCCACCAGGTAGAAGGGAAAGGGGGAAAGAGGGAGAAAAGCAACCGTGAGTACTCATCCAAAGTACTCGCAAGCAAGGAGCTACACTACATATGCATGGGTATATGTGTAAAGGGCCATATCGGTGGACCGAACTGCGAATGCCGTAATAAGAGGGGATAACTAATCCTATCGAAGACTATGCTTCGGCAGCCTCCGCCTTGCAGATGTAGAAGAGAGTAGACTCAAGTCCTCCAAGTAGCATCGCATAGCATATCCTACCCGGCGATCCCCTCCTCGTCGCCCTGTTAGAGAGCGATCACCGGGTTGTATCTGGCACTTGGAAGGGTGTGCTTTATTAAGTATCCGGTTCTAGTTGTCATAAGATCAAGGTACAACTCCAAGTCGTCCTGTTACCGAAGATCACGTCTATTCGAATAGATTAACTTCCCTGCAGGGGTGCACCACATAACCCAACACGCTTGATCCCATTTGGCCGGACACACTTTTCTGGGTCATGCCCGGCCGCGGAAGATCAACACATCGCAGCCCGACCTAGGCCAACAGAGCGGTCAGCACGCCGGTCTAAACCTAAGCGCCCAGGGGTCTGGGCCCATCGCCCTTAGCACACCTGCACGTTGCGAACGCGGCCGGAAGCAGACCTAGCAACCTCCATTACAAAGGAAGTCACGTTACGCGGTCCAATCTGGCGCGCCGCTCAGTCGCTGACGTCACGAAGGCTTCGGCTGATACCACGACGCCGAGTGCCCATATCTTTCCCACGTAGTTGGTTAGTGCGTATAGACCAAATGGCCAGACTCAGATCAAATACCAAGAACTCGTTAAGCGTGTTAAGTATCCGCGAACGCCGAACAGGGCCAGGCCCACCTCTCACCTAGGCGGTCTCAACCTGCCCTGTCGCTCCGCCACAAAGATCCACACAGAGGGCCGTTGGGACAAAGGTCCTTTCAGCCCCCAATCCATGAATCACTCGTGGGTGCTCCACAAGCCGACCCGACTTTAGTCACCACATGTATCATGTATAAAGTATATAGTATATACCCGTGATCACCTCCCGAGTGATCACGGCCCAATAGTATAGCACAGCAGACGGACAAGAATGTAGGGCCACTGATGGAAAACTAGCATCCTATACTAGGCATGTAGGATTGCGTAAAGGTAACAACAAGAGTAGCAAAGACAAAGCGATGCATCGGGATAGGAATAATGGAAAGCGGAACAAGCTACACTACTCTAATGCAAGCAGATAGAGGAGAGTAGGCGATATCCGTGATCAAGGGGGGGGGGCTTGCCTGGTTGCTCTGGCAAGAGAGAGGGGTCGTCAACACCGTAGTCATACTGGGTAGCAGCGGCGTCGGTCTCGGTGTCTAGCGGAAGAAGAGGGGGTAGAAACAATGAATACAATGCAAATAGATGCATAACGGTGCATGACAAAGCAATGTGTGATGCTAGGCGTGCCCTAACGCGGTATGAGGTGATACCGGTGAAGGGGGGAAACATCCGAGAAAGTATCCCCGGTGTTTCGCGTTTTCGGACAAATGAACCGGAGGGGGAAAGTTGCGTGTTTGCTATGCTAGGGATGTGTGGCGGACGAACAGGCTGCGTATCTGGATTCGTCTCGTCGTTCTGAGCAACTTTCATGTACAAAGTATTTTCATCCGAGTTATGGATTATTTTATATTAATTTTTAAAGTTTTAATCATTTACTAAAATTATTTTAATTCGAAAATAATTATCAAATTGCTAGGGGTACCCAGCCCTGTGTACACAAAAATGTACCCACGGGCTGACATGTGGGCCAAGGGGACACAGTTGACCAATCAAAGTTGGTGGTCAACAGGGGTGGGGCCCCCTTGTCATTCACTGTTTTTCTAACCTAACAGATTAGTTGTACTAATTAGGTTATTAGACTATATAGGTTTAATTAGTTTAATTTAATCAAGTTAATTAATTATTTTATTTTTACTTACTTATTTTGTTTTTAATTCTTTTCGTTGTCTCATTTTTTTAACGCAGGAGCGAGCCCACGTGTCTGTGGCCAGGGGCCCTAGCGGGCGCTGGTCAGCGGTTCCCGGAGCGGGCACTGGGTCGACAGGACCCGAGCACGCGCGGGCGGCGTGCAGAGCAGGGCAGTGGCTGGTCGAGACGAGGCCACGCGCGGGGTGTGTGAGCGCTGGACAGTGCGGGCTCGGGCACGGCCAAAGGCAGGCCAAGGCGCGCGCGACAGAGCGAGCCAGCACGGGCGTGGCCGACGGTGCGCGTGCGAGGCAGTGGCACGACGCGCGGGCGAGAAGGAGCTCACGACGATGCTGGTGCGCCAGAATCGGAAGGGGCGGGGCGCATCACGCGTCGATGCGGCAACACAGGTGAGGGCGAGGCGGCGGTGACGCTCAGCAGGAGAGGAAGAGGCGAGGCGGAGGCCGGGGGCCTCACCGACGTTGCAGGGGTACGGGGCGGTGAGGCTCGGTGAAGCTACGCGGGGAGGAGATGAAGACGGGGCGGCGACGAGGTGGCGGTGACGACGGACGGCGGCGTCAGATCGACGACGAGGCGACACCGGGTCGAGGCCGCGGCTTCCGGCGGGTTGGTGACGAAGCTCCGAGGCGTCGGGGGCATTCGCGCAGAGGCGGGAGGGCGTCCCAGCGAGGGAGAAACTCGGCGTAGTGGCCGCGGGAACCGGCGGCGTCGTCGGGCCGATGGGATCGGGGGTTTGCCCCGATCCAGATCGGGCAGAGGGGGGAGAGAGAGGAGTGCGAGGGGAGAGTGGGGGATCGGGAGGAGAGTGGGGCGGTTAGGGTTTCGGTCGGGTGGACCGGGGCGGTAAGTAGTCTGGGGCGCGGGGTGGGCTGGCCTGGTCGCTAGGCCAACTGGGCCGTGGCCCGGCAAGGGGGGGGGGCTTCCTTCTCCTTTTAATTTTCTTCTTTGTTGTTTTTTTATTTTTTTTTCTTTTATTATGTTTGGATTTTAGTTCCAGTTTATTTTTACTTAGTAAAATATGACAATAGCTCCTAAATTAACGTTTCAAAACAACCCTCATCCACAAAAGGTTTTAACCCAAAATAAAACAGTTTAGTGTTTTATAAAATACCAAAGGCATTTAAATAATGTTTTTGCTATCGTTTAAATCATTTCAGTGCACCTATACATTATATAAAATTGTGGATTCTTTATCATAATCATCTATGCATTAACTGGCACAACCCGAACATTTTGTTTCGTATCTTTGAAAATCTTTGATGTTTGCCTTTAATTAAATTTTGAATTTGAATCGGTTTGAACTAACCCGAGATTAACTACAGCGACAGAGGTGACGTGGCATCATTTGTCAGGAACTACTGTAGTCTAATTATCCGGGCGTCACAATTCTCCTCCACTACAAGAAATCTCGTCCCGAGATTTAAGCGGTGGAGTGAGGGGGAAAGGTGTTGGTAGCGAAAAAAAACTAACGAGTCTTCTCGGTCTTGGCTGCCCTTTCGAAGAGGTTGATCCCTTCCGCTGATGTCTTCATTTCTCTGCTTCAAGTCAAAATGAGGAAGTCGTCATCCTGTCTTCGGGACCTTCATCGTACTTACGAAAATGATATGGGGGAAGACTCGGGAAGTGCGGGCCTTACCAGGTTGACTAGCTGGTAGATAACATCAGGGAAGGTTACGGAAAGTAACTCTCAGATTGAACTTAAGAAGATATCGAGAGCAAGTAAGAAGGTACCAGGAGAAGTTTCAAGCGGGCAGGCAATCGTTTGATGCCTGAAACAGGGCGTGAAAAGGGGTTCAGAGCAATGAGAATAAGTATTGTGTTTCATACCAGAAGTAATGATCTCTGGTAGGTGGCTCATGAATTACATACGAAGCTAAGTGCAAAGGATACTTCAGGATTGACGGAGGTACAAGAGAGTCAGGTTTCGATCCTGGGACCTGTGGGTTATGGGCCCACCATGTGGGTCAAAAGTATGAAGTCGATGACGTCTTACACGATCATGTAAGCAAGGCATGTTAGAGGATAGCCTATCAGTTATGTCGACAACAACATCGATACCAAGGGCGAGGGATGAAGAGAACCATTTTCCTGCTCGTTGAAACGAGGCGGACCAATAGGCAAGGTTCCCGTCCATCGGTGGTTACTGGAATGTCATCAACAATAGTAACAAGGTCTTACTGACAGAGTTGTACATCGAGGTGTTTGCACACGAAGTGGATTATTACTGCTTATATCATATAGATCATAGAAAAGGTTTAAACAAACCAATGGAAAGGACAAAGTGTTTATCAGATTTAATCAGAACAATGGAAAGAAAAATGTGTTTAAACACATATTTCAGGGGTATATCCTTCCCAAAGACAAGCAGAGCATGATATCCATGACAGGATATAACATGAAAAACCCTTTTTGGAAAGGGGAGAGAATATCATGACATTACCCATACAATGGTGCTTTGATAAATAAAATTTAGCATTGCGCTTTAAATGGTCTTATTGAAAATCGGAGTACCACAGACATGCTTCGGGATAACATTGACATGGTCTTCAAGCAAAAATTGGATTTTGGATACACAAAGGATCCATCAGGAACAGCTTATAGAATAAGTCTTTCAATTTCCTCTTAGAAGAATGGTTAACATTGTTAAAAAGGAAACTATAACAATAGGTCCTCTGGCCAAGGGTGCTAAGCAAAGACACCACCTTACCGGGTTACGTAGAGATCAATGTTGCAACTCTTGGAAATATGTCCCAACCATCATATCTGACCGAGATTCAGATCCGATTGGTGTCAAGATACCTCAGACTTAGGATTCCTGAGAAGAAAAGGTGCAACGCAAATTGACGAGACGACATTGTAAGATTCTCGAGGAAATGAACTATGAAGGGATTTCTGTTAACAAGAGTTCATCATTAACCCAAGGAGAGGACAAGGAGGTGTCTGGTGAACTCAACGGCAATTCATCGAGATTTCCAAAAGATGGATTTCCACAATTAAGTGAACAAGGAGATAACATTTGTCAGATCAAATGATATAAGGAAATATGCTCGAGGAAAACATACACAATTAAACATTGGTTGAAAGGTTCGCCCGAAATATGGGTTGGGTTGCACGACCAATGTCAGAATGGTGATTCAATAATCAATAGCCTAAGAACGAACTTTCGACCATTAACTTCAAAGAAATAGGGTTGCTAGATGGAAAGAATCCAAACAACACCGTTCACTTGTTGGAATTAACACGGGGACCAAGAAAGAATGGTGATGGTGAGAAGTATTTCTATGTCAAGAATTCTCAAGAGGTGGAACAAATCTCATAACATTCTTGACATAAAGGATGGTAATACTCTAAGGTAAAGAAGAACAATTGCTGGATAGCAAGGAACTCAAGGTATAACACCAAACATGAACAAGCTTGTGTTGGTGGGAAGGCAATAAAGTTGTCGATGATAACACAATTCATCGAGGGCAAGGATGGTATTTCTCATCATGAGTTCAATTGATATCCTGGAAGAGCATCAGAATGTTGATGGTCACGACACCTTTGTCGCGAGAGTTCATGAAGATGTAATCGATCGGCGACGACATCAAGTCAAAGTAATGATGAAGTGAAAGGTTATTGGAACCGAGGGTACGACACAAACTCGAAACCAAGCTTGTTGTTCAAGGCGAAATGATATGACGATGAGGATCGATGTAAGGTTAGTTCATCGTTGAAAATTGTGCTCCGAGAAGAAGGACCGGGTAGCACAGTTAAAATTAGCTTGATAATGAGCCGATCAGGCTAGGAATGACTTGAAGGATTAATAAATTTGTAAGCAACAGAAATTACTTAGAGTTATGGAATCAGAGTGCGGAATTGATTCACTTATCGATGTTCTCGGTTGACTACAACCCAGAACCCGTGGAGTCACTATGACGGGGAAGGGTACTACTTCATCAGAAATTCATAGAATAAAGTGCAATGGGTTGATATCCTCGAGATACCAGGGGGCAATACTCGAAGGTAGAACAAAATAGAGGTTGGATTGGATATTGCTCTGCAGAAGTCAAGTGCTTAAACTTGCACGAGAAATGGTATTTAAAGGAGAACATGGTCGGAACCACGATTGCAAAAGGCCAGATCCCAGATATAAGATGAACTTATACCAAGGGAATACTTAATTTAAGAGAAGCTTTCATGATAAGTTCTACATCGTGTCCATGGGCATGAACACAAAGTTCAAGGTCGACTCCCACTTCTCCAATGCACAACTTTTCATTCACTTCTCGCGTTCAATGAAGTTGTAGTGTTGAAATTTTATCCGCAAAATACCGTAAGAGTATGACTCGTGAAAACTTTCGAGTTCACACATATTAAGGAAGGCATAGGTTCAACCCATCGGGCATCTTAGAATCATATACCGAATCTTTAGAAGTAATTAACTCAAGCTCAAGGCGAGCATGGTTGAGAAAGCAGAGGATACAATTTACCAAAGGCATTATGTATCAGAGGAAAGGCTCACAAGGTTATTGAATATGAAGGGCGTTGTCAGATAAAATCCAACAAAGGATCTGGTGGTCCACAAGGGATCTGACGTGAGCATCGGTACTCAACTAGAGGAAGAAGAATGCAAGGAGATCGGATTATAGGAACAACTGACTAACTCAATTGTCAAATGCAAAGGAACTATGATTTCCAAATCAAGGGATCAGAAACAATGCTCTGATTAGGGATGGATAAGTTGAATAGCCTTAGGGTACAATCAACGACAATTGGATTGGTCGAGGACCAATTCTAGTTAAAAGAATGGCAGCTCAGCCGGAAAAGTAATTTATAAGGATCAATGATGATTGCGTGTATTCGCAAACATATTGAGTCAACAGACTCAAAATGATAATGACAAGGAATGTCAATAAGACTACGAGACTTATGGGATTAACCATAATGCAAGCAAGCAAGAATTTCAAGAGCCAAAGGCTCCAGAGGATTTTCGGAAGATCGAATAGCATTCCAAAGAATTTTGTGAAACACATGATCAAATTTGGACGAACGGATACTCGGCAAGCGCGAGTAATTAACCGTAGGGGTATTCATGCAGCAAGGAACTGTAGGGAAGTAAGCATAAAGAATTCTAGGAATATCAGAGAGTACTTTAGGACATCTTGTAATAACAAGAGCAACTGGGGATGACAATATGAACGACAGGTGTAAGTAGTTATCCAGAGGGAATTATCGATGGAAGTGAATTGCAAAACCGATGGTACATAGCCCCGAGAGCACATTGTAGAGTATCTTCGGAATCTTCGGGTGCAGCAGGCGGCCATCGTTAACACGGGGCTCTCCGGGTGGAAGTGAACACGAGATCCTGATGTTATAGTTAACAAAATTCATTTAACCCGAGTAGAAGAGAGTTCAGAGTCCCAGAGTAAAGGTCGAGGAGTAAAAGATCCTAGTACCACCCAAATGGCGACGTGGGCTCGTAAGGCACACAACCATGTTAGTAAAAGTTTTGCAATGTCTAGACTCGACTTAGGCCAAGGAGTGTGGAAGGGGGATTCCTACAGGCAGTCGGCTTTGATACCAACTTGTGACGCCCCGGATTCAATCGTACACTAATCATGCACGGAAATGTGTACGATCAAGATCAGGACTCACGGGAAGATATCACAACACAACTCTAAAACATAAATAAGTCATACAAGCATCATAATACAAGCCAGGGGCCTCGAGGGCTCGAATACAAGTGCTCGAACCTAGACGAGTCAGCGGAAGCAACAATATCTGAGTACAGACATAAGTTAAACAAGTTTGCCTTAAGAAGGCTAGCACAAACCGGGATACAGATCGAAGAGGCGCAGCCTCCCGCTCGATCGCCCTAAACTACTCTGGTCGACGCTGGCTGCTGCGTAGTAGTAGGCACCTCCAATAGTAGGAGCCGCCGTTAACGGTGGCGTCGCCTCTGGGCTCCGACATCTGGTTGCGCCACCGTAGAAGGGAAAGGGGAAAGAGGGAGAAAAGCAACCGTGAGTACTCATCCAAAGTACTGCAAGCAAGGAGCTACACTACATATGCATGGGTATATGTGTAAAGGGCCATATCGGTGGACTGAATCTGCAGAATGCCGTAATAAGAGGGGATAACTAATCCTATCGAAGACTACGCTCGCAGCCTCCATCTTGTAGCATGTAGAAGAGAGTAGATCAAGTCCTCCAAGTAGCATCGCATAGCATAATCCTACCCGGCGATCCCTCCTCGTCGCCTGTGAGAGAGCGATCACCGGGTTGTATCCGCACTTGGAAGGGTGTGTTTTATTAAGTATCCGGTTCTAGTTGTCATAAGGTCAAGGTACAACTCCAAGTCGCCCTGTTATCAAGATCACGCCTATTCAATAGATTAACTTCCTGCAGGGTGCACCACATAACCCAACACGCTTGATCCCATTTGGCCGACACACTTTTACGGGTCATGCCCGCCGCGGAAGATCAACACGTCGCAGCCCGACCTAGGCCAACAGAGCGGTCAAGACGCCGGTCTAAACCTAAGCACCTGTGGGTCCGCCCATCGCCCTTAGCACACCTCGCACGCTATGACGCGCCGAAGCAGACCTAGCAACCTCCATTACAAAGGAAGTCACGTTCGCGGTCCAATCGCGCGCGCCTCGATCCGACGTCACGAAGGCTTCGGCTGATACCACGACGTCGAGTGCCCATATCTTTCCCACGTAGTTGGTTAGTGCGTATAGACCAAATGGCCAGACTCAGATCAAATACCAAGAACTCGTTAAGCGTGTTAAGTATCCGCGAACGCCGAACAGGGCCAAGCTCACCTCTCACCTAGGCGGTCTCAACCTGCCCTGTCGCTCCGCCACAAATATCCACACAGAGGGCCGTTGGGACAAAGGTCCTTTCAGCCCCCAATCCGTGAATCACTTGCGGGTGCTCCACAAGCCGACCCGACTTTAGTCACCACATGTGTCATGTATAAAGTATATAGTATATACCCGTGATCACCTCCCGAGTGATCACGGCCCGATAGTATAGCACAGCAGACGGACAAGAATGTAGGGCCACTGATGGAAAACTAGCATCCTATACTAGGCATGTAGGATTGCAGGTAAAGGTAACAACAGTAGTAGCAAAGACAGGCTATGCATCAGGATAGGAATAACGAAAAGCAGTAACAAGCTACACTACTCTAATGCAAGCAGTATAGAGGAGAGTAGGCGAAATCTGGTGATCAAGGGGGGGGCTTGCCTGGTTGCTCTGGCAGGAGAGAGGGGTCGTCAACACCGTAGTCGTACTGGGTAGCAGCGGCGTCGGTCTCGGTGTCTAGCGGAAGAAGAGGGGGGAGAAACAATGAATACAATGCAAACAGATGCATAACGGTGCATGAAAAAGCAATGTGTGACGCTAGGCGTGCCCTAACGCGGTATGAGGTGATACCGGTGAAGGGGGGAAACATCCGGGAAAGTATCCCCGGTGTTTCGCGTTTTCGGACAGATGAACCGAAGGTGGAAAGTTGCGTGTTTGCTATGCTAGGGATGTGTGGCGGACGAACAGGCTGCGTATCCGGATTCGTCTCGTCGTTCTGAGCAACTTTCATGTACAAAGTATTTCCATCCGAGTTATGGATTATTTTATATTAATTTTTAAAGTTTTAATCATTTACTAAAATTATTTTAATTCAAAACTAATTATCAAATTGCTAGGGGTACCCAGCCCTGTGTACACAAAAATGTACCTGTGGGTTGACATGTGGGCCAAGGGACACAGTTGACCAGTCAAAGTTGGTGGTCAGCAGGTGGGGCCCCTTGTCATTCACTGTTTTTCTAACCTAATAGATTAGTTGTACTAATTAGGTTATTAGACTATATAGGTTTAATTAGTTTAATTTACTCAAGTTAATTAATTATTTTATTTTTACTTACTTATTTTGTTTTAATTCTTTTCGTTGTCTCGCTTTTTTTAGCAGAGCGGGCCCACGTGTTCGTGGCCGGGGCCCTAGTGGGCGTTGGTCGTGTTCCCGAGGCGGGCGCCGGTCGCCAGACCCGAGCACGCTGGCGGCATCTGAGCAGGCGTGGCTGGTCGAGACGAGGCCACGCTGGGTGCGTGGCGCTGGACAGTCTTGGCTCGGGCACGCCAAAGGCAGGCCAAGGCGCCATGAAGAGCGAGCCAAGACGGGCGTGGCCGGCGGTGCGCGTGCGAGGCAGTGGCACGACGCTCGGGCGAGAAGTAGCTCACGACGCAGCGGGGCGCCAGAATCGGAAGGCGCGTGGGCGCGCAAGCGCGTGCGATGCGGCAACACAGGGATAAAATAGTTTAGTGTTTTATAAAATACCAAAGGCATTTAAATAATGTTTTTGCTACCGTTTAAATTATTTCAGTGCACCTATACATTATATAAAATTGTGGATTCTTTATCATAATCATCTACGCATTAACTGGCACAACCCGAACATTTTGTTTCGTATCTTTGAAAATCTTTGATGTTTGCCTTTAATTAAATTTTGAATTTGAATCGGTTTGAACTAACCCGAGATTAACTACAGCGACAGAGGTGACGTGGCATCATTTGGCAGGAACTACTGTAGTCTAATTATCCGGGCGTCACATCATGATAATTAAGTTCATCTAATTTAATGAACTCCCACTTAGATAGACATCCCTCTAGTCATCTAAGTGATACATGATCCGAGTCAACTAGGCCGTGTCCGATCATCACGTGAGACGGACTAGTCATCATCGGTGAACATCTTCATGTTGATCGTATCTACTATACAACTCATGTTCGACCTTTCGGTCTCTTGTGTTCCAAGGCCATGTATGTACATGCTAGGCTCGTCAAGTCAACCTAAGTGTTTCACGTGTGTAAATCTGGCTTACACCCGTTGTATGCGAACGTTAGAATCTATCACACCCGATCATCACGTGGTGCTTCGAAACAACGAACCTTCGCAACGGTGCACAGTTAGGGGGAAAACATCTCTTGAAATTTTAGTGAGGGATCATCTTATTTATGCTACCGTCGTTCTAAGCAAATAAGATGTAAACATGACAAACATCACATGCAAATCATAAAGTGACATGATATTGCCAATATCATCTTGCACCTTTGATCTCCATCTTCGAGGCGCGGCATGATCATCTTCGTCACCGGCATGACACTATGATCTCCATCATCATGATCTCCATCATCGTGTCTTCATGAAGTTGTCTCACCAACTATTACTTCTACTACAATGGCTAACGGTTAGCAATAAAGTAAAGTAATTACATGGCGTTTTTCATTGAAATGCAGTTCATACAATAAATTAAGACAACTCCTATGGCTCCTGCCGGTTGTCATACTCATAGACATGCAAGTCGTGATTCCTATTACAAGAACATGATCAATCTCATACATCACATATATATAATTCATCACATCATTTTGGCCATATCACATCACATAGAATACCCTGCAAAAATAAGTTAGACCTCCTCTAATTGTTGTTGCATGTTTTACGTGGCTGCTATGGGTTTCTAGCAAGAACGTTTCTTACCTACGCAAAAGCCACAAAGGTGATATGCCAATTTATATTTACCCTTCATAAGGACCCTCTTCATCGAATCCGATCCGACTAAAGTGGGAGAGACAGACAACCGCTAGCCACCTTATGCATCAAGTGCATGTCAGTCGGTGGAACCTGTCTCACGTAAGAGTACGTGTAAGGTCGGTCCAGCCGCTTCATCCCACAATGCTGCCGAATCAAGGTAAGACTAGTAACGCCAAGAAAATTGAACAAATCATCGCCCACAACTACTTTTTGTTCTACTCGTGCATAGAATCTACGCATAGACCTAGCTCATGATGCCACTGTTAGGTAACGTAGCAATAATTCAAAATTTTCCTACGTGTCACCAAGATCAATCTAGGAGATGCTAGCAACGAGAGAGAGGGAGTGCATATTCATACCCTTGAAGATCTCTAAGCGGAAGCGTTGCAAGAACGCGGTTGGAGGAGTCGTACACGTAGCGATTCAGATTGCGGCCGAATCCGATCTTAGCACCGAACGACGGTGCCTCCGTGTTCAACACACGTGCAGCCCGGTGACGTATCCCGCGCCTTGATCCAGCAAGGAGAAGGGAGAGGTTGAGGAAGAGGGCTCCGACAGCAGCACGACGACATGGTGGTGATGGAGTGGAAGTTCTCTGGCAGGGCTTCGCCAAGCTCTTGCGGAGGATGAGAGGTGTTGGGGAGGGGAGGGGATGTGCCTTGGATGTCGTGCTGCAGCCCTCCCCTCGCCCTCTATTTATAGGGAGAAGGGGAAACGGGGCCGACCCCTCTAGATGGGATCTAGAGGGGGGCGGCCAAGGGGGAGGGGCTTGCCCCCCAACCCAAGGGGGGCGCCCCCTTTAGGGTTCCCCCCCAACCCTAGGCGCATGGGCCCTAGGAGGGTTGGCGCCCCAGCCCACTTGGGGCTGGTTCCCTTCCACCTACATCCCATAAGGCCCTCCGGGGCAGGTGGACCCTCCCGGTGGACCCCCGGAACACCTCCGGTGGTCCCGGTACAATACCGGTATACCCCCGAATATTTCCGGCGACCGTATGATGACTTCCCATATATAAATCTTCACCTCCGGACCATTCCGGAACTCCTCGTGACATCCGGGATCTCATCCGGGACTCCGAACAACATTCAGTAATCACATACAAATCTTCCTTATAACCCTAGCGTCATCGAACCTTAAGTGTGTAGACCCTATGGGTTCGGGAACCATGCATACATGACAGAGACAACTCTCCGGCCAATAACCAACAGCGGGATCTGGATACCCATGTTGGCTCCCACATGTTCCACGATGATCTCATCGGATGAACCACGATGTTGAGGATTAAAGCAATCCCGTATACAATTCCCTTTGTCAATCGGTACGTTACTTGCCCGAGATTCGATCGTCGGTATCCCAATACCTCGTTCAATCTCATTACCGGCAAGCCACTTTACTCGTTCCGTAATGCATGATCCCATGACTAACTACTTAGTCACATTGAGCTCATTATGATGATGCATTACCGAGTGGGCCCAGAGATACCTCTCCGTCACACGGAGTGAAAAATCCCAGTCTCAATTTGTGCCAACCCAACAGACACTTTCGGATATACCCGTAGTGCACCTTTATAGCCACCCAGTTACGTTGTGATGTTTGGCACACCCAAAGAATTCCTATGGTATCCGGGAGTTGCACAATCTCATGGTCTAAGGAAATAATACTTGACATTAGAAAAGCTCTTAGCAGACGAACTATACGATCTTGTGCTATGCTTAGGATTGGGTCTTGTCCATCACATCATTCTCCTAATGATGTGATCCCGTTATCAATGGCATCCAATGTCCATGGTCAGGAAACCATAACCATTTATTGATCAACGAGCTAGTCAACTAGAGGCTCACTAGGTACATGTTGTGGTCTATGTATTCACACATGTATTACGGTTTCCAGTTAATACAATTATAGCATGAACAATAGAAAATTATCATGAATAAGGTAATATAATAATAACCATTTTATTATTGCCTCTAGGGCATATTTCCAACACAAACTACCCTGAAGGATTAGCGCGACCAACTATTTCTTGTCATCGATCTCTCGGTCAATGACCACAGCACGGACAACGGCATGGGAATCGATCTCTGTAGTGATGTCCACAGGACTGACCGCGACATCGGAATCGATCTCTGGGGCGATGTCCACAGGATGGACAGCGGCATCGGAATCGATCTCCGGGGCGATGCCAACAGGACGGACCGCGACATCGAAAACGATCTCTGGGGCGTTGTCCGCAGGATGGGCCATGACATCAGAATCATTAAGGACATCCACTGGCACCTGCACAACCCTAACATATTGCAAGCACATTGCAAATAATAAAAAACCACAACTTTCGGTAATAAGCCATTTTTTTACCTTGTGCAGCTCACCGGGGGATCCATCCCTCCGGGGGCCATCTCCTCGTCCTCGATGGGGGCCATCACCTTGCCAGGGGAATAATGCTTGTCAACGGCGACTATCTCCTCAAACTCGGCCTTGAGCCTCGCATAGGTGGCCATAAGAGTTTCTGGGGTAGGCACGGTGGGGCCCTTGCTGTTCTTCCAACTTTCTTTGAGGAGTTCCTCCGCCAACGTCGTCAACTCTTTGGCCAGTGCTTGTTTCTTGGAGTTCTTCGTCTCCATGGGTTGGCCCGCCAACATGGTCAACTCGTTGGTCGGTGCTCGCTTCCTGGAGATCGCTGTCTCCAGTGGGTTGTCCGCCGGCAACTCTTTGCCTGGTGCTCCAGGATCCATCAATGACCCGACAAACAAAAAGCAATCGAAAGGAAACCACAATCGCAGTGAAAATGGGAAAAGAATAGGCTGTGAGAATCGGTTGGTGCTTCGCAAAAAGAAGATTCTTGGAATGAAAATATAGCATCATCACTGATTCGCCCACCTTTCCTTTGTCGGTACAAAAGAAAAATGGCAGAAGTGAGTAGCCTGGAGTGAGGTTTTCTTCAAGAAAGGGGAGAAAGGGCTTCAACGAGCGTCCAGTGAAATGATGGTTGCTTCGTCCAGTCCAACTTCGAGGCCACTTTACCACTGCTGGTAAAGGTGTGGGTTTTGTGATATGACGGGTCATGACGGCCACACCGGGGTGATCAGTGAGTTTCGGCTGTAGCACCTCGCCGTGATTTGGTGGATGGCACGCGGGCCCGGATGCTTTGATGTCCCGCATGTAGATAGAGCGGCTAGTCATATAGGAGTGGTCAATATTGTGCACCGCGACCAAGGCGAAGAGGAAAACGAGAGAACTATGTAATTAATGCAAGAGTTTAATTAGGGTAGTTTCATAAAGTACGAGATACATTCCTCCAATCGCAAAATGCCTTGGTTGATGAGATTTGAGATTTGAGCCCTATAAACCGCAAGGGAGATTTGTGATACTGCACGCGGTGTAGTCTATCTAGTCACTTGTTGGAATCTCTAGAAAGACTTATACCGCATGATTCTTTGCTTCTTCTTACTACTACGTACTACTTCGCCGACATGTGGGACAGCCAGTAGCATCAGGGTCGACGTAATACGTGCCATGCCCCAGATTAGAGTGCGGAACTAAAGGGGGGCATCACCCCAGTCGTACCGCCTGGCCCTATTTGGATACTCTAATTCAGTTAAAGGTTAGAGTTAGATTCTAATCCTGAACTAACCCTGAAGTAAATCTAGCGAAAGAGGTGTTTGGATGACAGGGTTAGATGGAGCGCGGATACGGCAAAGTGCCTTCATGGGCGGTGCGAGAGGGAGGGAGGGAGAGGACGAGAAGCTTCGAGGAAGTGGGGAGGGATCTGCTGCGGGGAGAGTGAGAGAAAAATGTGTTTTTAGTGTCCCAAGAAGAACTAACCCAAATAAGCACCTCTTGGGTGGGTTAGATTTTTTTGGGGTTAGTTGAGTTCAGACTAACCCAAACTAACTCAAACACATGGATCCAAACAGTAACCCAAACTAACCCTCCTGTTTGGATATTTTTGGGTTAGTTGAGTTCAAACTAACCCAAACTAACTCTAACACATGGATCCAAACAGTAATGCGCCGTCAAATCGCACAACCCGACCTTTCCAGCAGTAAGTTGAATCCGCTAGTCCACCCTCCTCGCCTCTCTGTCAAACCACCTACGTGAAATCTGACGCGCGTACTGCCCGGGAAAAGCCCCGCCCCTCAACTTTTAACTACGCGAAAATAGTTCGAGCTTGTTCGTTCTATATAAATACTAGTATCAGATGTTTATTCACCCGTGGGGTTGTTCAATGAATGGAGGGCGGGAGCGCAGTGAACAATACTACTACTAGTAGTAGTAAGTAGGAGTCGTCTGTAGTCACCTTAAATAGAGAGTTTCTTTTCTTTAATGCCACGTACACAAATTGAAACGCTTGTTGTGGAGAGAAAAAGATAATCACTCCACTATATATGTACGCAGGGGCCTGGGCGCTTGCTTTACTAGGGTTGCTCTCTTCATTCTCTCATCCTCTCTAGATATAAAGAAGACAGCGGTAGCAACATTTTCTCTCTGCTCACCGCTGGTCACAGATCCGGCCGGATCCCTTCAGCTGGTGTGTGTAGAGGACTAGGTGCATCGTTCACGCGGTCATCGTCGGTGAGGGAGGAAACCCACAGCTGCCGGAGGGGACCGATCCTCTGCCCGTGCCATTCTCTCCGACACAGCGCCGACTCGGGAGGTCCTGCGACCCTTCTTCCTCCCTGCCGTATTGTCCGCAGATCCGACCTGCCGCCGCCGATCAACATCCCGATGACCCTCAGGTATAAGTTCCAAAAGCGGCCTTGCTCTACTGCCCCAGCTCCCCACGTGTCTGCATGTGCATCTTTTTCTACTCCCATCAGCTCTTCCAAAGCCACCTAAATTTTTAGTATTATTAGAGGTAAAGCTACTTCATGCATTCGAATCTAGGGCTTTGTTCAAACAACAAAGAAAGGGGGGAAAGTTGTAGCATGAATCTAGGACTTGATTCAAAGAGGAAATAATATGGTGAAAGTAGTAGAGACTGGATACCCAACCGGTCTCTTGGTTCAAAAGGGAAATAATGGGAAAACGCAGTACAAACCGGATAAGGAACGGATCTATTATTGGTTGAAAAAAGGATAGAAAGTGGCGGCTGGTGGAAAAGTCAACAGAGTATGTCCAGGATTAGATTTGTTGCCCTCACATAGTAAAAGGTCTTCATGATTAGAATTGCTGTCCTCACATAGTAAAAGGTCTCAAGATTAGATTTGCTGCCCTCACATAGTAAAAGTTCTCTAGGATTAGATTTGCTGCCCTCGCATAGTAAAAGGTCTCCAGGATTAGATTTGCTGCCCTCACATAGTACAAGGTCTCCAGGATTAGGTTTTCTGCCCTCACATAGTAAAAGGTCTCCAGGATTAGATTTGCTGCCCTCACATAGCATGAACAAACTCAGCATCACCACTTTATGCCTCCTTGTAGGTACATTGTGCTGATGCGTCCACTGTCTCATGTCCTTATACCAACCTTTTGCTGTTGTTAATGTAAGGGCGCATGTAAAATGAAGCGATCACACTCTTACCTTAGGGACATTTCTAATCAGTGTTATTGTTAATCTAATGCCTCCAGTGATAAGATGCAATTAAGCTGTGTTACAAATGGCACTCCTGCTGTTTTCCCCAGTAGGATAAGTAAGTTGCTCCTTTACGCTGCTGAGTGCCCTAGTATCCCCATGGTCCCATGCCCTTAAACCAACTCTTTAGCGTCTGTTGATTTACTGTATCTGGTAAACAAGCAATGCCACCATTAAAGTAATCCCATATTTGAGGAATCTCATTGTTGATCGTAATGCTTCTGGTAACATGAAGCATTGCTGACGTTTTAAAATTTCTGCTGTCCTTGTGTGATTGCCATGAACATAATTAAGATGCTTCATTTCATTTCGTATATGTTTCGTATATTCTTATTGACCAGCAACTGTTTACTTTCTATCTTGCAGATAGGGATATCCATTTCACCTTGTTGCTATTGTGACCTTTTGGTGAACAACACAAAACACTTCTTTTGGAATGAGTGTCTTGTACAGTTCAACTAAAATGTCACGTGGGCAACATCTCTCAATTTTGGTGGAACTGCACAAAATGGTGACTGGAGTTTCCAAAATCTCCATCAAGTTCTGCTGGTAATCTCGTGCAACATTTTATTAGCGTTTGCAAGATGAGCCGTCACTGTAACCACAATGGCACTTTATTTTAGTGGAACTGCACAAAAGGATAAGAAAATTATAGTTGCACCTTACATGAGCCGGACAGCCAACCTTAATGTTCCTCAGTTTTAGTGCAACTACTAAAGAAGAACGTGCCAGCTCACGAGAGCAAGTACTTCTTGCTAGCTGAATGATGCAATCTTTGCTTCATTTCAGGTGAACTGCAGAAAAAGGCGCATGAATTGAATCATGGAACTCTAGGCAGGCCTCATCCGAGTGGAGCTGCAGGTTGAGTTCAAGGAGGCCACTATTAAAGTGAAATCATGCTTTCTTGTTTGTGATGTGCAAACAGGAATACTCAACTACAGATGTTGTGACGGTCAAGAGCATTCGCCAAAGTTCTTCGATTGTATGACATGGCTAGCCAAGACGGATTTAATCTCGATATTCACTTTATCAAAAGGCTCTAATGGGTTTGTTCTGAATCTGCAAGCTGGGAATCAATGAGATGTGTAGGCATCTTTGTTGTACATATTATTTGAATCTTATTTGTTGGTTCTGAATCTTGCATGCTGGGAATCAATGAGATGTGTAGGCATCTTTGTTGTACTTATTATTTGGATCTTATTTGTTGGTTCTGAATCTTGCAAGCTGGGAAACACAGCATGATGATGCAGAGGACAACAACCATAACAAACAGTTCAAACTTGGTAGTATTATCTTTGTGAAAGTGTGACAAATGTGTTGATCGTGTGCGTCCTGAGAATAATAATTCTTATTGTTGTGCATGTTGATCCTGTGGCACTGATATAAGCTGATTCTTCGCGAGATGAAAACCCTTTGTCCTCCGTCTGCAGGGGCAATTCCTGAGAAAAGTGCTACTAGCCCTTGTTTTTGTCATGTCCACAGGCCTTTCCATTCGTCTTTATTCGTCTTTCTTTCGGCAATCTATGCATAATTCTACTTCTTGAACCACCAAATCCGCTTTTGAAAATGGATAACTAGCTCCATTCTACGTCAAGTACTAAGGATGGGCTCAAAGCACACTTGCATTGCTTGTTTTAAGTATAAATTTCTATTAAAGCTAATTAAATTTAAGTAAAGTGACCACTAACTCCTGTTGTTACAGTACCAATATAGACCTGCTCGTGAACCGACGTGTGGCCGGGGTAGATTTCTTAATGGAGGCATTTGAATGCGCCGAGGGTGCATCTTCTGCCGGGCGTGCAGCGGACGAGGGAGGGGTAGTAACTGTTGTCGCCATTACACACTCGGGCCATCGTTGAATCCAGTTCCCAAGAGCTGAAAAACGAATTGATGCTGCCGCCACACACTCGCTCACTTGAAGAGACTCCAATGGCGATCCGAGGGTGAGCCTGCTGGATATGGACTTCAGCAAGGAGTTCCCTTTGAGTTCGCTGCTCAGTCCTATGGCTGCACCAAGTTGAATGTTATGTACATCAACGATCCGGACTCCGTGAAGCTCGCCTCGCCGAAGTTCAAGCAAGACTTACAGACGAGAAAGCACAAGGTTGCAGGACTAGACCTTGTGCCCATCCATTCGTCTCCTGACAGGGGCCAGCGGATCGTCGTCGCCCGGGTATGTGTGCGGGACGAGGTTCTCATCTACCACTTCGTAGGGCCATCAGAGGTTCTGGAGCATTGACCCGTTTCATCGGCATCGCCGACTGCACCTTCGGTATGGTGGAGAGAAGGAAGAACGCGATGATTCGGCCATCTGGTGCAACAATCTTGTCGACATCCAGAAGTAATACAAGATCATCATCAACGAGCAGGAGAAGGACTCCGTGGTTGACCTCGCCGAAACCATCATCGAACCCTGATACGCCAACATGAAGGAAGACAATGATTCCAAGGACCTGAACACGTGGGAGGTACCTTTGAATCTAGCCTACATAACCTATGCGGCCAAGGACGCATACGCATGCTACGACATGTACAGGCAGATCTTGGACATGAGGGCATGTCTGCTTCCCAGAATCGACGAGTACACGGACAGCAAGCAGGCCATGATCAAGCATGCCACGAAGGTCTAGATGCTGTACTTTATCTATTTATAAGCACCTTTATCATCTGAGTGTTTCATGCATTAGCCTATGTGTCGTAATTATCTGTTTTGTCCGAAATATCTCTTTTAAGAACCCATTAACCTGTTTGCTTTTTTAGTGGCTATTTGCTTATGTATGTAACTAGTTCACTTGTCCGTTAAAAAAAACTAGTTCACTCGGCTGCCTTGCTTTGAATCTCCTTCCTCCCAACATATTCCCCTCCTCAGGTGGACCCAGCAGGTCTCGTACAGAGACATATGGGACCAACCACCTACCCATTTGTATTTCTTTATTTTGTTCAATCTTTCGTCCTCTTCCTATACAGCGGCTGGCCATCAAAGCCTATGGCATTGGCCAGGCCATCCCTCTACTACCACACATTGTCCAGTGGCAGCAGCTCCATCGGCCCACCCTGCACCCGAACAAGTCAACCCTCGTACTCCCCTCCGCCTGCGTCTTCCCCCGCTCTGGTTCGTTCGGTCCGAGGTCTCGACGTCGTCCTCCGCCTTGGTGCTCTAGCCGCGGTGCCGCCGTCTGTCGTTCCCAACGTGGTCAGCAAAACAATAGGAATCGGGAGACAACTGTTCGTCGAGAGGCTGACAGTCATGGGCCCACCAGGTCCATTTCCTAGGTTTTGTTGTTTAACATGGGGCAGCCCACGACATGTTTCAACATTTTTTGGATCCAGCAGGTATCAAGCGGCCTCTGGGCCTCCCAACCTAGCTTGTTTATAACATCAGCAGCCCAAGTTATGTTTGTTTTTTCAAGACGACGCATAACTCAGTTGTATTTTTCGTTTTCATTAATCCTATATCTGAATTTTCTCCCACTTTCTTTTTCGATGTAAACTAAGTTTTTTCCCAGTACTTTTCCCTAGAACCAACTCAACTGTCCCACGTCTAGCCTAAAAAATAATAATACCCCACGTACTGCTAACTCATCAAATGATATTTTATTTCGTAAGTTGAAAGTTCTTGCAAAATAATAATAATAATTGTTTATATATAACTTGGCAAGTTAACTCCTAGTGATTGCGTACATAAGCTTGCAAAGATTTTACTGACCAATGCAGTAATAGACGTGCAATCATGTGTTTATGTTTTTATAACATTTCTCCGTCTAGCCCAACATGATATTTTCACCCAGCCCAGCAAGTCGCAGATTTCGAGAAAAATGCAAATGGGCTTTAAATTCTACCATATATATAAACGGGCTGCATAGATGCTACATCATTGTTTCACCCAGCCCACCAAATGGACTAAAAAACAAATGGACTGGCTGACATGTGGGCCAGTAGGTCGAAGCCTAAGAAGACGTTAGATTTACATCCAACAACCAGCATTCTTCTTCAATCTCTCGTCTTCTTCCCCCAGCGCTGCCGGGACCGCCTGCTCCAGCCTTCGGCGTCCAGCGGAGTTGTTTTGCGCTCCTCGTCGAAACGCTACCCCGCTGACGGCCAGGCCATCCCTCCACTCCGCACCTCCTGTTATTCTATGACGAGTGTAGGCCCACCCCACACCCGAACCAGACAAGTTTCCCACTCCTCTCTGTCTACGACTCCACTGCCGCGTCTTCCCCATCTCCGGGTCATTCCAGTTTGGGGCCTCGCCGTCGTCCACCGCCTCGGTGCGCTCGGCACGGTGTGGTCAACATACGAGAGTCATAGGAAGAAGACTGTACATGGAGAGCCTGACGGCTGGGACCCACGAGGTCCATGGTCGCACGCAAGGAAAGTTCCTCCTTATTACGCACTGTATGTGGGAAGGGCTTTGGATTTCGTGAAACAAATATTCCCCCCGCTGACAGGTCGGACCCACCAGCTATATCTTCGCACGCAAGGAAGTGCCTCCTTATTACGCACAAAAAAAAAGAATACCCCTGCTAGCTGGGACCCACCATAGTGGGTGGCTGACTTGTGGGCTGATACGTCTCCAACGTATCTATAATTTTTGATTGCTCCATGCCCAGCCCAGAATTGTTGTTTCTTTGCCTATTTCAGTGTTTCGAAGAAACGGAATATCAAACGGAGTCCAAACGGAATGAAACCTTCGGGAACGTGATTTTCTCATCAGATGTGATCCAGGAGACTTGGACCCTCTGTCAAGAAAGAAGAGAGGCGGTCACGAGGGTGGAGGGCGCGCCCCCTGCCTAGTGGGCCCCTCGAAGCTCCACCGACGTACTCCTTCCTCCTATATATACCTATGTACCCCCAAACGATCAGAGACGGAGCCAAAAACCTAATTCCACCACCGCAACCTTCTGTACCCACGAGATCCCATCTTGGGGCCTGTTCCGGAGCTCCGCCGAAAGGGGAATCCACCATGGAGGGCTTCTACATCATCACCATAGCCCCTCCGATGAAGTGTGAGTAGTTTACCTCAGACCTCGGGTCCATAGTTAGTAGCTAGATGGATTCTTCTTTCTTTTTGGATCTCAATACAATGTTCTCCCCTCTCTCGTGGAGATCTATTCAATGTAATCTTCTTTTTGCGGTGTGTTTGTTGAGATCGATGAATTGTGGGTTTATGATCAAGTTTATCTATGAACAATATTTGAATCTTCTCTGAATTCTTTTATGTATGATTGGTTATCTTTGCAAGTCTCTTCGAATTATCAGTTTGGTTGTGCCTACTAGATTGGTTTTTCTTGCAATGGGAGAAGTGCTTAGCTTTGGGTTCAATCTTGCCGTGTCCTTACCTAGTGACAGAAGGGGCAGCAAGGCACGTATTGTATTGTTGCCATCAAGGATAACAAGATGGGGTATTTATCATATTGCATGAATTTATTCCTCTACATCATGTCATCTTGCTTAAGGCATTACTCTGTTTTCATTAACTTAATATTCTAGATGCATGTTGGATAGCGGTCGATTTAGTGGAGTAATAGTAGTAGATGCAGGTGAGTCGGTCTACTTGTCTCGGACGTGATGCCTATATACATGATCATACCTAGATATTCTCATAACTATGCTCAATTCAGTCAATTGCTCAACAGTAATTTGTTCACCCACCGTAGAAATACTTATGCTCTTGAGAGAAGCCACTAGTGAAACCTATGGCCCCGGGGTCTATTCTCATCATATCAATCTTCCATCACTTTATTATTGCTTTGCTTTTTTACTTTGCCCTTTCATCTTACTTTGCATCTTTTTATCAAAAATACCAAAAATATTATCTATCATCTCTATCAGATCTCACTCTCGTAAGTGACCGTGAAGGGATTGACAACCCCTAATCGCGTTGGTTGCGTTGAGCTATTTGTTTTGTGTAGGTACGAGGGACTCGCGCGTGGCCTCCTACTGGATTGATACCTTGGTTCTCAAAAACTGAGGGAAGTACTTACGCTACTTTGCTGCATCATCCTCTCCTCTTCGGGGAAATCCAACGCAGTGCTCAAGAGGTAGCATGGGCCTACTAAGTTGACGGGGATGGAGGGCTTTGTCAACTTAGTCAATATGAACGATTCTAGCTCCAGTGACCGTACAATGTCCATCCAACGGCCATAGTACTTCTTCAACCTCTGGTCTTCTTGCTCCAGCCGCCCAAAGCAGCGCCGGTCGTGCCGCGTGCTCCTGCCTCCCGTAGCTGGCTGTGATGCCGCGGAGGCCTCATCGCCCCCTACTACTCCCACTGCTAGCCAGGGCATCCCTCTACTCACCCACACCCCTTGATATTCTGTGGCGACGGTAGCCTCACGCCGCAGCTGAACCAGTGAACCCTTGTACTCCTCTCCGCGTGGGCATCCACTGCCGCGTCTTCCTCGGCTCCGCGTCATCCCCTTCCTAGGCCTCGTCGTCGTCCTCCGCCTTGGTGCTCTCGGCGCGGCATGGTCAATGTTATCAACGACCGACTTCCATCGGAAGAGTACTGTACGTGGAGAGGCTGACAGCTGGGTCCACGGCCACAGCCTAGTTTTTTTGTGATTTGCCAAGTAAGTCGCTTTGTCAGGCCTGTTGGGCTGCAAATCTTTCATGACGAGGAGAGCTTCATTCGGCTGGCCGAGAAAATGGCCTATCAAGAATGAGAAATGGGTTGTACATTTTAAAACACATCAAACCGCAATTAGTTTCAATTTCTTTTTTCATTTCGAGATTTTAAATTGCATTGATTTTTATGCGTGGCAATTTTTGGATTTTATATTGATATACATTTATTTTAAAATCATTTTGAATGTGACTCAAAATTTTGGGATTAAAACAGTTCGGACCGACCAAATATGCAAAATTTCATATAATTTTTTAACCTTGGCCACAATATGGGCTGTAATGCTAACAAAAAGAATATGGGCTCCAAAAAAACCTTAAGAATTAGCAAATGGGCTGTAAATTATTAGAAATATTAGGAGATGGGTTGTATGCTGTTTTCCACAGATTTGAGGCTTTCCTAAAAAAAGGTTGACGCACAAGCAGTGACTGTTGGATTTCCATCCAACGGCCATTGTGCTTCTTCAATCTCTGCTCTTCCTGCTCCAGCCGCTCAAACAAGCGCCGGCAGGACTGCTCTCCCTCCTCCCCAGCGCAGCCGGCTGTGCTGCCGCAGCCTCACCGCCCCCACCAGCATTCCCATCGCTGGCCTAGCCATCCTCTACTCACCCACACCTGCTGTTATTCTCCGCGACGGCAGACGAACCAAGAACCCTCAGAAGTCGTACTCCCCTTCACGTGGGAAACAACTTCCGAGTCTTCCCTGCCTCCATGTCGTTCCCTTCCTAGGCCTCGCCGTCGTCTACCGCCCAGGTGCTCTCGGCGCGGCCTGGTCAACATGGTCAATGACCGACATGCTTCTGAAGTGGAATGTACGTGGGGAGGCTGACAGCTGGGTCCATGCGCGCACGCAAGGAAATGCCTTCTTATTACGCGCAAAATAATGATTCATCCACCAGACATCTGGCACCCACCGAAAGGGCCTCTGTATTTTGCAAAAAAAAAATTACCGCCGCTGATAGCTTGGACCCACCAGCTGCATCTTCGCACGCAAGGAAGTGCCTCCTTATTACGCACAAAAAATGAATACTCCCCCTGCTAGCTGGGACCCAGTATAGTGGCAGGCTGACTTGTGGGCCTACTAAGTTGACGGGGACGAACGGCTTTGTCAACTTAGTCAATATGCACGATTCTAGCTCCAGTGATCGTACGATGTACATCCAACGGCCGTAGTGCTTCTTCAACCTCTGGTCTTCTTGCTCCAGCCGCCCAAACCAGCGCCGGTCGTGCCTCGTGCTCCTGCCTCCCGTGGTCGGGTTGCAATGCGGCGAGGCCTCACCGCCTCTACTATCGCCACCGCTGGCCAGGTCATCCTCTACTCACCCACACCCTGTTATTCTGCGGTGACGGCAGCCTCACACCGCAGCGAACTCGGAACCTCATACTCCTCTCGCTGGGCATCCACCGCCGTGTCTTCCCGGCCCGCCGCCCCTTCCTAGGCATCCCCGCCATCCACCACCCTGGTGTCTTGGCGGCGTGGTCAACGTGGTCAAGGAATGGCTTCCATCGACGTGGATCAGACGTGGAGAGGCGACACCGGGTCCACGGCCGCAGAAGGAAGTGCCTCCTTATTACACGCAAAATAATTATTCCTCCACCTGACAGCGGGGACCCACCGGACGGGCCACCGTATTTCGCAAAAAAAAGGTTTCCCCTGACTGCTGGGACCCACCAACAACATCGATGTAGAGGCGCGCACGTGTCGTTGTAGAGGCGTGCACGTAGCATGTACACGTACGTACAACAGCAAGTGTGCAAGAAAGAAAATACGGCCACGTACGTACATACGGGCAGGGTCTCGAACGCCTACTCGCGCATACGTACGGCCAGGGCTCGTGTACATGGCTGGGTCGGAACTGAGAAACTGCGTCGTCGTCTTGTTCATGGGGAGCCAACTGGCTGGGTCGGAACGGAATGCATCGTCGCGTTCATCGGGAGGGCTTGGACGGAACAGCCGATGGAAACGAGGCCTGGCGTACCACAGAACGGAGGAAACGACCTTGTGTTCTACCGGCCATGGTCGAAACGGGATCCTGTTCATCGGGTGGGGTCTGGCGTACCGCAAAACGGAGGAAACGGACCTCCTACAGTCGAAACGGGGGTCTTGTTGATCGGGAGGGGTGTGGCGTACTGCAAAACGGAGGAAACGGACTTGTGTTGGAGCGCCACGGTCAAACGGGGTCCTGTTCATCGGGAGGTGTGGCGATCGCAAAGAGGACTCCACAGATACCGCTCATCTCCACCATCGACCCCTCCACCTCCACGGGCTCTCGCTCATCCACCGTCGACCTCCTCCACCTCCACCGCGATCGCTCATCCACGGGCTCCGCTCATCCAGCCTCCACCGCCGCTTCTCCATCGGCTATCGCTCAACCAGCCCTCTCCATGGGCTCTGCTCAACCACCCTCCACGGGCTACTGCTCATCCAGCCTCCACCGCTCATCGCTCATCCCGCCCTCCACGGGTGGTCCTGTTCATCCAGCCCTCCACGTGGTCCCGTTCTTCCAGCCCCAACCGCCTCGATCGATCGGGGTCCTGTTCATCCAGAGGCAACACCGCTGGGTCCTGTTCATCCACCCCCACCAGAACTGCTCATCCAACCCCACCCCCCAAAGAACGCCACCATTCATCTAGTGGCAACACCACGGGTCCTGTTCATCCACCCCACCGAACTGTTCATCCAACCCCCCCAAAGAACACTCATTGTTCATCCAGAGGCAGATCGATCGGCTTCAGCTTAGCAGCGAGAGCGGCGAATCGCCGATCGGGTTCAGCTAACACCATCGATCGATCGCTCGGGTTCAAGAACGTAGCTGCAGTGCAATCGCCGGGTTCGCTTAGAGCCCAACGCCTTGCTCGGGTTCGATTAGAGCCCAACCTCGCACTCCACGCACGCGTGCGTACGACGAGAAACGCATCGCATGTCCCCGACCACCCATCGTGAATCGACCCCCCGATATTTTCCTCGCCCACGCTTCTACCACGATTTTTTCCGTCATGGACGGCCCAAAGAATGTCATGCAGCTGTGTCCCCGGCCCGCCCAGGACGAAAAGCCCATTTTCTGTCATGATTTTTTGACATAGAAGTAGGAGCCCACCACATCTATGATGATACCGGGTTTTGTCACAATTACCGTCATAGAAGTGTCATAAGTATGACATAATTTTTTTTCGTTCGGCCCAAAATGTCACAGATGTGTCTTTTTTTTGCAGTGACCGGAACCCCCGGCGGAAGATATGGGCCATATGGGCCATAAGAGGGGAGCACACCAGCCCACAAGGGGTGGCGCCCCCCCTTAGGTAGGAGGCCGAATTAGGGAAGGAACAAGGGGGGTTTGACCCCCCCCCCTTCCTTTCTCCCTTCCCCTTCCCTTTTCTCTCCAGCAAAATAGGAAGGGGGGAGGCCGAATTGGGGAGGACCCCAAGTAGGATTCCTCCTACTTGGGGCGCCCCATGGCTGCCTCTCCTCCCCTCCCACCTATATATAAGTGGGGATGGGGCGCCTAGAACACACAACATCAACTGTTAGCCGTGTGCGGCGTCCCCCTCCACAGTTTACACCCCCGGTCATATTCTCGCGGTGCTTAGGCGAAGCCCTGCATGGATCACTTCACCATCACCGTCACCACGCCGTCGTTTTAACGGAACTCATATAATTCCTCGACACCTTGTTGGATCAAGAAGGCGCGGGACGTCATCGCGCTGAACGTGTGCAGAAATCAGAGGTATCGTACGTTCGGCGCTTGATCGGTCGGAGCTAGAAGACGTTAGACTACATCAACCGTGTTGTCAAACGCTTCCGCTTTCGGTCTACGAGGGTACGTACACACCCTCTCCCCCTCTCCTTGCTATGCATCTCCTAGATAGATCTTGCGTGAGCGCAGGATTTTTTTTGAAATTGCATGCTACGTTCCCTAACAGTGGCATTCGAGCCAGGTCTATGCGTAGATGATATGCATGAGTAGAACACAAAGATTTGTGAGCGATGATCGTCATACTGCTTAGCACCAACGTCTTATGTTGATTCGGCGGTATTATTGGATGAAGCGGCCCGGACCAACCTTACATGACCACGTTCATGCGACCGGTTCCACCGATAGACATGCAAGTAGTTTTGCATAAAGGTGGCTGGCGGGTGTCTGTTTCTCCTACTTTAGTTGAATCGAATTTGACTGCGGCCGGTCCTTGTTGAATGTTAAAACAACAAACTTGATAAATCACCGTTGTGGTTTTGATGCGTAGGTAATAACGGTTCTTGCTAGAGGCCCGTAGCAGCCATGTAAAACTTGCAACAACAAAGTCGAGGACGTCTAACTTGTTTTTGCAGGGCATGTTGTGATGTGATATGGTCAAGACATGATGTGATATACATTGTTGTATGAGATGTTCATGTTTTGTAAAAGTTATCTGCAACCGGCAGGAGCCTTATGGTTGTCTCTTTATTGTATGAAATGCAAACGCCATGTAATTGCTTTACTTTATCACTATGCGTTATCGATAGTTGTAGAAGCAATAGTTGCCGAGACGACCACGACGCTATGATGGAGATCAAGGTGTCGAGCCGGTGACGATGGAGATCATGACGATTCTTTGGAGATGGAGATCAAAAGCACAAGATGATGATGGCCATATCATGTCACATATTTTGATTGCACGTGATGTTTATCTTTTATGCATCTTATTTTTCTTAGTACGGCGGTAGCATTATAAGATGATCCATTAACTTAAATTTCAAGGTATAAGTGTTCTCCCTGAGTATGCACCATTGCAAAAGTTCGTCGTGTTGAGACACCACGTGATGATCGGGTGTGATAGACTCTAGGTTCACATACAACGGGTGCAAGACTGTTTTGCACATGTGGAATACTCGGGTTAAACTTGACGAGCCTGGCATGTACAGACATGGCATCGGAACACTGGAGACCGAAAGGTCGAACATGAATCATATAGTAGATATGATCAACATAGAGATGTTCAGCATTGATGACTACTCCATCTCACGTGATGATCGGACATGGTTTAGTTGATTTGGATCACGTATCATTTAGATGGCATGAGGGATGTCTATCTAAGTTGGAGTTCTTAAGTAATTTGATTAATTGAACTTAATTTATCATGAACTTAGTCCTGATAGTTTTTGCATATCTATGTTGTAGATCAATGGCCCGTGCTACCTTTCCCTTGAATTTTAATGCATTCCTAGAGAAAGCTAAGTTGAAATTACACGGACTGGGTCCGTAACTTGAGGATTATCCTCATTGCTGCACAGAAGAATTATGTCCTTGATGAACCGCTAGGTGAAAGGCCTTCTGCAGGAGCAAATGTTGATGTTATGAACGTCTTGCAAGCTCGATCTGATGACTACTCGATAATTCAGTGTGCCATGCTTTACGGCTTAGAATCGAGACTTCAAAGACGTTTTGAACGTCATGGACCATATGAGATGTTCCAGGAATTGAAGTTAATATTTCAAGCAAATGCCCGAGTTGAGAGATATGAAGTCTCCAACAAGTTCTATAGTTGCAAGATGGAGGAGAACAGTTACACAAGAACACATACTCAAAATGTCTGGGTATCATAATCACTTGACTCAGCTGGGAGTTAATCTTCCAGATGATAGTGTTATTGACAGAGTTCTTCAATAACTGCGACCAAGCTACAAAGGTTTCGTGATGAACTATAATGTGCAAGGGATGGATAAGACAATTCCCGAGCTCTTCACAATGCTCAAAGCTGCGGAGGTAGAAATCAAGAAGGAGCATCAAGTGTTGATAGTTAACAAGACCACTAGTTTCAAGAAAAAGGGCAAGGGAATGAAGGAGAACTTCAAGAAGAATGGAAAGCAAGTTGCCACTCCTGGGAAGAAGCCCAAAGCTGGACCCAAGCCTGAAACTGAGTGCTTCTACTGCAAAGAGACTGGTCACTGGAAGCGGAACTGCTCCAAGTATTTGGCGGATAAGAAGGATGGCAAAGTGAACAAAGGTATATTTGATATACATGTTATTGATGTGTGCCTTACTAGTGCTCATAGTAGCGCATGGGTATTTGATACTGGTTTGGTTGCTCATATTTGTAAATCGAAACAGCGGCTACGGATTAAACGAAGATTGGCTGAGGATGAGGTGACGATGTGCGTCGGGAATGGTTCCAAGGTTGATGTGATCACCGTCGGCACGCTACCTCTACATCTACCTTCGGGATTAGTTTTGGACCTGAATAATTGTTATGTGGTGTCAGCGTTGAGAATGAACATTATATCCGGATCTTGTTTGATGTGAGACGATTATTCATTTAAATTAGAGAATAATGGTTGTTGTATTTATATGAGTAATATCTTTTGTGGTCATGCACCCTGGAAGAGTGGTCTATTTTTTTTTGAATCTCGATTGTGTTGATACACATATTCATAATATTTATGCCAAAAGATGCAAAGGTGATAATGATAGTGCAACATATTTGTGGCATTGCCGTTTAGGTCATATTGGTGTAAAGCGCATGAAGAAACTCCATGCAGATGAGCTTTTGGAATCACTTGAATATGAATCATTTGATACTTGCGAACCATGCCTCATGGGCAAGATGACTAAAATTCCGTTCTCCAGAACAATGGAGCAAGCTAGTGACTTATTGGAAATAATACATACCGATGTATGCGGTCCGATGAGTGTTGAGGCTTGAGGCAGGTATCGTTATTTTATAACCTTCACTGATGATTTGATCAGATATGGGTATATCCAATTGATGAAACACAAGTCTAAAACATATGAAAAGTTCAAAGAATTTCATAGTGAAGTGGAGAATCATCGTAACAAGAAAATAAAGTTTCTATGATCTGATTGCGGAGGCGAATATTTGAGTTACGAGTTTGGCCTTCATTTAAAACACTGTGGAATAGTTTCACAACTCATGCCACCTGGAACACCACAACGTAATGGTGTGTCCGAACATCGTAACCATACTTTATTAGATATGGTGCGATCTATGATGTCTCTTACCGATTTACCACTATCGTTTTGGGTTATGCATTAGAGACATCTGCATTCACGTTAAATAGGGCACCATCTAAATCCGTTGAGACGACACGTATGAACTGTGGTTTGGAAAGAAACCTAAGCTATCATTTATTAAAGTTTGGGGTTGCGACACTTATATCAAAAGGCTTCAACCTGATAAGCAAAAACCCAAATCGAAGAAGTGCGTCTTCATAGGTGATACGTCTCCAACGTATCTATAATTTTTGATTGCTCCATGCTATACTATCTTCTGTTTTGGACATTATTGGGTTTTATTATTCACTTTTATATTATATTTGGGACTAACCTATTAATCGGAGGCCCATCCCAGAATTGTTTTTTTTTGCCTATTTCAGAGTTTCGCAGAAAAAGAATATCAAACGGAGTCCAAACGGAATGAAACCTTCGGGGACGTGATTTTTGGAACGAACATGATCCAGGAGACTTGGACCCTACGTCAATCAACCAACAGGGAAGCCACGAGGTAGGGGGCGCGCCCTCCACCCTCGTGGGCCCCCTGTAGCTCCACCGACGTACTTCTTCCTCCTATATATACCTATGTACCCCCAAACGATCAGATATGGAGCCAAAACCTAATTCCACCGCCGCAACCTTCTGTACCCACGATATCCCATCTTGGGGCCTGTTCCGGAGCTCCGCCGAAGGGGCCATCGATCATGGAGGGCTTCTACATCAACACCATAGCCCCTCCGATGAAGTGTGAGTAGTTTACCTCAGACCTTTGGGTCCATAGTTATTAGCTAGATGGCTTTCTCTCTCTTTTTGGATCTCAATACAATGTTCTCCCCCTCTCTCGTGGAGATCTATTCGATGTAATCTTCTTTTGCGGTGTGTTTGTTGAGACCGATGAATTGTGGGTTTATGATCAAGTTTATCTATGAACAATATTTGAATCTTCTGAATTCTTTTATGTATGATTGGTTATCTTTGCAAGTCTCTTAGAATTATCAATTTGGTTTGGCCTACTAGATTGATCTTTCTTGCAATGGGATAAGTGCTTAGCTTTGGGTTCAATCTTGCGGTGTCCTTTCCCAGTGACAGTAGGCGCAGCAAGGCACGTATAGTATTGTTGCCGTCGAGGATAACAAGATGATTTTTTTATCATATTCCATGAATTTATCCCTCTACATCATGTCATCTTGCTTAAGGCGTTACTCTATTCTTATGAACTTAATACTCTAGATGCATGCTGGATAGCGGTCGATGTATGGAGTAATAGTAGTAGATGAAGGCAGGAGTTGGTCTACTTGTCTTGGACGTGATGCCTATATACATGATCATACTTAGATATTCTCATAACTATGCTCAATTCTGTCAATTGGTCAACAGTAATTTGTTCACCCACCGTAAAATACTTATGCTCTTGAGAGAACCCACTAGTGAAACCTATGGCCCCCGGGTCTATCTTCATCATATTAATCTTCCAACACTTAGTTATTTCCTTTGCTTTTATTTTACTTTGCATTTTTCTCAAAAAATACCAAAAATATTATCCTATCATATCTATCAGATCTCACTCTCTCGTAAGTGACCGTTAGGGATTGACAACCCCCTTATCGCGTTGGTTGCGAGGATTTATTTGTTTTGTGTAGGTGCGAGGGACTCGCGCGTAGCCTCCTACTGGATTGATACCTTGGTTCTCAAAGGAAACCAACGCAGTGCTCAAGAGGTAGCAAGAAGGATTTCTGGCGCCGTCGCCGGGGAGGTCTACGCAAAAGTCAACATACCAAGTACCCATCACAAACCCTTATCTCCCGCATTACATTATTTTCCATTTGCCTCTCGTTTTCCTCTCCCCCACTTCACCCTTGCCGTTTCGTCCTCTCTTTTCCGTTTGCCTCTTTTTGCCAGTCTCTTGTTTGCTCGTGTGTTGGATTGCTTGCTTGTCACGATGGCTCAAGATAATACCAAATTATGTGACTTTACCAATACCAACAATAATGATTTCCTTAGCACTCTGATTGCTCCTCTTACCGATACTGAATCTTGTGAAATCAATATTGCTTTGTTGAATCTTGTTATGAAAGATCAGTTCGCCGGCCTTCCTAGTGAAGATGTCGCTACTCATCTAAATAGCTTTGTTGATTTGTGTGATATGCAAAAGAAGAAAGATGTTGACAATGATATTGCTAAATTGAAGCTATTTCCTTTTTCGCTTAAAGATCGTGCTAAAGCTTGGTTTTCGTCTTTGCCTAAAAATAGTATTGATTCTTGGAATAAGTGCAAAGATGCTTTTATCTCTAAGTATTTTCCTCCCGCTAAGATTATCTCTCTTAGAAACGATATTATGAATTTCAAGCAACTTGATTATGAACATGTTGCACAAGCTTGGGAAAGGATGAAACTAATGATACGTAACTGCCCTACTCATGGTTTGAATTTGTGGATGATTATACAAAAAAATTATGCCGGATTGAATTTTGCTTCTAGAAATCTTTTAGATTCTGCCGCGGGAGGCACTTTTATGGAAATCACTTTAAGAGAAGCTACTAAACTCCTAGATAATATTATGGTTAATTATTCTCAATGGCACGCTGAAATTTCTACTAATAAAAAAGTGCATGCGATAGAAGAAATTAATGTTTTGAGTGGAAAGATGGATGAACTTATGAAATTATTTGCTACTAAGAGTGTCTCTTCTGATCCCAATGATATGCCTTTGTCTACTTTGATTGAGAATAATAATGAATCTATGGATGTGAATTTTGTTGGTAGGAATAATTTTGGTAACAACGCGTATAGAGGAAACTTTAATCCTAGGCCTTATCCTAGCAATTCCTCTAATAATTATGGTAATTCCTACAACAATTCTTATGGAAATTTTAATAAGATGCCCTCTGAATTTGAGACTAGTGTTAAAGAGTTTATGAATTCGCAAAAGAATTTCAATGCCTTGCTTGAAGAAAAATTGCTTAAAGTTGATGAATAGGCTAGGAACGTTGATAGAATTTCTCTTGATGTTGATTCTTTAAAACTGAGATCTATTCCTCCTAAGCATGATATCAATTAGTCTCTCAAAGCCATGAGAATTTCCATTGATGAGTGCAAAGAAAGAACCGCTAGGATGCGTGCTAAGAAAGATTGCTTTATGAAAGCGTGTTCTTCAAATTTCTATGAAAATAAAGATGAAGATCTAAAAGTTATTGATGTGTCCCCTATTAAATCTTTGTTTTGCAATATGAATCTTGATAATGATGGGACTGAATATGATCCAACTTTACCTAGAAGGCGTTCCAAAAATTCAGAGTTTTTAGATCTTGATGCTAAAATTGATAAAAGTGGGATTGAAGAGAACAATACCGTAGATATTAATAAACCCACTATTTTGGATTTCAAGGAATTTAATTATGATAATTGCTCTTTGATAGATTGTATTTCCTTGTTGCAATTCGTGCTAAATTCTCCTCATCCTTATAGTCAAACTAAGGCTTTTACCAAACATATCGTTGATGCCTTGATGCAATCTTATGAAGAAAAACTTGAGTTGGAAGTTTCTATCCCTAATAAACTTTATGATGAGTGGGAACCTACTATTAAAATTAAGCTTAAAGATCATGAATGCTATGCTTTGTGTGATTTGGGTGCTAGTGTTTCCACGATTCCGAAAACTTTGTGCGATTTGCTAGGTTTCCGTGATTTTGATGATTGCTCTTTAAACTTGCACCTTGCGGATTCCACTATTAAGAAACCTATGGGAAGAATTAATGATGTTCTTATTATTGCAAATAGGAACTATGTTCCCGTAGATTTTATCGTTCTTGATATAGATTGCAATCCTTCATGTCCTATTATTCTTGGTAGACCTTTCCTTAGAGCGATTGGTGCAATTATTGATATGAAGGAAGGGAATATTAGATTCCAATTTCCATTAAAGAAAGGCATGTAACACTTCCCTGGGAAGAAAATAAAATTACCATATGAATCTATCATGAGAGCCACTTATGGATTGCCTACCAAAGATGGCAATACCTAGATCTATCCTTGCTTTTATGCCTAGCTAGGGGCGTTAAACGATAGCGCTTGTTGGTCGGCAACCCAATTTTATTTTTAGTTTTTTGCTTTTGCGTCTGTTTAGGAATAAATACTTGATCTAGCCTCTGGTTAGATGTTTTAATTAGTGTTTGTGCCAAGTTAAACCTATAGGATCTTCTTGGATGATAGTTATTTGATCTTGCAGAACATTCCAGAAACTTTCTGTTCACGAAAACAAATGTTAAATATCAGAAGAACGTGATAAAATATTGATTCCAATTGCTGTTGTTCAAAAAACAAATTTTCTAGGTCTTCCTATTTTGTATGATTTTTTGGACTTCCAGAAGTTTGCGTTAGTTACAGATTACTACAGACTATTCTGTTTCTGACAGATTCTGTTTTTCGTGTGTTGTTTGCTTATTTTGATGAATCTATGGCTAGTAAAAGAGTTTATAAACCATAGAGTAGTTGTAATACAGTAGGTTTAACACCAATATAAATAAATAATGAGTTCATTACAGTACCTTGAAGTGGTCTTTTGGTTTCTTTCGCTAACGGAGCTCACGAGATTTTCTGCTGAGTTTTGTGTTGTGAAGTTTTCAAGTTTTGGGTGAAAGATTTGATGGATTATGGAACAAGGAGTGGCAAGAGCCTAAGCTTGGGGATGCCCATGGCACCCCCAAGATAATCTAAGGACACCAAAAAGCCAAAGCTTGGGGATGCCCTGAAGGAATCCCTCTTCGCCTACTTCCATCGGTAACTTTACTTGGAGCTATATTTTTATTCACCACATGATATGTGTTTTTCTTGGAGCGTCTTGTATGATTTGAATCTTTGCCTTTTAGTTTACCACAATCATCCTTGCTGTACACACCTTTTGAGAGAGTCACACATGATTCGGAAATTATTAGAATACTCTATGTGCTTCACTTATATCTTTTGAGTTATATAGTTTTTGCTCTAGTACTTCACTTATATCTTTTAGAGCACGGTGGTGGATTTGTTTTATAGAAACTATTGATCTCTCATGCTTCACTTAGATTATTTTGAGATTCTTAAATAGCATGGTAATTTTCTTAAATAATCTTAATATGCTAGGTATTCAAGAATAGTAAAATTTCTTGTGAGTGTGTTGAATACTATGAGGAGTTTGATGCTTGATAATTGTTTTGAGATATGAAGATGGTGATATTAGCGTCATGCTAGTTGAGTAGTTGTGAATTTGAGAGATACTTGTGTTAAAGTTTGTGATTCCCATAGCATGCACGTATGGTGAACCGTTATGTGATGAAGTCGGAGCATGCTTTATTTATTGATTGTCTTCCTTATGAGTGGCGGTCGGTGACGAGCGATGGTCTTTTCCTACCAATCTATCCCCCTAGGAGCATGTGCGTAATAGTTTGCTTTGATAACTTGTAGATTTTTGCAATAAGTATATGAGTTCTTTATGACTAATGTTGAGTCCATGGATTATACGCACTTTTCCTCCTTCCACCATTGCTAGCCTCTCTAATACCGCGCACTTTTCACCGGTATCCAATACCCACCATATACCTTCCTCAAAACAGCCACCATACCTACCTATCATGGCATTTCCATAGCCATTCCGAGATATATTGCCATGCAACATACCACCGTTTCGTTTATTATGACACGCTTCATCATTGTCATATTGCTTTGCATGATCATTGTATTTGTGGCTAAGCCACCGTTCATAATTCTTTCATACATGTCACTCTTGATTCATTGCATATCCCGGTACACCGCCAGAGGCATTGACATAGAGTCATATTTTGTTCTAAGTATTGAGTTGTAAGAAAATAAAAGTGTGATGATCATCATTTTTTAGAGCATTTCCCAAGTGAGGAAAGGATGATGGAGACTACGATTCCCCCACAAGTCGGGATGAGACTCCAGAAAAAAAAGAGGCCATAAAAAAGATGAAGAAAAGGCCCAAATAAAAAAATGATGAGAGAAAAGGAGAGATGGGACAATGTTACTATCCTTTTACCACACTTGTGCTTCAAAGTAGCACCATGATCTTCATGATAGAGAGTCTCCTATGATATCACTTTCATATACTAGTGGGAATTTTTCATTATAGAACTTGGCTTGTATATTCCAATGATGGGCTTCCTCAAAATGCCCTAGGTCTTCATGAGCAAGCGAGTTGGATGCACACCCACTTAGTTTCTTTTGTTGAGCTTTCATATACTTATAGCTCTAGTGCATCCGTTGCATGGCAATCCCTACTCACTCACGTTGATATCTATTGATGGGCATCTCCATAGCCCGTTGATACGCCTAGTTGACATATGAGACTATCTTCTTCCTTTTTGTCTTCTCCACAACCACTATTCTATTCCACATATAGTGCTATGTCCATGGCTCACGCTCATGTATTGCGTGAAGATTTAAAAAGTTTGAGAATGTCAAAAGTATGAAAACAATTGCTTGGCTTGTCATCGGGGTTGTGCATGATTTAAATATTTTGTGTGGTGAAGATAGAGCATAGCCAGACTATATGATTTTGTAGGGATAACTTTCTTTGGCCATGTTATTTTGAGAAGACATAATTGCTTAGTTAGTATGCTTGAAGTATTATTATTTTTATGTCAATATGAACTTTTGTCTTGAATCTTTCGGATCTGAATATTCATACCACAATTAAGAATAATAACATTGAAATTATGCCAAGTAGCACTCCGCATCAAAATTCTATTTTTATCATTTACCTACTCGAGGACGAGTAGGAATTAAGCTTGGGGATGCTTGATACGTCTCCAACGTATCTACAATTTTTGATTATTCCATGTTGTATTATCTTCTGTTTTGGACATTATTGGGCTTTATTATTTACTTTTATATTATTTTTGGAACTAACCTATTAACCGGAGGCCAAACCCAGAATTGCTGTTTTTTTGCCTATTTCAGAATTTCACAGAAAAAGAATATCAAACGGAGTCCAAACGGAATGAAACCTTCGGGAACGTGATTTTTGGAACGAACGTGATCCAGGAGACTTGGACCCTACGTCAAGCAACCAACAGGGAAGCCACGAGGTAGGGGGCGCGCCTACCCCCTAGGCGCGCCCTCCACCCTCGTGGGCCCCTGTTGCTCCACCGACGCATTTCTTCCTCCTATATATACCTACGCACCCCAAATGATCGAATCACGGAGCCAAAACCCAATTCCACCGCCGCAACCTTCTGCACCCACGAGATCCCATCTTGGGGCCTGTTAGGAGCTCTGCAAGGGGGCATCGATCACGGAGGGCTTCTACATCAACACCATAGCCCTCCGATGAAGTGTGAGTAGTTTACCTCAGACCTTCGGGTCCATAGTTATTAGCTAGATGGCTTTCTCTCTTTTTGGATCTCAATACAATGTTCTCCCCCTCTCTCGTGGAGATCTATTCGATGTAATCTTCTTTTGCGTGTGTTTGTTGAGACCGATGAATTGTGGGTTTATGATCAAGTTTATCTATGAACAATATTTGAATCTTCTGAATTCTTTTATGTATGATTGGTTATCTTTGCAAGTCTCTTAGAATTATCAGTTTGGTTTGGCCTACTAGATTGATCTTTCTTGCAATGGGAGAAGTGCTTAGCTTTGGGTTCAATCTTGCGTGTCCTTTCCCAAAGGATGAGGGGCAGCAAGGCACGTATAGTATTGTTGCCATCGAGGATAACAAGAAGGGGTTTTTATCATATTTCATGGATTTATCCCTCTACATAATGTCATCTTGCTTAAGGCGTTACTCTGTTCTTATGAACTTAACACTCTAGATGCATGCTGGATAGCGGTCGATGTGTAGAGTAATAGTAGTAGATGCAGGCAGGAGTCGGTCTACTTGTCTTGGACGTGATGCCTATATACATGATCATACCTAGATATTCTCATAACTATGCTCAATTCTGTCAATTGCTCAACAGTAATTTGTTCACCCACCGTAAAATACTTATGCTCTTGAGAGAAGCCACTAGTGAAACCTATGGCCCCCGGGTCTATCTTCATCATATTAATCTTCCAACACTTAGTTATTTCATTTGCTTTTATTTTACTTTGCATCTTTATCATAAAAATACCAAAAGTAATATCCTATCATATCTATCAGATCTCACTCTCGTGAGTGACCGTGTAGGGATTAACAACCCCTTATCGTGTTGGCTGCGAGGATTTATTTGTTCTGTGTAGGTGCGAGGGAGTCGCGCGTAGCCTCCTACTGGATTGATACCTTGGTTCTCAAAAACTGAGGGAAATACTTACGCTACTTTGCTGCATCACCCTTTCCTCTTCAAGGGAAAACCAACGCAGTGCTCAAGAGGTAGCAATAGGATACCCTAAGGAAACAATTGGGTACACCTTCTACCACAGATCCGAAGGCAAGATCTTTGTTGCCAAGAATGGAAACTTTCTAGAGAAGGAGTTTCTCTCGAAAGAAGTGAGTGGGAGGAAAGTAGAACTTGATGAGGTAATTGTACCTTCTCTCGAATTGGAAAGTAGCTCATCACAGAAAACCGTCCCCGTGATGCCTACAACAACTAGAGAGGGAGCTAATGATGATGATCATGAAACTTCAGATCAAGTTACTACTGGACCTTGTAGGTCGAACAAAGCACGTTCCGCACCAGAGTGGTACGGTAATCCTGTTCTGGAAGTCATGTTACTAGACCATGACGGACCTACGAACTATGAAGAAGCTATGATGAACCCAGATTCCGATAAATGGTTTGAGGCCACGAAATCTAAGATAGGATCGATGTTTGAGAACAAAGTGTGGACTTTGGTGGACTTGCCTGATGATCGGCGAGGCATAGAGAATAAATGGATCTTTAAGAAGAATACTGACGCTGATGGTAATGTTACTGTCTACAAAGCTCGGTTTGTCTCAAAAGGTTTTCGACAAGTTCAAGGAGTTAACTACGATGAGACTTTCTCATCTGTAGCGATGCTTAAGTCTGTCGGAATCATGTTAGCAATTGCCATGAAATCTGGAAAATGGACGTCAAAACTGCATTCCTTAATGGATTTCTTAAAGAAGAGTTGTATATGATGCAACCAGAAGGTTTTGTCGATCCTAAAGGTGCTAACAAAGTGTGCAAGCTCCAGCGATCCATCCATGGAATGGTGCAAGCATCTCGGAGTTGGAATATACACTTTGATGAGGTGATCAAAGCATATGGTTTTATATAGACTTTTGGAGAAGCCTGTACTTAGAAGAAAGTGAGTGGGAGCTCTATAGCTTTTCTAATATTATATGTGGATGACATATTGTTGATTGGAAATGATGTAGAATTTCTGGATAGCATAAAAGGATACTTGAATAAAAAAATCAATGAAAGACCTCGGTGAAGCTGCTTATATATTGGGCATCAAGATCTATAGAGATAGATCAAGATGATTAATAGGACTTCCACAAAGCACATACCTTGATAATGTTTTCAACAAGTTCAAAATGGATCAGTCAAAGAAAGGGTTCTTGCCTGTGTTACAAGGTGTGAAGTTGAGTCAGACTCAATACCTGACCACTACAGAAGATAGAGAGAAAATAAAAGTCATTCCCTATGCCTCAGCCATAGGTTCTATCATGTATGGTATGCTGTGTACCAGACCTGATGTGTGCCTTGCTATAAGTTTAGCAAGGAGGTACCAAAGTATTCCAGGAGTGGATCACCGGACAGTGGTCAAGAACATCATGAAGTACCTGAAAATGACTAAGGATATGTTTCTCGTTTATGCAGGTGACAAAGAGCTCGTCGTAAATGGTTACGTCGATGGTAGTTTTGGCACTGATCCGGATGACTCTAAGTCACAAACCGGATATGTATTTATAGCTTCCAGTTGGTACAGTTCCAAGCAGAGCGTCATGGCGGGATCTACGTGTGAAGTGGAGTACATAGCTGCTTCGGAAGCAACAAATGAATGAGTCTGGATGAAGGAGTTCATATCCGATCTAGGTGTAATACCTAGTGCATCGGGTCCAATGAACATCTTTTGTGACAATACTGGAGCAATTGCCTTGGCGAAGGAATCCAGATTTCATAAAAGAACCAAACACATCAAGAGACGCTTCAACTCCATTCGTGATCAAGTCAAGGACAGAGAGATTTGCAAAATACATACGGATCTTAATGTGGCAGACCCATTGACTAAGCCTCTTCCACGAGAAAAACATGATCAGCACCAAGACTCCATTGGTGTTAGAATCATTACAATGTAATCCAGATTATTGACTCTAGTGCAAGTGGGAGATTGAAGTAAATATGCCCTAGAGGCAATAATAAAGTTGTTATTTTATATTTCCTTATTCGTGATAAATGTTTATTATTCATGCTAGAATTGTATTGATCGGAAACCCAAATACATGTACATAGAAAAAACACCGTGTCCCTAGTGAGCCTCTACTTGACTAGCTCGTTGACCAAAGATGGTTAAGGTTTTCTAACCATGGACATGAGTTGTCATTTGATAACGGGATCACATCATTAGGAGTATGATGTCATGGACAAGACCCATCCGTTTGCTTAGCATTATGGTCGTTAAGTTTTATTGCTATTGCTTTCTTCATGTCAAATACATATTCCTTCGACTATGAGATTACGAAACTCCCGGATACCGGAGGAATGCCTTGTGTGCTATCAAACCTCACGACGTAAATGGGTGATTATAAAGATGCTCTACAGGTATCTCCGAAGGTGTTTGTTGGGTTGGCATAGATCGAGATTAGGATTTGTCACTCCAAGTATCGGAGAGGTATCTCTGGGCCCTCTCGGTAATGCACATCATAAGAAGCCTTGCAAGAAAAGTGACTAATGAGTTAGTTGCAGGATGATGTATTACGGAACAAGTAAAGAGACTTGCCGGTAACGAGATTGAACTAGGCATGTGGATACTGACGATCGAATCTCGGGCAAGTAACATACCGATGACAAAGCGAATAACGTATGTTGTCATAATGGTTTGACCGATAAAGATTTTCGTAGAATATGTAGGAGCCAATATGAGCATCCAGGTTCTGCTATTGGTTATTTACCGGAGAGTTGTCTCGGTCGTGTTTACATAGTTCTCGAACCCGTAGGGTCCGCACGCTTAACGTTCGATGACGATTTAGTATTATATGAGTTATGCGATCTGGTGACCGAATGATGTTCGGAGTCCCGAATGAGATCACGGACATGACGAGGAGTCTCGAAATGGCCGAGAGGTAAATATTGATATATAGGATGATAGTATGCGGACACCGGAAGTGCTCCGGATAGTATCGGGTATTTATCGGAGTACCGGGGGGTGGGGTTGCCGGAACCACCGAGGGAAAGATAGGCCATATGGGCCATAAGAGGGGAGCACACCAGCCCACAAGGGGTGGCGCGCGCCCCCTTAGGTAGGAGGCCAAATTGGAGAAGAACAAGGGGGGTTTGCCACCCTTCCTTTCTCCCTTCCACCTTCCCTTTTCTCTCCGGAAAAAAGGAAGGGGGAGGCCGAATTGGGGAGGACCACAAGTAGGATTCCTCCTACTTGGGGTGCCCCATGGCTGCCTCCCCTCCCCTCCTACCTATATATACATGGGGAGGGGGCGCCTAGAACACACAACATCAATTGTTAGCCATGTGCGGCGCCCCCCCCTCCACAGTTTACACCCTCGGTCATATTCTCGTGGTGCTTAGGTGAAGCCCTGCGTGGATCACTTCACCATCACCGTCACCATGTCGTCGTATTGACGGAACTCATCTACTCCCTCAACACCTTGCTGGATCAAGATGACGAGGGACGTCATCGTGCTGAACGTGTGCAGAACTCGGAGTTGTCGTATGTTCGGTGCTTGATCGGTCGAAGCTAGAAGAAGTTCAACTACATCAGCCGCGTTGTCAAACGCTTTCGCTTTCGGTCTACGAGGGTACATAGACATACTCTCCCCCTCTCGTTGCTATGCATCTCCAAGATAGATCTTGCGTGAGCGTAGGAATTTTTTTTGAAATCGCATGCTACGTTCCCTAATCGAACCTCCCGTCCTGCTGGCCACCTCTTGAATGGTGACCATTCCTTCAGCCTCCATACCGAAGTCCCATGGATTTCGTTGATGATGGTCCACGGGTTCACCCAGAAGGGCGATAGAAAATGCCCCACCACCAGGAAGCCACTTATTTCCCTTCTCACGGCCTCCATGTCGACGACCAGAGACGAGCCATCACCCCAGGGGAACCTCGGCATGGTCCTCCCCTTGCTTTGTAGGCGCCAGAGGCTACCCCCCCCCCCCCCATGTCTGTCATCAGCGACTACAGCTCCGTAGACTTTGCTACCTCTCCCCCGATTCCTCCTGAGCAACCATCCTGCTCGCCATGGGGTGTGCACTAGGAATAAAGTTCGAGAAGTGATGCAATGATTGGTCTGAATGCTACATGTCCTTTGCTGCCAAAGAAGTGCCTATACTCCAAGCTCTCGCGACTTACACTATGGGCGCCTTTTTGCTGTCAAAAGGTTTTTGTGAGAAATATGAGCGCATGGTCCATGACTTTCGGAGGGGGGACGAGGAAGGACATCAGAAGGTTCATTGGATGTTGTGGGATAGAATGACAAAACCAAAGCGAGCGGGTGGTATTGGATTTTGGGATATGCATCTTTTTAATCAAGCTTTGCTGGCCAGACAGAGATGGAGGCTATTGCAAATGTTGGACAGCATGTGTGCTAGAGTTTTAAAGTCTAAATACTATCCAAGAGGAGATATCCTTGACAAGGTTTTTGCCTCGGACGCGTCCCCAGTGTAGAGAGGCATAAAGAGTGGCCTCGGGTTGCTTAAGAAGGGTATAATCTGGCATGTGGAGAATGGAAGAAGAATCAAATTCAATGGGATCAATGGATACCCAGGAATGAAGCGCTCCAAATGGCAAATTTTATTAGGCGATCACGTTTGAGATGGGTAAGTCAGCTCATTTTACAAGATACGAATGAATGGAGTGTAGACCTCATTGACCAGATTTTCTATCCTTTTGATGCTAAGGAGATTAAAAGGATCAGACTCCCGGTTGGCGAGGTGGAAGACCTTGCGGCCTGGCATTTCGAGAAGACCGGCACCTTTACTGTTAAAAGTGCATATAAACTAGTTGCAATGCTCAAAAAGATGAGCGGGGTGCAAGTGTCCAGCTCCACCAGCGAGGCTGGAGACCGAAGCATATGGAACTTGATTTGGAAATTATAGGTGCCAAATAAGGTCAACGTATTTGCTTGGAGGGTAGTGACCAGTACGCTGGCTACAAAGCTAACAAGCATAAGAGAACTATAACACATGATGGTATCTGCACCATTTGTGGTTGTGAGGAGGAAGATGAGGTCCATGTCGTCGTCAGGTGAACTAAAAGTACTGCCTTTCGTCACGCCAAGAGGAAATGGTGGGATTTACCCGCTAAAAAAGCTTCCAGTTCAATGGAGAGGACTGATTCCAATGCCGTTTATATAAATGCACGGCTGAAGAGCGAACAAAAGTGCTAATGTTGCTTTGGGAGCTTGGTTTTTGAGAGAGAATTCTATCCACGGGAATGGCGACGAAACGATAATTGGATCAGTGAATTACCTACGCAGGTAGAGTACATTGAAGAGATCACATACATGCATGATCCAAATCACATGGAAAACGAGAAGGACAAGCTGTCATTGTTCGCTGAATAGCCGCTACTTACAGCGCCAGGCCCGGCTAATCGGTGGACCGCTCCTCACAAGGGTGTGATTAAATTGAACACTGGCGCCTCTTTCCAGCAGGATTCGGGGAGAAGCACGGTGGGCGCAGTGGCGGCAAAATTTCGTATTTTGACCCTTTTGTGATACTATTTCGGGATCTCACCCCGTTTTGAATATTTTTTGGCATATGACCCTTATGCCTATACCGACAGGGGATCCGGCGGTAGCCCCCCACACCCTGCCGCCATGCTCCCCGACGGTAGGTGACGTAACGACGCCTAACGGCTGTCAACTGCAGCTGACGTGGAAAAGGGCCATACCGCCACAGGCCTTGGCGGTAGGCTACTAACACCTACTACCAGGGGCCCAAGCGGTAGGGTCCTGGGGTGGATAAGGTTGGGAGGGGGGCCTTTCGTCCCCCAACCCACTCATTCAGCACAAGTCACCCCACCACCACTCCCCCGAGCTCAAGTCACCCCCTCTCTCTTTGTACCACTAGAGCCTCTCAAATCTCTCTCGTTTGGTTGACATTTCTTCGATGGATTCGTAGCACTTTCATCACCCAAGGTACCTCTCTCACTTCCCCTCATTTTGATTGGTTCAAATCTTGGTTTTCTGTGCATTTCCTCATTTATTGCAAAACCTAGTTCATCATTTTGGTGTGGTCAAATCAATTAGTATGCTGCGTTTAGGGTTATGTTTGTTATTTCCTTATGTATTATATGCCTAGAATTGTTTGTGTATCTAGATATAGTGTTATGTTTAGTGGACATCTTTGGGGTTAGGGTTAGGCTTAAGAAAATAATTTAGATCAAGATCACCTTAATTGTAACCAAGTGTTGTGCTCCATTTGATTTATTTTATTGATTGTCATCTTAAACCCGTATATTCATGTAGGATGGACATTGCAGCTATATATGAGTCTGGCGGTAGCGTGTGAGAAGGTTGTAGTGGAGCGACAGCGTGGTATGATGAGGGAGGTTCAAGCATGGTTAAAGAGTTGTGATGAGGCAAATGTGGCCATGACAGATTTTAGCAAGTATTACATTATGGAGGAACCTTGTGATGGTAAGGAGAAAAAAGTTTTCCGGAGGCTTGTGAAAGAAAAAAAGAAGATACCTCATGAGCTGCAGGAGCTGGGATATGCTTGTAGACACGCTTTGTCAATGGAGATTGGGTTCTCTGTTAGCAAAGAAGAATTCCAGGAGCTCGACTTGACGAAACCCAAACAGGTCATTGGATGGGAAATCACACAAGCCGTGTTAGATAATCCGGACCGCCGTGCTCGATGGGGCTGGTTCTGCGAAACGAATGGTCACTGGTACGCGCCGGTTCTATACAAACGGTTTTTATCCCCTTTCCGCGACGGCATTTGGGATCGTCGCCAAGTGAGTGTGTGCGATAGGGTGTCCTTCCCACACGACCCAGAAACCGTCAGGGATATGGAGCAGTGATCCAGAGGCCTTCCAAAATGTAATCGTGTGCGATGCAGCACACACTAAATTCTTTCGCACGTGTGGTATCGGTGATTAAGCGTTTCTAATGACGAACTGAAACTATACGGTCTGTCGTAATGAACCATTCGGGAAACAGTATGTAAGGCACACGGGCCAACATATGAACTGCGTGTGATTTGTGCCCCATCGCACACGAGTTTTCTGCGTAACCCGTCTGCTATGCTAGACTCCATCGCACACATTTGCCAACAATTACTGTCTGCGATAATGTTCTATCGCAAACAGTTCAGGAGCCCCTTCGCACACATCCAAGTGCTTCAGACCATTTTTTATTTGTTGGGTATCACCAACGGTTGTTGCAAGAGTGACGTGTGCTTTTTGTTTGGGATCCCACACGTTTCCTGAAAAAATTACGACTGGGATTGTATTTTGCATTGGGCACGATTTACTCCCAGTTCTCGTGTGCGATAACGCGATATCACAAACCGTTCCGGAGACCCTAAGCACACGTAGTAGCGCTGAAAATCGTTTGCGATCTGCTGTGTATCACCGACGGTTCTGCTATGATTGACGTATGCTTTCCGATGTGGATCGCACACACTCATTTAGTTGAACCGTGTGCGGAGCAATTGCCAGGTTAAAACAAAAAATCCCATTTTGAATCGGCACGCAAAAAGAAAATTCACCACAATATTCAATTGAACAAATAAACAAAAATATCGCATTTTGAATCGGCACGCAAAGAGCAAATTCGCCACAACATTCAATTGAACGAATAGTGTCCACAGGAACAACATTCATCAGATTTCGCAACAATTGCAATTGAACATATGGTAGCTAAATTCCAATGATTTGTCCACACATATATCTGCTACCTCTTGAGCACTGTGTTGGTTTTTCCCCGAAGAGGAGAGGATGATGCAGCAAAGTAGCGTAAGTATTTCCCTCAGTTTTTGAGAACCAAGGTATCAATCCAGTAGGAGGCCACGCGCGAGAGTTCCTCGTACCTGCACAAAACAACAGTTCCTCGCAACCAACGCGATTAGGGGTTGTCAATCCCTTCACGGTCACTTACGAGAGTGAGATTTGATAGAGATGATAAATAATATTTTTGGTATTTTTGGTATAGAGATGCAAAGTGAAAAGTAAAACACAAAGTAAAAACAAAGCAAGTATTAAAGTGATGGAGATTGATATGATGAGAATAGACCCGGGGGCCATAGGTTTCACTAGTGGCTTCTCTCAAGAGCATAAGTATTCTACAGTGGGTGGACAAATTACTGTTGAGCAATTGACAGAATTGAGCATAGTTATGAGTATATCTAGGTATGATCATGTATATAGGCATCACGTCCGAGACAAGTAGACCGAAACGATCCTGCATCTACTACTATTACTCCACTCATCGACCGCTATCCAAAGATGCATCTAGAGTATTAAGTTAAAAAGCAGTAACGCCTTAAGCAAGATGACATGATGTAGAGGATAAATTCATGCAATATGATAAAAACCCCATCTTGTTATCCTCGATGGCAACAATACAATACGTGCCTTGCTGCCCTTACATCACATTGGGAAAGGACACCGCAAGATTGAACCCAAAGCTAAGCACTTCTCCCATTGCAAGAACTACCAATCTAGTTGGCCAAACCAAACGGATAATGCGAAGAGACTTGCAAAGATAACCAATCATACATAAAAGAATTCAGAGAAGATTCAAATATTGTTCATAGATAATCTGGATCATAAACCCACAATTCATCGGTCTCAACAAACACACCGCAAAAAGAAGATTACATCGAATAGATCTCCACGAGAGGGGGGGAGAGCATTGTATTGAGATCCAAAAAGAGAGAAGAAGCCATCTAGCTACTAGCTATGGACCCGAAGGTCTGAAGTAAACTACTCACACTTCATCGGAGGGGCTATGGTGATGATGTAGAAGCCCTCCATGATGGATGCCCCCTCCGGCGCTCCTGAACAAGCCCCAAGATGGGATCTCGTGGATACAGGAAGTTGCGGCGGTGGAATTAGGTTTTGGCTCCTGTTCGATCGCTTGGGGTACGTGAGGTATATATAGGAGGAAGGAGTACGCCGGTGGAGCAACAGGGGCCCACGAGGCGGGGCGCACCCTAGGGGGGCCCACCCCGTGACCGCCTCTTTGTTCCTTGGAGTAGGGTCCAAGTCTCCGGATCACGCTCGTGAGAAAATCACGCCCCAAGGTTTCATTCCGCTTGGACTCCGTTTGATATTCTGCTTCTTGAAACACCAAATAGGAAAAAAAAGCACTTACGGGCTGGGCCTCCGGTTAATAGGTTTGTCCCAAAATAATATAAAAGTGGAAAATAAAGCCTAATATAGTCCAAAACAGTAGATAATGTAGCATGGAGCAATCAAAATTATAGATATGTTGGAGACGATCGCATCCCCAAGCTTAACTCCTGGTCGTCCTCGAGTAGGTAAATGATAAAAAGAGAATTTTTGATGCGGAGTGATACTTTGGCATAATTTCAATGTAAATCTCCTTAATTGTGGTATGAATATTCAGATCCGAAAGATTCAAGAAAAAAGTTCATATTGACATAAAAATAATAATACTTCAAGCATACTAACTAATCAATTATGTCTTCTCAAAATAACACGGCCAAAGAAAGTTATCCCTACAAAATCATATAGTCTGGCTATGCTCCATCTTCCCCACACAAAATATTTAAATCATGCACAACCCCGATGACAAGCCAAGCAATTGTTTCATACTTTAACATTTTCAAAACTTTTTCAATCTTCATGCAATCTACAGGGGGTCAGCTACTTATTGAATGAGAGTTTAGGACTGCCAGTCTAGCAAAAATGAAGCTATATTTGAGCGCAAACCCATCAAGCATCATACAGAACTTACCCCCTGTAGTGTGTCATGTTTGTTGTAGTGCAACCATGAAGGATTCAGTGGAGCGCCAAGATGCAGCAACCTTTTGAGGCCTTCATCACTGACCGTCGAAGACGTATCAAAAGCCCTTTTGGTTGGCAACTGGGCATCACTGAGCACTAGAGTTGGGCCTTTTGCAGCGCCAGTCAGGTGGTGGTAACCATGATCCTATACAAACCTATAGTGTTGGGTTTGGTTGTAGCTTTTGATATGCATGGCTTTGGTGCCTTTTTTCCTTGTTTGACGCCATCGGACTCACAGGTTCTTTCCCGTGTAGGTAGGAGCATGACTAAATTCTCTAGTCGGCGATGATGGCTGGCTGGTTCCTCGCCACCGAGGTGGTCTGTATGAGGCTAGTTGAACATGAATGCTATGTTTGTTTGTATTGCCAAGAAAGTAGCGCATATGGGTGTTTACAGTCCTCTAGTAACAAATGCTATTTGCTATTTGTAGAATTGCCCAAGGCTTTATGGGTCTCCTAATGCTATTTGTTGCTTGCATTCGTAAAATGAATTATTTAAAGTACTTGATGCTAATGTGAATTACATGCATTTGTCAAATTACATGGGTTTATATTCTGGTTTTGAAACCAAACTACCATGGTGAGGTCCATCCTGGTTTAGTTTACCGCTCTGCTTGATTTGTCTTGGTGGACCCCACCCTGTTATTATTGTGGGAGCATGACAAAATTCTTACTTTGCATACCATGGCTGGGGTGGTTTCCTGGTGGGGTCATGTAGTTGAGCTTTGCTAATTTGAATTAGATGTGTGTCAAATATTGCCAGTGTGCTTGCAAGTCTTGTGTTTGGTGGTTTACCCAAGCTGTCGAGGCTCTGCTCTATCCTAGCTTCTATTCCGCTTGAGAAACCAAACTACCATCCGCATATTCTTTGCCTTGTCTTCTTGTTAGAGAAACTTGACTTGTTTATTTGCATATGATGACAGGAGGGAGAGCATATCAACATGAAAGAAAAGAAAACTCTGAAAGGCCTGGCTGTTACAAGGTGAGGGAGGGAACTTTGCTATGCTCAAGCCTGGAGTGTTGGTTGTCAAGCTGAAGCTGCCGTCTCTACATGGTGTGATGATGATGGGTTGTCGAGGAAAAGTAGGGGGAAATCCCAATCTAATTGATCACCCACCATTGAGTCTTTCGTGTAATCTTGTGCATGCACACTATTGTAGCGACCCGACCCAAAATCGGTCAAGTCTCTGTGTAGCTGTACCATCCCAAGATCATGCTGGCACACACAGTACATTGATGAAATAATCAAAGTTCAATCACACCTGAATTTATTACACGATTCTCATATCGAGTCTTTATTACAATAGAATAAATTCGGCCGAAGGCCAACTCATGAGAAGTAAACTAAATAAGCTGCGGAAGCGTAGAAGAATAGCGAGTCCATCCGACTCCATAGGGCAATCGCCAAGCGTGGATCGTAGCCTCACTCCTGATCGGAATACTCCTCTGCAACATAAGACGTTGCAGCCGTGTAGGTCAGCATTTTGAATATGCTGGCAAGTCATGAAGAGAGAATAATAATAAAATTTCTAACACTATATGCAATTTGGCTGTGGGGCTCTAAGTTTCATTGTTTTGCGAAAAAGCCAGTTTTTTCCTACAATAAGGACTTGTTTGCAATTACTACGAAATGTTGGTAATTATTGAGATGGTTCCGCCAACCAATGTCTCATTCCCAATTATTAAATAACCCCCCTCAATTAATTTATTAATTTCAGTGTTGAGATATCCGAAATACTCCGAGTTCCAGAGGCTCAAATTGTCCGTAACCGGGGACACGGCTAACCGTTTAGATCTTCACTCTGCAGAGGTTTGCGCACTTTACCCGCAAGATTCGTTCCCTCCTTTAAGTCTTCGCACTTCATGGTGTTTGAAGACGGGACGAACGAAACAGGGTCTTCCGTAGAGTTCCTCTGGCCACTGCCGGTACCCATCCAATCCTACTGTTCTTCTACATCTCGTAGCACCGTCCGGCCAGAGTCACAACTAGGGTTGACCAAGCCAGAGCCCATAATGGCTTGCGGCTGCATGTAAGCTTCCGGTCAATGGGGTATACATCCGTCTCTTCGTGGCTGGGTGAAGCTTTCCGCAAGATGTCATGGCGCTTCTCCATGCATCCCGCCAACCGCTGGTTTTCTCCAGGTGCCCACAACCGTCCTCCACCCAAGAGTGAATTTGAAGTCCATCTTGAGCTTGAAGTCATGGGGTTGTCATCATCTTGACTCTCACATCTCCCTTATGATTCACTCAACCAACCCCGCTCACGAGCATAGCAAAATAAACTACTTCGTCCCGGCCATGGTAACAAGGGGATTGGTTTCATCCTACCTCATGATACTACTCAAGAACATAACTTAAAATTCACCTACTGCATGCACGGTGGGGAGGTATAATTCTAATGCAATAAAATCATAGGTATTGTAAAGTAAACATGGTCAAATGACTTGCCTTGCTGACGATCTTTGAAAGCTAGGGACTCGTGGTAGCAAGCGTCGCACTCCGGAAATTCTACCGAGGCAAACAACAATCATATAAGCATACAAATATATGATCACTTAACATAACAGCATAATAACATAACACACAAAACAATTGAACCAAAACCCAAAGAAAACTCGAAGAAATCCAAATCAATATTTTCACCACATCATACAACAACCAAGAAATAGTTTTACACAACAAATTTTTTTCTTAAAAGACCCTAAGCATGGGTTTTTGCTAACTAACAGAAGAGAAAACATCATGCAACTAGGAGCAAAAAGAATCACATCAAAAGCTATTATAGAACTCCTATTATGCCTATAACAATCCTAGCAAGGAAAAATAAAATAAAAATTTTATTTATTGTAAATAAAAGTTCCTGTTCTAAGGTTACAGAAACTAACCTAAAATAAACTATCACATAGGAAAAATAAAATTATTTGCTAAATAAAACAATAGGAAAACAGTAGCTAGTTAAATAATTAAGAACCACATGATTATGATTAAACTATTTTTTATTAAACCTAAAATGCCCAAATAAATTCCTACGGTTAGGCAAGGTCAAAACAAAGTAGTGACAAAAGAATCACTAAAATAAAATAATCCTAACTCATTTTATAGCAGAATTACTAATCTGTCTAAAACTAAAATAAAACAATTTTTAATAATCTAAACATGGCCAAACATATTTTCTACAGAAACTAAAACAAATTTGCAAACTAACAAAAAAAGAATCAATTAAAAATATTAAGTAGATTAAAAGATATGGATTTTACAAAATTGAAACTATTCTGTTAAAAACAGAAACGAAAAATTTAACTAAAAAGAAAACCGGCGCTAATGGGCCTATCTAACGCATCGGGCGAATATAGCTAAACGCAGCCGAGGGATTAAACCGAGTCGGGCCGGTCTAAACTAAACCTAAATAAAACCAAATAAACCAAACTAAAACCGGTCTATTTAAATTAAACCGTATTCTTCGGGATCTAATCTAGACCCTACGCTTAGACCGGACGGTGGGGGCATCTTGGCGACTTACGCGGGTGGTCGACGGCGACAGCGGCTTCGAGGCGGTGATTTGCAGTGGCTCGGTGGTCGGGGACGACGGCGGAGGCCTAGGGTGGGTCTTGGCGGAGCGAGGGGTTTCGGTGGTGGAGTCGGGGTGCTCGAGGGGTCGGAGGTGAGCGGTGGGGCGGCAATGGCGCGGCGGGGCACTCGGGCTCCGGCGACGGATTGCGGCGAGGGAGAGGGTTCGGGCGAGGGGGAAAGCGGGGAACGGGTCGAGGGGGTCGGTTTATATATGGGGGCGACTTGGGCGAGGGGGCGGATCGGGAGGAGATCCGGATCCTTCGGGATTCCGTGGGGGGCGGCGGCGCGGTATGGCGTGGGGAGGAAGAAGGAGAGGTGGGGCCGGGTGTCAGCGGGAGAGAGAGGAGGGGGTCGGTCAGGCGACCGAGGGTAGGGGCTTGGTCGGTTGGCTCGGTCGGCCGGCTCGGGCTGGTGGGCCGTTTAGCTGGCAGGCCATTGGTTGGGCCGCCTCGGCCTGGTCAAGTCAGTTAGCTGGTGGCGCCTAGGGTTTCTTTTCCTCTTTTTTTTTTGAATTTGTGAGAGAGAGAAAATATATTTAAATATATATATTTTTATATAGGACATATATATATCAAAATGATCAGGGGAATATTCCCTATAATTTGAACATTTTTCCAGGGGCAAAACTCAAACTTCTAAAAAAAATCATTTTTCTAAAATCCCAAATAAAATCAAATTTTGAATTCAATTTTTTTGGCAAAGTTTTCTTCTGACATATTTGGAGTGTCATGTTACTCCTCTCATACTTTTTCTCAAGTATTTGTCAGGCATTGATTTGAAATAAATTTCAACTGCCAAATTTTGAATTCAAATTCCATCAAACTTAAAATCTTCTGAAACTTCAAATGTCACTCAAATTCAAACAATATGCATAGATGCTTAGCTATAATTGTAAAACATTCCAAATAGGAAATTTGGGATGTTACAAACCTACCACCTTAAGATGAATCTACCCTCGAGATTCGGGTTGGCTAGCAAATAGGTGCGGTGGTCTCATGGAGGTCTTCTTCTCGCTCCCGGTGGCTTCCTCCTCGGAATGATGACTCCATAACACCTTGCAAAACTTGATGATCTTGCTGCGGGTGACTCTGTTCGCAGTCTCGAGAATTCTGACGGGTTTCTCCTCATAAGTCAAATCACTTTGTCGAGCTGTATGGCCTCTAGGGGCACCGTGTCTCTCAACGGAATATCGCCATGTCGGCATGGCATTTCTTCACCGAGAAACATGGAAGACATCATGAACTCCGGACAATCCTTCCGCAATTCCAACTTGTAAGCAACTTCTCCACGATGTTCGAGGATTTTGTAGGGGCCAATGAACCGGGGTGCTAACTTTCCTTTAACACCGAACCTCTTGATTCCACGAAGTGGGGACACACGAAGATATGCCCGGTCTCCCGCTTCGTAAGTTACTTCCTTGCGTTTACTGTCGGCATAACTCTTCTGCCTCGACTAAGCTACCTTGAGTCTATCTCGAATCAGCTTGACTTTCTCTTCGGAATCTCTGATAAGATCGGGACCGAAAAGTTTTCGATCTCCAACACCATCCCACAACAATGGTGTTCTGCACCTCCTTCCGTATAGAGCTTCGAAATGGGCCATCTTCAGACCGGTCTAATAACTGTTGTTGTATGAGAATTCCGCGTATGGCAAATTATCATCCCAGCTAGACCCATAGTCTAGCGCACAAGCTCTCAGCATGTCCTCCAGGATCTGGTTGACTCTCTCGGTCTGTCCATCTGTCTGCGGATGAAAAGCTGTACTGAACTCCAGCCTCGTACCCAAAGTTTCATGCAACTGATTCCAAAACTTTGAGGTAAATTGTGTTCCTCTATCTGACACGATACTCCTCGGAACTCACTTGAACGGGTCCTGGGTAATCCTGTGATAAAATCCATTCCAAGTTTTTCCCATTTCCACTCGGGAATCGGCAAAGGTTGAAGTAACCCTGCTGGTTTCTGATGTTCCGCCTTTACTCACTGACAAACATCGCATACTGCTACGTACTCGGCAATATCCTTCTTCATACCTGTCCACCAGAAACTTTCCTTCAAATCCAGATACATCTTGGTGTTACCGGGGTGAATCGAGTACGGTGAATCATGAGCCTCCTGAAGAATTAGCTTCCTGAGTTCGGGATCATTGGGTACATAAATACGATCCTCGAACCATATAGCTCCGTATTCATCCTTACGAAACCCTTTAGCTTTTCCTTCATTCATCCTTTTCTTTATCTCCTCAATTTCCTTGTCCGACTTCTGGGCTTCACGAATTCTTTCGGCCAAAGTGGACTGAACTTCCAGAGTTGCAACATATCCTCTCGGAACTATCTCCAGTCGAAGATCCTGGGGTAATCCTCCCGCTATAAGAGTATTTACATAACTCTTACGGCTCAAAGCATCTGCTACAACATTAGCCTTTCCTGGGTGGTAATGCAATTTCATGTCATAGTCCTTGATTAGCTCCAGCCATCTCCTCTGCCTGAGGTTCAACTCTTTTTGCGTGAAAATATACTTCAAGCTCTTATGATCTGTGTAAATATCACAACGGTTTCCGATAAGGAAATGTCTCCAGGTCTTGAGTGCATGCACTACGGCTGCTAACTCCAAATCATGTGTGGCATAATTCATCTCGTGTGGTCGTAGCTGTCCGGAGGTATAAGCTACAACTTTTCCTTCCTGCATGAGTACTCCTCCGAGTCCCCGATGAGAAGCGCCACAATATACCCGTAATCCTTGTGTATGTCCGCAAAATCAGATCGGGCTGTAACCAAACGCTTTCTTCAATTCCGGAAACTGGTTTCACAATCCTCGGTCCAAATGTACTTGGCATCCTTCTTCAACAGCTCACCATGGGCTTGGCAATCTTCGAGAAATTCTCAATAAACCTCGATAATATCCTGCGAGTCCAAGAAAATGCGGATCTCCTTGATCGAGGTGGGCGATCGCCAATCGGTGGTCGATACAACCTTGGCGGGTCAATGCTATTCCTTCTCCTGAAATAACATGTCCGAGGAATCCGACTTCCTTCAGCCAAAATTCACATTTGCTGAACTTGGCATACAATCGATGTTCTCGGAGTTTCTCCAAGACTAGACGCAAATGTTCCTTATGCTCTTCCTCGCTCTTGGAGAAAATCAGATATCATCGATGAACACCATGACAAACTTGTCCAGATATTCCATAAATACCTTGTTCATCAAATTCATGAAGTATGCAGGGCATTAGTCAATCCGAATGACATGACGGTATACTCATATAAACCATACCGTGGTAAATGCTGTTTTGGGTATATCCTTTTCACGGATCTTCAATCGATGATACCGATCGAAGATCGATCTTGGAGAATACCTTGGCTCCAACTAGCTGATCAAATAGGTCATTAATCATCGGCAGAGGGTACTTGTTCTTGATGGTCACGCTGCTCAACGAACGATAATCTACAACCATTCTCGTGGTTCCATCCTTCTTCTCTACCAAAAGAACTGGGCTCCCCAAGGTGACGAGCTTGGCGAATATATCCTTTCTCCAAGAGCTCATTAATTTGGTTCTTGATCTCCTTCAAATCGCTCGGGGCATCCGATAGGGTCTCTTGGATATTGGGGCTGTGCCGCAATAACTCAATCAGAAATTCAATGTCTCGTCTCGTGGCATTCTGGTAATTCCTCCGGAAACACATCGGGAAATCTTGCACCATCGGCACTTCCTCCTAACAACTCCGTGAGGGAAATTACCCGATTCTTCATCGGGATACGCCGATACATACTTGATACTCTTCGCTCCGGGGTGGTGAGCAGAATCGACTTCTTGGGCACAGCCTATGTTTCCTTCAACCTTCACAACCAGTCCATGCCTAGGATCACATCCAAGGTCCGGGTTTCCAATACTATGAGGTCTGCGGAAATTTATGGTTTCCGATGTTAAGGGTTGCATGACAGCCTAAGCCTGCCATCATTTCTCCTCCTGCGGAACTGACATGAAGAGGGCTTCTAAGGGTTCTAGTGGGCAACCCGTACTTTTCCACAACTACCCTTGATATGAATGAATGCGTTGCACCGTAATCAAAGAGTACCAATATGGATGTGAATTTAATAAAACTTACCAACCACGATTATCCGGCTGATCATAGACGCCCTCCACGCCAATGTGGTTCACGTGAGCACGAGGAAAAGGGTTGGGCTTCTTTGCTGAGCTTCCATTGCCGCTTTTCATTCCTCCGCTTGGCCTCCGGGCGTCGGTGGCATAGTGCCCTGTTTTCCGCACTTGAAACAGTGATGTGACTCAGATCTTTACGAGCCGGGCAGGACGATGCTGGTTGCCATTGCCGCTTCCATTGCCTCGACTTGTTGTCGGGGTTGCGGTTGTTCCCATTTCCTCCATGGTTATGTCCTCCATGATTATTTCCTCCATGGGTGTGATGGGTATGCCCTCCCAGTATGGGGCATAACGGGCTTCTGCTGAGCTGCAGAGTTGTACTTCCCCGCCATACTTCCGCTTGCTATCAATCTGCTGCTGCTTGCCTTCAAGTATGGTGGCCTTGTCTACCAGCTCCGGTAGTTGTTGAAGGTAGCCACCATTAGCTGCATACCCATCTCGCCATTGAGTCCTCGAGAAACTTTTCCTGCTTTATGCATCTGTGGCCACATCATCCGGGCATAGCGAGCTAACTTGCTGAACTCATCCACGTATTACCCCACGCGGTTCCCTGGCGTAAGTTGCGGAACTCACGCTTCTTCGCACTCATGGCTCCAGCTGAAACATGAGCGGTGCGGAAAGCTTCTTGAACTGATCCCACGTGATGGTGGTGATGGGATAAGTGGCGGTGTAGTTCTCCCACCAAGAGGCTGCAGGTCCATCAAGTCGACAATGTGCGGCAAAGCGCACCTTCTCTGCATCTGTGCATCCAGCAGTGGCAAACTCCTTCCGACCTTGCGGAGCCAATCATCGCCACAATCGGCTCGGTCTGCTAGAGAACCTGGCGGATTCAGCCTTAGGAAGCGGGTCAAGTTGTCAACAGGGGTGGTGGCGGTGGATTGTTGTTGTTGTTGTTGTTCTAGTTCGGATGAGCATCTGCATGAGGGCATTCTGCTGCTGGATCAGCGGGTGAGCTCCGCGGAAAGTTGAGACAGGGTCACGCCTCGGAGGCATCCGTGTTTTGGAGTGGATGAGAAAATTAGAATAGAACAAGGGTCTAATGAGAAAATATCACTACCCATATGAATGCACAATCATAATCACACCAATCATTTATTCAATCAACTCAAACATGGTTCAATCTCGGATTACAATTTCACGACTAATCAAAAATAACGGCCTAACTGATCGACGGAAAAATAAAATAACATGGCGGTCGACTAAATGTCTTCATCAATTATCCTTGCGTCCTCTGGTGCGGCGTCCTCCGGTGTGGCGTCCTCTGATGCGGCGCCTCCTCTTGCGGCTTTCTTGGTGGAGCTCTTCATAATCCTGGTCATTGCTCACGAGGGTCCGTCATCTCCACTCGGAAAAGGTCTTCTCCCAAGTCCATCTTCTCCTCCAATGCGGCAACATCCATCTTCAGTTTGTCGACTCTCTCCATGAAATCCTTGATTTCTTCTTCATGGTCAAGGAAGTCTGCGTGTGCTTTCTCCTCCGGTTCCAGTTCACGGAACAACAGCCTCCTGTGTACCTTCGAAGTTACTGGCGAGTCCGGATCTCCCGCTTCCGAGGAGACACTCCAAGTCTTGGACATATGAGAGAATGGAGTCGCCCTCACGGTGCGGATGATATCTCCATTCCTAGCTCTGCGAGAAATCATGGCGAGGTCTGATGGGTCGAGCTCGCCCTGCACTCTTCTCGGAGATGTCCAAGTGCATGATAAATCGCCATGTCTCTTCCGAGGATCCAATTGAAATCGGTAAACTCAAAGTCAATAGGCTCAATGTCCTCCGAAGGTCCTCCCGGAATGTGCACCTCAATCTTGTAGCGGTATCCGCCGGAAGTGCATTGGTAGGCTTCCCGTGATCGAGGGCGAGCAATCTTCAGCTTCTTCACGATCTGAACCAGCTTCTTGCCGAGAGGCATCGCCTCATCTGGCCGGCAAAACTCCGTAGCGAGAACGGGGTGAACTCGCGCCATCTAGAATGTTGAAAATCGGAGAGAAGTCGAAATGAGCAGGGAGAAATACGGAATGATAAGGACATAAAATAAATAGTCTCTTCCTATGGCTTTCCGATCCTAGGGGTTACGTCCTACGGTCAACTTGTGCTCTGAATACCATCTCTGTAGCGACCCGACCCAAAATCGGTCAAGTCTCTGTGTAGCTGTACCATCCCAAGATCATGCTGGCACACACAGTACATTGATGAAATAATCAAAGTTCAATCACACCTGAATTTATTACACGATTCTCATATTGAGTCTTTATTACAATAGAATAAATTCGGCCGAATGCCAACTCATGAGAAGTAAACTAAATAAGCTGCGGAAGCGTAGAAGAATAGCGAGTCCATCCGACTCCATAGGGCAATCGCCAAGCGTGGATCGTAGCCTCACTCCTGATCGGAATACTCCTCTGCAACATAAGACGTTGCAGCCGTGTAGGTCAGCATTTTGAATATGCCGGCAAGTCATGAAGAGAGAATAATAATAAAATTTCTAATACTATATGCAATTTGGCTGTGGGCCTCTAAGTTTCATTGTTTTGCGAAAAAGCCAGTTTTTCCCTACAATAAGGACTTGTTTGCAATTACTACGAAATGTTGGTAATTATTGAGATGGTTCCGCCAACCAATGTCTCATTCCCAATTATTAAATAACCCCCCTCAATTAATTTATTAATTTCAGTGTTGAGATATCCGAAATACTCCAAGTTCCAGAGGCTCAAATTGTCCGTAACCGGGGACACGGCTAACCGATTAGATCTTCACTCTCTGAGGTTTATGACTTTACCCGCAAGATTCGCTCCCTCCTTTAAGTCTTTGCACTTCATGGTGTTTGAAGACGGACGAACGAGCAACAGGGTCTTCCGTAGAGTTCCTCCGCCACCGCCGTACCCATCCAATCCTACCGTTCTTCTACATCTCGTAGCACCGTCCGCCAGAGTCACAACTAGGGTTGACCAAGCCGAGCCCATAATGGCTTGCGGCTGCACAGTAAGCTTCCGTCAATGGGGTATACATCCGTCTCTTCGTGGCTGGGTGAAGCTTTCCATAAGATGTCATGGCGCTTCTCCATGCATCCCGGCCAACCGCTGGTTTTCTCCAGGGTGCCCGTCAACCATCCTCCACCCAGTAGTGAAATTCGAAGTCCATCTTGAGCTTTAAGTCATGGGGTTGTCATCATCTTGACTCTCACATCTCCCTTATGATTCACTCAACCAACCCCGTCTACGAGCATAGCAAAAATAAACTACTTCGTCCCGGGCCATGGTAACAAGGGGGATTGGTTTCATCCTACCTCATGATACTACTCAAGAACATAACTTAAAATTCACCTACTGCATGCATGGTGGGGAGGTATAATTCTAATGCAATAAAATCATAGGTATTGTAAAGTAAACATGGTCAAATGACTTGCCTTGCTGACGATCTTCGAAAGCTAGGGACTCGTGGTAGCAAGCTTCGCACTCCGGAAATTCTACCGAGGCAAACAACAATCATATAAGCCTACAAACATATGATCACTTAACATAACAGCATAATAACATAACACACAAAACAATTGAACCAAAACCCAAAGAAAACTCGAAGAAATCCAAATCAATATTTTCACCACATCATACAACAACCAAGAAATAGTTTTACACAACAAAATTTTTTCTTAACAGACCCTAAGCATGGGTTTTTGCTAACTAACAGAAGAGAAAACATCATGCAACTAGGAGAAAAAAGAATCACATCAAAAGCTATTATAGAACTCCTATTATGCCTATAACAATCCTAGCAAGGAAAAATAAAATAAAATTTTATTTATTATAAATAAAAGTTCATGTTCTAAGGTTACAGAAACTAACCTAAAATAAACTATTACATAGGAAAAATAAAATTATTTGCTAAATAAAACAATAGGAAAACAGTAGCTAGTTAAATAATTAAGAACCACATGATTATGATTAAACTATTTTTTTTATTAAACCTAAAATGCCCAAATAAATTCCTACGGTTAGGCAAGGTCAAAACAAAGTAGTGACAAAAAGAATCACTAAAATAAAATAATCCTAACTCATTTTATAGCAGAATTACTAATCTGTCTAAAACTAAAATAAAACAATTTTTAATAATTTAAACATGGCCAAACATATTTTCCTCAGAAACTACATCAAATTTGCAAACTAACAAAAAAATAATCAATTAAAAATATTAAGTAGATTAAAAGATATGGATTTTACAAAATTGAAACTATTCTGTTAAAAACAGAAACGAAAAATTTAACTAAAAAGAAAACCGGCGCTAATGGGCCTATCTAACGCATCGGGCGTAATATAGCTAAAACGCGCCCGAGGAATTAAACTGAGTCGAGCCGGTCTAAACTAAACCTAAATAAAACCAAATAAACCGAAACTAAAACCGGTCTATTTAAATTAAACCGTACACCTTCGGGGATCTAATCTAGACCCTACGTTTAGATCGGACGGTGGGGGCATCTCTGGCGACTTACCGCGGTGGTCGACGGCGACGGCGGCTCGGGCGGCGATGGTGCGGTGGCTCCGGTGGTCGGGGACGATGGCGGAGGCGTCGGGAGGGTGTGGCGGAGCGAGGGGGTTTCGGTGGTGGAGTCGGGGGTGCTCGAGGGGGTCGGAGGTGAGCGGTGGGGCGGCAATGGCGCGGCGGGGCACTCGGGCTCCGGCGACGGATTGCGGCGAGGGAGAGGGTTCGGGCGAGGGGGAAAGCGGGGGAACGGGTCGAGGGGGGGTCGGTTTATATAGGGGGGGGCGACTTGGGCGAGGGGGCAGATCGGGGAGGAGATCCCGGATCCTTCGGGATTCCGGCGAGGCGGCGGCGCGGTGTGGCGTGGGGAGGAAGAAGGAGAGGTGGGGCCGGGTGTCAGCGGGAGAGAGAGGAGGGGGTCGGGTCGGGCGACCGAGGGGTAGGGGCTTCGGTCGGTTGGCTCGGTCGGCCGGCTCGGGCGCGGCTGGGCCGATTAGCTCTGCCATTGGCTGGGCCGCCTCGGCCTGGTCGGGCAGGGTAGCTGGTGGGCGCTGGGGTTTTTTTTCCTCTCTTTTTTTGAATTTGTGAGAGAGAAAATATATTTAAATATATATATTTTATATAGGACATATATATATATCAAAATGATCAGGGGAATATTCCCTATAATTTGAACATTTTTCCAAGGGCAAAACTCAAACTTAAAAAAAATCATTTTTCTAAAATCCCAAATAAAATCAGATTTTGAATTCAATTTTTTTTGGCAAAGTTTTCTTCTGACATATTTGGAGTGTCATGTTACTCCTCTCATACTTTTTCTCAAGTATTTGTGAGGCATTGATTTGAAATAAATTTCAACTGCCAAATTTTGAATTCAAATTCCATCAAACTTAAAATCTTCTGAAACTTCAAATGTCACTCAAATTCAAACAATATGCATAGATGCTTAGCTATAATTGTAAGACATTCCAAATAGGAAATTTGGGATGTTACAACTATGTTTATTGGAAACAGAAGTGGTGTGGTGTAACATTTACCCTTGGTGATCCTTGCCTCCTTGAAGGGCATCAATCATCGAGTGGCTGCATGCACTTGTCTTTTTCTTTATTGGTTCGTTCATGTGAATCAGAAATATTGTTCACAGAATTTATGTATAGGTTGAAGAGAATTATTGTGTACCATGTCTTTGGTAAGATGCAATAAATAGCCGGAATGTTTTCCTTTTTGATGATCTGAACAAAGGCCTTCTCTTGTTTATGGCATAATCAGTTTGTTGTCGCCTGCCTATGCATATTGCTTGTGATTTCTGTGGTTACATAAGAGAAAATGCTTGCTTGTGATTCTTGTGAAAACAAAAGAAAAGAGACCGCCCATGCCCATCAACATCAAACAAGAGAAGGCTTGAAAAGTTGTTAATTACCGTACTCAAAGAAAGGGGACCAACCTAACTTGAAAAGTTGTTAATTTGATAGAGAACCGAGGAACCGCATTCTTGAAGTCATTTCATTGAAAAAGCAAGTAAAATTCATGTGCCGCCAACTTGGCACGGGAAACAGAAGCAAACAAGTCAGGGCTCGCTCCGGATGTGTATTTTAGTCTGGTGAGCCAATTTGGTGCGACTACCAAGGATGAATATTAACTCCGCCGGCCGGGCAACAAGTAATAATTATCAGCGATTAACATCCCTCGTCAATGGCTGGTCTTTGGGCTCCCGCATGCCTAATGCCTCGTATCCAACCTATCCCTGACTTTTGGGCTTGTGCATGCATGCAACCGCATCCGACCATCAAGCAAGCGAGGCAGGAGGGCTTTTTCTTGCGCCACCTCATCGATCCGTCACCCTCAAGAGATGCCTCTCTGTTGCCCATATATACAAGAGAAAGTGATCCATCCGCGTGCGGGGTGCGTGTGCGACTTGGACTTCTGGGCTGGGCCTCCGGTTAATAGGTTTGTCCCAAAAATAATATAAAAGTGGAAAATAAAGCCTAATATAGTCCAAAACAGTAGATAACATAGCATGGAGCAATCAAAAATTATAGATATGTTGGAGACGTATCAGGCATCCCCAAGCTTAACTCCTGGTCGTCCTCGAGTAGGTAAATGATAAAAAGAGAATTTTTGATGCGGAGTGATACTTTGGCATAATTTCAATGTAAATCTCCTTAATTGTGGTATGAATATTCAGATCCGAAAGATTCAAGACAAAAGTTCATATTGACATAAAAATAATAATACTTCAAGCATACTAACTAAGCAATTATGTCTTCTCAAAATAACATGGCCAAAGAAAGTTATCCCTACAAAATCATATAGTCTGGCTATGCTCCATCTTCCCCACACAAAATATTTAAATCATGCACAAACCCGATGACAAGCCAAGCAATTGTTTCATACTTTAACATTTTCAAAACTTTTTCAATCTTCATGCAATACATGAGCGTGAGCCATGGATATAGCACTATATGTGGAATAGAATGGTGGTTGTGGACAAGACAAAAAGGGAGAAGATAGTCTCACATCAACTAGGCGTATCAACGGGCTATGGAGATGCCCATCAATAAATATCAATGTGAGTGAGTAGGGATTGCCATGCAACGGATGCACTAGAGCTATAAGTATATGAAAGCTCAACAAAAGAAACTAAGTGGGTGTGCATCCAACTCGCTTGCTCACGAAGACCTAGGGCATTTGAGGAAGCCCATCATTGGAATATACAAGCCAAGTTCTATAATGAAAAATTCCCACTAGTATATGAAAGTGACCAAATGAGAGACTCTCTATCATGAAGATCTTGGTGCTACTTTGAAGCACAAGTGTGGTACAAGGATAGTAGCATTGTCCCTTCTCTCTTTTTCTCTCATTTTTTTATTTGGGCCTTTTCTCTTTTCTTATGGCCTCTTCTCTTTTTCATTTTTCTCTCTTCATTATTATTATTTTTCGTCCGGAGTCTCATCCTGACTTGTGGGGGAATCATGGTCTCCATCATCCTTTCCTCACTTGGGATAATGCTCTAAAGAATGATGATCATCACACTTTTATTTTTCTTACAACTCAACAATTACAACTCGATTCTTAGAACAAAGTATGACTCTATATGAATGCCTCCGGTGGTGTACCAGGATATGCAATGAAACAAGAGTGACATGTATGAAAGAATTATGAACGGTGGTTTTGCCACAAATACGATGTCAACTACATGATCATGCTAGCAATATGACAATGATGGAGCGTGTCATAATAAACGGAACGGTGGAAAGTTGCATGGAAATATATCTCGGAATGGCTATGGAAATGCCATGATAGGTAGGTATGGTGGCTGTTTTGAGGAAGATATATGGTGGGTGTATGATACCGGCGGAAAGTGCGCGGTATTAGAGAGGCTAGCAATGGCGGAACGGTGGGAAAAGGTGTGTATAATCCATGGACTCAACATTAGTCATAAAGAACTCATATACTTATTGCAAAAATCTAGAAGTTATCAAGTATTACGCGCATGCTCCTAGGGGGATAGATTGGTAGGAAAAGACCATCGCTCGTCCCCGACCGCCACTCATAAGGAAGACAATAAATAAATAAATCATGCTCCGAGTTCATCACATAACGGTTCACCATACGTGCATGCTACGGGAATCACAAACTTCAACACAAGTATTCTTTAAATTCACAACTACTCAACTAGCATGACTCTAATATCACCATCTTCATATCTCAAAACAATTATCAAGCATCAAACTTTTCTTAGTATTCAACGCACTCAAAAGAAAGTTTCACATATCTTGAATACCAAGTATATTAATATTAAGCAAATTACCATGCTATTAACGACTCTCAAAATAATCTAAGTGAAGCATGAGAGATCAATAGTTTCTTTAAAACAAATCCACCACCGTGCTCTAAAAGATCTAAGTGAAGCACTACAGCAAAAATTATCATGCTCAAAAGATATAAGTGAAGCACTATGAGCAAAACTATCAAGCTCAAAAGATATAAGTGAAGCACATAGAGTATTCTATCAAATTCCAATTCATGTATGGCTCTCTCAAAAGGTGTGTACAGAAATGATGATTGTGATAAACTAACAAGCAAAGACGCAAATAATACAAGACGCTCCAAGCAAAACACATATCATGTGGTGAATAAAAATATAGCTCCAAGTAAATTACCGATGGAAGTAGACGAAAGAGGGGATGCCTTCCGGGGCATACCCAAGCTTTAACTTTTTGGTGTACTTGAATTATATTTGGGGTGCCATGGGCATCCCCAAGCTTAGGCTCTTGCCACTCCTTGTTCCATAATCCATCAAAAGAATTTACCCAAAACTTGAAAACTTCGCAACACAAAACTCAATAGAAATCTCGTGAGCTCCGTTAGAGAAAGAAATCAAAAGACTACTTTAAGGTACTGTAATGAACTCATTGTTTATTTATATTGGTGTTAAACCTACTGTATTCCAACTTTTCTATGGATTATAAACTATTTTACTAGCCATAGATTCATCAAAATAAGCAAACAACACACGAAAAACAGAATCTATCAAAAACAGAACAGTCTGTAGTAATCTGTAACTAACGCAAACTTCTGGAAATCCAAAAAATCTACGAAAATTAGACGACCTAGACAATTTGTTTATTGATCAGAAGAAATTAGAATCAGTATTTTATCACGTTCTGGTTATTTTTAATAATTCGGGCACTGAGCACAAAGTTTCTGAAAATTACAGCAAGATCAAATAACTATCATCCAAGAAGATCCAATAGGTCTAGCTTGGCACAAACACTAATTAAAACATAAAACCACATATAAACATAGGCTAGATGTATTATTTATTTCTAAACAGAAGCAAAAGCAAAAAAAACTAAAAATAAAATTGGGTTGCCTCCCAACAAGCGCTATCGTTTAACGCCCCTAGCTAGGCACAATAGATCTAGGTAGTGCCGTAGTAATAAGATAGATCGGTGAAACTCATTTCATATTCTCTATGTTCGGCAACAAGTTTTCTTTGAGGCAAGCAAAAGTAATCAAAAGGGCTAAATTTAATAGGACAAAAGTCCCCAAGATCAGTTTTAGGAGGTATAGGTTCCTCTTTCGGCCCTTCGTATTGCACAACCAATTCATCATTATAAGCATTCTTTTGATAGAACTTGGTGAGCCTATACTCAAGAGAGCATCCTAGATCATTATTTCGAATAGCCAAATCATCATTAAGTTCAGAGATTCTATCAATTAAAATATTGGTAGGCACCTTTTTTCTAAGATTTTCATTGAAAGCGACATAGTCGATAGATTGAAAACGCATTATTTCTTCTTGATCAAAGAGAATAGATTCTATGGGAGGACGGCCAGCGTCCACCCTATAATGCGCAAAGATTTCTTTGGCTTCTTTTATTATAAATCTAAATTCATGAGCCAAAAAGATAGTAGCAGCACGCTTAACAGAGGAGTGTTCAACATTAGAAAATTCTAGGAAAATTCTTTGTATAGAAGGGTGCATATGCATAAATTGCCTTTCAAGTTCAACGATAAGCATGGCAATAGCGTCCGCAAGGCTACTAGTTCTATGGAGAATAGAACCACCCATAGAGGGTAAAGCACCGGCACAAGTAAAGAAATCTTGAATAACTCCTTTTCCAATAATATTACCACTACCGATTCAAAATCTTTTTGTATGATAGGTAGGGGATTCTTCAGCAGGAGCTTCAGAATTTTTTGTGATATTATTATCGCCCCTATCGGCAATAATTTCCCCAATTTCAGACATAACGACAAACAAGCAAACTAACACACGAGAAAACAAGCGGACGAGGAAAAGGCAAACGGGAAAAGAGGAGGAGATAGGGAAAGAGAGGGCGAATAAAACGACAAGGGTAAAGTGGGGGAGAGGAAAACGAGAGGCAAATTGCAAATAATGTAATGCGGGAGATAGGGATTGTGATGGGTACTTGGTATGTCTTGACTTGCTCTTGCGTGAGCCTCCCCGGCAACGGCGCCAGAAATCCTTCTTGCTACCTCTTGAGCACTGCGTTGGTTTTTCCCCGAAGAGGAGAGGATGATGCAGCAAAGTAGCGTAAGTATTTCTCTTAGTTTTTGAGAACCAAGGTATCAATCCAGTAGGAGGCCACGCGCGAGAGTCCCTCATACCTGCAGAAAACAATAGCTCCTCGCAACCAACGCGATTAGGGGTTGTCAATCCCTTCAGGTCACTTACGAGAGTGAGATCTGATAGAGATGATAAATAATATTTTTGGTATTTTTGGTATAGAGATGCAAAGTGAAAAGTAAAAGACAAAGTAAAAACAAAGCAAGTATTAAAGTGATGGAGATTGATATGATGAGAATAGACCCGGGGGCCATAGGTTTCACTAGTGGCTTCTCTCAAGAGCATAAGTATTCTACGGTGGGTGAACAAATTACTGTTGAGCAATTGATGAATTGAGCATAGTTATGAGTATATCTAGGTATGATCATGTATATAGGCATCACGTCCGAGACAAGTAGACCAAACGATTCTGCATCTACTACTATTACTCCACTCATCAACCGCTATCCAAAGATGCATCTAGAGTATTAAGTTAAAAAGAGTAACGCCTTAAGCAAGATGACATGATGTAGAGGGATAAATTCATGCAATATGATAAAAACCCCATCTTGTTATCCTCGATGGCAACAATACAATATGTGCCTTGCTGCCCCTTCTGTCACTGGGAAAGGACACGCAAGATTGAACCCAAAGCTAAGCACTTCTCCCATTGCAAGAACTACCAATCTAGTTGGCCAAACCAAACGAATAATTCTAAGAGACTTGCAAAGATAACCAATCATACACAAAAGAATTTAGAGAAGATTCAAATATTGTTCATAGATAATCTGGATCATAAACCCACAATTCATCGGTCTCAACAAACACACCGCAAAAAGAAGATTACATCGAATAGATCTCCACGAGAGGGGGAGAACATTGTATTGAGATCCAAAAGAGAGAAGAAGCCATCTAGCTACTAGCTATGGACCCAAGGTCTGAAGTAAACTACTCACACTTCATCGGAGGGGCTATGGTGATGATGTAGAAGCCCTCCGTGATGGATGCCCCCTCCGTGAAGCTCCTAACAGGCCCCAAGATGGGATCTCGTGGATACAGGAAGTTGCGGCGGTGGAATTAGGTTTTGGCTCTGTTCGATCGTTTGGGGTGCGTGAGGTATATATAGGAGGAAGGAGTACGTCGGTGGAGCAACAGGGGCCCACGAGGCAAGGCGCCCTAGGGGCGCCCCCACCTCGTGACCGCCTCTTTGTTCCTTGGAGTAGGGTCCAAGTCTCCTGGATCACGTTCGGTGAGAAAATCACGTTCCCGAAGGTTTCATTCCGTTTGGACTCCGTTTACTATTCCGTTTCTTCAAAACACTAAAATAGGCAAAAAAAAATAGCAATTCTGGGCTAGGCCTCCGGTTAATAGGTTAGTCCCAAAAATAATATAAAAGTGGAAATTAAAGCCCAATATAGTCCAAAACAGTAGATAAAGTAGCATGGAGCAATCAAAAATTATAGATACGTTGGAGACGTATCAATATCCATTACATAATTAATCATAGTGTACGAAATACGAAGACCTCATCAGACGGAAAACAATGGATCCATGCGTTATATGTTTAGCGGCTAACTCGTATTCAATGTTTCAGGAGAAGGCATGCTGAAATCTTCATTATCACTAGTGGGATTGATGTAGTGATCCAGGAAGAAGTCGCTGATAAATCTCAGAACCATCAGCAATTCACCAGCCGGGAGCGGTTCAGGGGTCCTCGATTTTAAGATGAGCTACAATATTTTTAGGATCAGAATGTTCCATATGAGTGGAGTAGAAGATATTAATTAAGATAGTATTACTGGTACTAATTAGTGAGAATCGTCACAACTATCAACAGATTTGCAGATGGAGATCATGTGTCTGCAAACATAGTATCCACAAAGGTTGGTCCCTGCTTCTTGCTGAGGACACTGAAATTTTTTGTACAAAATTAGTCATGTATTTGTCCTGTTAAGAACAACCTAACCGGTGTTAGATGTATTATTTTTTCTTTGGACAAAATAGAAAGAGATTTATATGGAAGCTTGAACATTTGACTAGCGTAAGGAAAGGTATTTGCAGACTGTTGGATAAATTTTCCGAAAATAATGGATTTCGGTATGTTACCGAAGAAACGATCTCGTGCTGCAGAGGTAGTTCCCTCTTGAATAGGTTCCCTGGTTTAGTTTTCCACAATGCGAGCACACTGCAAATGACGATGAATTTTGACAACATCAATTATTGAACCAGATATGAATACAAATTAATTTCAACATCATAGAATTCAATACCTATCCATGAATTGCTGAAGATGCGTCAGATCCTGAGCGTTTGTTGACTCTCTGAGAGAATCGATGTAGTAAACTGTGTTCTTGTTTGGAACAATGAATACTAATATCCAGTGATCGCTACATATTAAGAAAGCCATGAACTTACGAATTATGTCGAAATCTGAAAGACAATAAGTGTATGCGTGGTTGTTTACTTGACTTACCGTTCATGATATGGCCAGAGAAATGATTCTGCATGGGACGTGTTTTCGAAGAGGCGGACGACCGTGTTAACGGCCCAGTCCCGTAGGTCCTTAGCATGTATTGTTGTGTCATTTGCTAATTCAGGATCTATGAAATATACACCCTCCCATTTTCTTCTTTGCGCGTTCAATCCCCTGAGAGGAATAAAATGCAGTTAGCTCTTTATCATTTACAACCTTGTATGGAGAAGTTGATCAGAGTTTGTTAAGTACTTACAAAATCAGGCATCTAACAAGAGTGGCATCGAGCACATTGAAGTTGAAGAAGAGATGTAAGTCCTCGAAACTGGCATTGATGGAACCAACATCGTGTCGGAAATGATCTCTATTGTAGTGGACTAGCAAAGCATGATGACCTGCTGACATTTGATCCATGCAATATTCATGTAACTCGCGGCAACTGGAGCCGCACTCATCAAAGTATTTGTCGGATCACGGGTTCCGGCAAAACCCTTGAGGTTCGAACTCTGGGGTGCGCACGAAGATCTATCTCCCCTAGCTCTCGCTCTCACCGCAATCTCAAAGCTCAGCTCGCCGAACCCGAAGAACAAGGGACACGAGAGTTTATACTGGTTCGGGCCACCGATGTGGTGTAATACCCTACTCCAGTGTGGTGTGGTGGATTGCCTAGTAGACTTGGATGAACAAGTACAAGGGAAGAACTACCTCCTGAGGAGAGGCGTTCTTGAGCTCGGTGAGCTTGTGTGTTTGAGGATGGTCTGAATCACCCCCTCCTACGGTGGTGGCTAGTCCTATTTATAGAGGCCCGGGTCCTCTCCCCAAATGTTAGGCGGGAAGGGATCCCACAACGGCCAATTCGAAGGGGGACACCTAGTACAAGCTATCCTGACAAAAGGTGGTCTTCGCCTGCCAAATGCTCTGATGGTGACGCCGTCGTGGGCTCTGCGATGACCTCCGTCCTGCCGTCCTGTTGGTCCTTGCCTTGTTGCACCGATATGGAAACCTTTGCTTGACTCCTTGGGACTCCTCGCCTGCGCCTGCTCCTTTAACACCGAAGAGGAAACCAGTACTCTGCACCCGCTGGCGCCCGCCTGGCCTTGTTCGTCATGGCTCACGTCACGGGAACCTCACGAGTTGCCCCTCGCCTTGATCTCTCTGCTCCTCACGAGCCAGCCTAGTGAGGCCGCCCCTGAGGAGGTCTTGCATCGTCTGCCTCACGAGGCTCGGCCCCTCGCGAGGGTCTTGAGTGTTTGCTGGTGAAGATGGGCCGTATAGGGCCGCTAATGGAGCCACGCCGTAGGCCGCATGCAGGCAAGTCTGGGGACCTCCGTTCCCAGAACGCCGACAGTAGCCCCTGGGCCCAAGGCGCGCTCGGAATTGGCTTCGAGGCGAAGCCAAGGGGCAAGTGCGAAGCACCGCGGGCCCCAACAGCCTGCGGCCATGATTGACGCGTGGCGACTAACGAGACGTGGGTGCCTCAGCTTCCCCATGTTGCCTCTTGCTCAACTTGACGAGTCCCTGGTGCATGCAGAAAAGCCATCATTACCTGCGATCATGGAGGCCGGCGGTTGGCCTCCTCTTGCTATAAATGGGGAAGGGGCGAAGCCCTCGTCGCCCATCTCTTCCTCCGTCCTGCTTGCTTCTTCTTCCTCGCTCCACCATCTTGCAGCGACACCCATGGCACCAACGAAGAGGTTCTCGGCCGCAGAGAAGGGGAAGGCTCGCCAAGAGGGGCCCGGCTCTCCTCCGCCCAAGAGGGGGCGTGGTCGCCCTCACAAGCACGCCGCGACCCCCGCTGCGGCTCCCCGTGGTCGAGGACGGATCTCTTCGGGGTCCGGTGCCGCTCCGGTCGGCCTAGGCGGCGCTTCTCCACCTGGTGGAAGCCGCCTGTGGCGTGGTGGTTCCGTTGGCAAGGGGGGGCACGACGTGGTCGCTCGGACTCCCCGGCCACACTTCCATTTGGCAGAGGTGCTGCCGGAGTTCGTTGTGTGGTCGGAGAACCCGAACGGCACCTGGCTCCAGCTCCCGTGCTCCTTTGCCGATGAGCTTGCAACCACGGGCCTCAGCGGCCTCTGGCTGCAGGCGGACGGGTGCTGCAGCAAGGCCTCGTGGGTCACGGTGAAGATCTCCTTCGCAGGCAACGCAGCCCTAGCCCGCGGCTGGCAAACGTTTGCCCGCGCTCGCGGTCTGAACAGGCGGTGCACCGTCCAGTTCAAGTACGACGGCGCCGCGACCCTCTTCATGAGGGTATTCGGGGAAGACGGTTGCTGCGCCGGGTGCTGTCCTGAAGACAGCGACGGCGACGAAGTGCTCGGCCTTGGCGACGGCTGCGACGAGGACGAGGGTGAGCTCGCCCTTGGTGATGGCCGCGGCTCGTCTAGCAGCGGCGGTTCCTCCTCTAGCGAAAGCTCCAGCAGCGGCGGCTACGACCAACCGCCCCGTCGCCAGGATCGCTTCGAGGACGGTGGCGGGTCGTCCCGTTGTCGCGCCCCAGTGAAGTGCGAGGAGGGCTCCGGCTGAGCTTGGGGAAGCGTCAGGAGCTGGTTCTCGGGAGTAGTCGCCGGCGTAGGGGGCGCTTTTGCCTGTTTTTCCTTTCTTTTCTCCCTGCATCACAAGAAACAAGTATGGGGCCCCGCGGGGCCATATGATGAACCATAACGCTTTTCCTGCCGTTTGCTATGCTTATCACTTCTGAAGCAGTTTCCACCTCGCGAGGCATGCATCTCCCGGCGCCTGATGAGACCTCCCCGTCGCAGACTTGGGAGGTGTCGAGATACTGCAAAAATTCGTTAAGAAACCCTTATCTACCTCGCTCAGGGCCCCAGGCGTGGCCGGTCATGGCCTATAGCACCGCATCGCGGTACCCGTGTGGTACGGACTTAAAAAAGGGGTGCATCGATCGCGAGCTCGAACGACGGTGCCTCGTGAAGACCAAGGGAAACACTTACGCGCACACCTGTCCAGCCCCCTTGCGAGGCGCGCGAGGGAGAGTGTTGGGCAAAATAGGGAACCGAGGGAAAAAACGGAGAGAAAGGGGAATCGAACCAAGCCAGCGAGAAACACCAGAATTCAAATTTTCCATTAAAGAGAGGCAAGCCAACTACGGAAAGCAAATGAACAGCCGCGTCCGGCACCTAGTCTAGTCTTCTCACCAGCGCGGAGCTAAGTGCTGCCACTAGGACGTGGGAGGGAGCCCCCGAGACTCGAGGGCGGCACTCCGAAGACTCCGGGGCGTGTACAACCCCACTCATTATTACGTGAGAGTGTCACGAGTGGAGACCTTCACAGGCACTGGGCCTTGCTTCATGGGTAGAACTTCTGGAGGTGCTGGATGTTCCAGGCGTTCTGGACGTGGATCCCGTCCTGCGTCTCCAGGAGCGCGTCGCCAGGCCTGGAGACGCAAGCGATCCTAAACGGTCCCTCCCACATGGGCGAGAGCTTGTGCAACCCTTCCCTAGAGAGAACCCGCCTCAGGACAAGATCACCCACCTCGGCGTCTGGATGCGGGCCGCGACAAGGGTATGCTTGCCAGCGCGCGCTGTTATATCTTGCCGCTCGGAGCGAGGCTTCACGGCGGCGTTCCTCCCCCAGCACAAGGTCCATCCCCTGCATGGCGTCCTGCTGCGTCTCATCAAACGCCAGGACCCGCGTGGAGCAATGCCTGACCTCGTGAGGGAGAACCGCTTCTGCTCCGTAGACGAGGAAGAATGGGGTCTCGCCCATTGGCTTGGTGGTGGTGGTGCGGATGGACCATAACACGGACTGGAGCTCGTCGTGCCAGCCCTTGCCGCAGGCCTCGAGCTTCTTCTTGAAGGTCCTGGTCTTGAGGCCCCTCAGGACCTCCGCATTGGCGCGTTCGGCTTGGCCATTGCTCCTGGGGTGTGCCACCGAAGCGTAGCAGATCTGCGTTCCATGGTTAGCACAATATGTCTTGAAGAGGTTGCTAGTGAACTGCGAGCCGTTGTCGGTGATGATGCGATTAGGGACCCCGAACCAGCTCACGAGGCCCTTGATAAACTTAACTGTCGACCCGGCTGGGATGGTGCGGACGGCTTCCACCTCTGCTCATTTGGAGAACTTGTCGATGGCGACGTAGAGGTAGCGGTAGCCCCCAGGCGCACACAGGAATGGACCCAGGATGTCCAGCCCCTAGACCGCGAATGGCCATGAGAGTGGGATAGTCTGGAGGCCCTGGGCTGGCTGGTGGATCTGCTTGGCATGGAATTGGCAGGACTCGCAGGACCTCACCAGCTCGGTCGCGTCGTTGAGCATCGTGGGCCAGTAGAACCCGCTGTGGAATGCCTTGCCAACCAGGGTACGTGACGACGAGTGGTGCCCGCAGTCTCCGCCGTGTATGTCAGCTAGCAACTCGTTCCCCTGCTCCCTGGAGATGCATCGCAAGGAAATATCATTTGGTCGCTTTTGGTATAGCTCACCATCCTGGATGCAGTATGCCGTAGCCTGCCGGGCCACGCGCTCCGCGTCCTCGTCTTTCTCCGGCAGTGTCCCTCGCATCGGGTACGCCTTGAACTCCTCGGTCCAGCACCCCTCCCGAGGCTCGAGCGCTAGGAGCAGGCGTGCTCATGTGGTCGGGCCACAGGCGGAGGCTCCCGAGACTGGTGGTTGAGGGAACTCCTCCCGTGGTGATGCCTGCCTCGCAGATGGGGGTGCTGCTGACGGTTTGAAAAGCCGCTCTTCGAAGACGCAGGGCTCCTGGGGCAGGCACTTGGATGCCCTTCTGGCGATGTCGTCGACTTCCTTGTCCATGCCGCGAGGCACATGCTGCAGCTCCAGGCCCAAGAACTGCTTCCCCATCTTGCGCACCTCCGCGAGTTATGCTTCCATGTGCTCGTCCTTCGGCTCGTACACCTTGTTGGAGAAGTTAACGAGGAGCTGCGAATCGCCCTTGATGGTGAGACGTTTTACCCCCAAGGCCACGGCGGCCTTGAGGCCGGCGATCAACCCCTCGTACTCTGCAATGTTGTTGGAGACCTTCTCGCCTTGCTGGAAGCAGAGCTGCACAACATAGTAGAGCTTGTCTTGGGTGGGCGAGATGAGCACGGCTCCAGCCCCCGCGCCTTGGCGTGCGAAGGCACCGTTGAAGTACATGACCCAACCATCTGGTGCTTCACTTCCTGGCGAGAGAGATAGGCTCCTGCTTCCTTCAGGTTCCGGGACGTCAGCCCATTCGGCCACGAAGTCGGCTAGGGCAGCCCCCTTGATGACCCTGGTTGTGCTGAACTCGAGCTGAAATGCCTGAAGTTTGATGTTCCACTCGGCGACCCTTCCCGCGGCATTAGGGCTCTGGAACACCCTCTCCAGTGGGTAAGCTGAGGTGACTTTGATCGGGTGGCCTTGGAAGTAGTGGTGCAGCTTGCGTGAGGCCACCAGGAGCGCGAGCAGAAGCTTCTGTGGCATGGGATATCGTGCCCTCGCATCCCGCAGTACCATGCTGACGAAATACATTGAGTGCTCGATGAGGGCGGGAGCGTCGATGGAGCCTGCGTCTGCCAGGGGTTGGGGTGCCTCCTAAGGCGATGGGTCCTCAGGAGCCTGGTCATCCATTGGGGGCTCTCCAGGCCCGAGAACGCCGCCTCGCTGGGCCTGATCATTCATTGGCGTTGTTGCAGCCTCTGCGGTATCCTCTTGGTGCCGTATCGCCCCGGCTGGAGGTGCGGCATAGCGCGACGGACTCTTGGCCTGGCACTCTTCCCGGACCGCCACCAGCGCTGCGCTGGCGGAGTAGGGAGTAGTGGCAAGGTAAAGCACCAGGGGCTCGAGGGGACGAGGCACCACCATGACCGGAGGGCTGGTCAGGTATCTCTTGAGGTCTTGAAATGCCAGGTCGGCCTCTGGGGTCCACTCGAACGGGCCCTTCTTCTTCATCAGCTTGAAGAATGGCAGGGCGCGCTCCCCCAGCTTGGAGATGAAGCATCCTAGCGAGGTTACGCAACCCGCAAGCTTCTGCATTTCCTTGAGAGTTTGTGGTGGGCTCATGTCTTCTATCGCCTTGACCTTCTCCGGGTTAGCCTCGATCCCCTTGTGGGACACAAGGAAGCCCAGCAGCTTGCCGGAGGGAACACCAAACACGCACTTCTCCAGGTTAAGCCGCAGGTCCACCTGGCACAGGCTTGCAAAGGTCTCCTCCAGGTCCTGAATCAGAGTTCTCGCCTCCCGAGATTTTACTACGATGTCGTCGATGTAGGCTTCAGCGTTTCTCCCGAGCTGCTGTCCTAGAGCGATGTGCATCAGCCGTTGGAAGGTTGCCCCTGAGTTGCGCAGCCCGAACGACATGCAAGTGTAGCAGTACACCCCGCAAGTGGTTAGGAAAGCCGTCTTCTCCACATCCTCCACTGCTATCTTGATCTGGTGGTAGCCTGAGAACGCGTCCAGGAAACACAGTAGATCGCACTCGGCGGTGGAGTCGACAATCTGGTCGATGCGCGGAAGCGGGAACGGATCTTGGGGATGTGCCTTGTTGAGGTTGGTGAAGTCGACACACATGCGCTCCTTCCCGCCCTTCTTTGGCACGACGACGGGGTTCGCCAGCAACTCCAGGTATCGGACCTCGTGAATGACACCCGCTGCCTCCAGCTTGCGGGTTTCCTGGACGATGAGGACTGCTTCTCCGTGGACTTTCGCTGCGCCTTCTGCTTCACAGGGTGCACATTGGGGCACACCCTTAAGTGATGCTCGATCACCCCCCTCGGGACCCCTACCAGCTGCTTGGGTTCCTAGGCGAATACCTCCTTGTTCGCGCGCAAGAACTTCACCAATGCCTCCTCTTGATCTGGGTCGAGGTTGGCGCCTATGGTGAAGGTGGGTCCTGGGGGTCCACCTTCCTTGACCGGCAATTGCTTCGTTTCGGCCCGACCTTGAGTGAACAACTGCTTCTTCTTCGCTGGTGCGGCCTCCTTAGCTCTGGGGGTGGCCTCGTCGGCGGGGGGTGCTGTCATGGCGGCCTTAAAGGCAAGCTTGAGCACCGTTAAAGCCTCCTTGGTGTCCCCCGCCACGGTTAGGACGCCGTTGCTTCCGGGCATCTTCATAAGGTTGTAGGCTGGATGGTTTGCCGCCATAAACTGAGCCAGGGCCGGGTACCCGAGGATGGCGTTGTATGGGAGGCCGATGCGGGCGATGTCGAAGTCGATCAGCTTAGTGCGGTAGTTGTCGCGAGTGCCGAAGGTCACAAGAAGGCGGATCTGCCCTAGGGGGCTGGTGGGGCCGCTGCCAACTCCGGAGAAAGGCCTGGTGGGGCAGAGCCGTTCATGCGACACGTGGAGAAAACCCAAAGCTTCCACGGAGAGCATGTTAAGGCCAGCCCCGCCGTCGATGAGGGTCTTGGTGACGGCCACGTTGCAGATGGTGGGCGTGCAAAGCATTGGGAGCACGCCCGAGCTGACAGTGGTGATGGGGTGATCCCCCGAGTCGAAGGTGAGGTCAGCCTTGAGCGCCGCCCATCCTGGAGGAGCTCCTTGCTACACAGAGGCGGCGCCGATCTGGCGGAAGAACTGCTTGGTGTGACGGTCTGAGGGTGGTGCTTGCGAGCCGCCGAGGAGGGCCGCGACGGCGACAGGCGTCGGTGCTGTGAAGCGCGTGATGAAAAGGCCGCGCAGCTCCTCCCAAGAGGCCACAGAGGATCCTGGGAGGGTGAGCAGCCAGGCGCGCGGTGCGCCAGCGGGGGCCATGGGAAAGCAGTTGGCCATGAACTTGTCGTTGCCTCCAGCTTCCAGGACGGCCTCCTCGTACACTAGTAGGAAGGCTGACAGATCCGCCGCACCGTCGTAGCGCGGCGGCATCTTTGGCTTGAACTTGGGCAGCCACTACACCCGCCGCAAGGCGGGGGTAAAAGCTTTGAGCCCCCTGGAGTCGTCGTGGGCATCCGTTGACCTTGTCGAAGGAGCAACTCCCGCCATGGAGACAAGACGGGGAGGCGATGTCGGCGGAGAGGCGAACTTCGGTGCACCCCCTACCTGGCGCACCAAATGTCGGATCACGGGTTCCGGCAAAACCCTTGAGGTTTGAACTCTGGGGTGCGCACGAAGATCTCTCTCCCCCTAGCTCTCGCTCTCACCGCAGTCTCAAAGCTCAGCTCGCTGAATCCGAAGAACAAGGGACACGAGAGTTTATACTGGTTCGGGCCACCGATGTGGCGTAATACCCTACTCCAGTGTGGTGTGGTGGATTTCCTAGTAGGCTTGGATGAACAAGTACAAGGGAAGAACTACCTCCTGAGGAGAGGCGTTCTTGAGCTCGGTGAGCTTGTGTGTGTGAGGATGGTCTGAATCACCCCCTCCTACGGTGGTGGCTAGTCCTACTTATAGAGGCCCGGGTCCTCTTCCCAAATATTAGGCGGGAAGGGATCCCACAACGGCCAATTTGAAGGGGGCAGCTAGTACAAGCTATCCTGCCAAAAGGTGGTCTTCGCCTGCCAAAGGCTCCGATGGTGACGTCGTCGTGGGCTCCGCGATGACCTCCATCCTGCCGTCCTGCTGGTCTTGGTCTTGTTGCACCGATATGGAAACATTTGCCTGACGCCTCGGGACTCCTCGCCTGCACCTGCTCCTTTAACACCCAAGTGGAAACCAGTACTCTGCGCCCGCTAGTGCCCGCCTGGCCTTGGTCGTCATGGCTCACGTCACGGGAACCTCACGAGGTGCCCCTCGCCTCGATCTCTCCGCTCCTCGCGAGCCAGCCTAGTGAGGCCGCCCCTGAGGAGGTCTTGCGTCGTCCGCCTCACGAGGCTCGGCCCCTCACGACAGTCTTGAGTGTTTGCTGGTGAAGATAGGCCGTACAGGGCCGCTGATGGAACCATGCCGTAGGCCGCAGGCAAGCAAGTCTGGGAACCCCCGTTCCCAGAATGCCGACAATATTCGCCAACAAGAAATGGCTGGCCATGGACGTAATTGTGTGCTTCAAGTACGTCTGCTTTACTTTTATCAAGCAACAAACATACTTCTTCATCATCCATGGCGTCAGAAATAATATTACTCCCTGATTCGAACAAGCTGTTGTTAATTTGGTTTTGGGCGATGAGTGCTTTAAGTAAGAGGCAATTGTTCTCTTTCCTCTTCACTCTCCCCTTGCGCTTCCTCGTGGTCGTGGGTGTAGACTTTTTGGCCACTTCCTTCTTGGTACTTGAAGCATTTTTGGCAGAACGTCTGGTTGCCTGCAAGGTAAACTGCCGAGCAGACGGTGAAGCTTGGACGGACTGCTTAGCAGACGGTTTATCTATGCCGGACCGCTGAGCTAGCAGTGCTGCTGTGACAAACTGTTGGGCTGTAGGAGCAGAGGCATCGGACTGCTGACCATGCATTGAAGCTATGTCGGGTTTCTGCGCAGGTGGTGCCAAATTTTTGGTGTGCTGAGGAGGCCGTGCCAATGCGTTGGTTTGCTGAGCAGGAAGTGTTGACGCATTGGTATGCTGATCACGCGACTGTGGACTGACGGACTGATGTGCAGTCGGTTTTGGACCTACAGACTGCTTAGTAGGCGGTTCCGAAGCATCAGACCGCTTAGTAGTCTGTTCCACCAGGTTGGTCTACTGAGCATGTGCTGCAGCTGGGTCTTCCCCCTCTGCTTCAGCGGCCGACATCTGAACCGGTGGTGCGTCTTTAGCAGTTGTAGGCCTTTCCACTGGCTGCTTTGGGGTGGAGGATGACATGGCCTGTACGCCACAAAGTCGAGCCAGCTGATCACAGGTTGATGCATCAGCCCGTGAGAGCTGTTGTGGCAAGGAGAGCGTCACCGGTTGAGGGGCGACAAGGGTTGCTCCTGGCGGGGCTTCAGGGATTGATGACCCACAAGTATACGGGATCTATCGTAGTCCTTTCGATAAGTTAGAGTGTCGAACCCAACGAGGAGCAGAAGGAAATGATAAGCGGTTTTCAGTAAGGTTTTCTCTGCAAGCACTGAAATAGTAGGTGATAGATAGTTTTGTGATAAGATAAATAGTAACGAGCAAAAAGTAAATAAAGTGCAGCAAGGTGACCCAATCCTTTATATAGCAAAGGATAAAACTGGACAAATTCTAATAATGAAGAAGGAGCTCCCGAGGAAACATTGGGAATTATCGTCAAGCTAGTTTTCATCACGTTCATAAGATTCGCGTTCGGTACTTTGATAATTTGATATGTGGGTGGACCGGTACTTGGGTATTGTCCTAACTTGGACAAGCATCCCACTTATGATTAACCCCTATTACAAGCATCCGCAACTACAAAAAGGAGTATTAAGGTAAACCTAACCACAACATTAAACATATGGGTCCATATCAACCCCTAACGAAGCAACGCATAAACTAGTGTTTAAGCTTCTGTCACTCTAGCAACCCATCATCTACTTATTACCTCCATATGCCTTCCTCTAGGCCCAAATAATGGTGAAGTGTCATGTAGTCGATATTCACATAACACCACTAGAGGAAAGACAACATACATCTCATCAAAATATCGAACGAACGTAACTACTAGCAAGACTTCACCCATGTCCTCAGGAACAAACGTAACTACTCACAAACATATTCATGTTCATAATCAGAGGAGTAATAATATGCATAAAGGATCTGAACATGTGATCTTCCACCATGTAAACCAACAAGCATCAACTACAAGGAGTAATCAACACTACTAGCAACCCACAGGTACCAATTTGTGGTTTTGATACAAGATTGGATACAAGAGATGAACTAGGATTTTGAGAGGAGATGGTGCTGGTGAAGATGTTGATGGAGATTGACCCCCTCTCGATGAGAGGATCGTTGGTGATGACATTGGTGATGATTTCCCCTCCGGGAAGTGTCCCAGTAGAACAGCTCCCAGAGCCCTAGATTGATTCCGCCAAGGTTCCGCCTCGTGGGGGCGGAGTTTCGTCCCGTAAGCTTGCCCATGATTTTTCCAGGGTAAAAGTGATGATATATCAGAAGATGGACGCCGGAGGCCCGCCAGGGGGCCCAGGAGATAGGGGCCGCGCCCTACAGGGGGGGGGGGCGCCCTCCTGTCTCCTGGATAGGGTGTGGGCCCCCTGGCCTATTTCATTTGCTCATAAATTCTTAATAAATGCAAAAAGTTGTTTCGTGGAGTTTCAGGGCTTCTGGTGTTGTGCAGAATAGGTTTCCAACGTTTGCTCCTTTTTCAGCCAGAATTCCAGCTGCCGGCATTCCCCCTCTTCATGGTAAACCTTGTAAAATAAGAGAGAATAGCCATAAGTATTGAGATATAATGTGTAATAATATCCCATAATGCAATAAATATTGCTATAAAATCATGATGCAAAATGGACGTATCAACTCCCCCAAGTTTAGACCTCGCGTGTCCTCAAGCGGAAGCCGAAATCGAAAAATATGTCCATATGTTTAGAGATAGAGGTGTCGATAAAAATAAAATACGGACATGAGGGCATCATGATCATTCTAATAACAGCAACATATACGGATTTTGTAGCGACCCGACCCAAAATCGGTCAAGTCTCTGTGTAGCTGTACCATCCCAAGATCATGCTGGCACACACAGTACATTGATGAAATAATGAAAGTTCAATCACACCTGAATTTATTACACGATTCTCATATCGAGTCTTTATTACAAGATAATAAATTTGGCCGAAGGCCAACTCATGAGAAATAAAATAAATAAGCTGCGGAAGCGTAGACGAAATAGCGAGTCCATCCGACTCTATAGGGCAATCGCCAAGCGCGGATCGTAGCCTCACTCCTGATCGGAATACTCCTCTGCAACATAAGACGTTGCAGCCGTGTAGATCAGCATTTTGAATATGCCGGCAAGTCATGAAGAGAGAATAACAATAAAAATTACTAACACTATATGCAATTTGGCTGTGGGGCTCCATGTTTCATTGTTTTGCGAAAAAGCCCGTTTTTCCCCACAATAAGGACTAGTTTGCAATTACTACAAAATGTTGGTAATTATTGAGATGGTTCCGCCAACCAATGTCTCATTCCCAATTATTAAAATAATCCCCTCAATTAATTTATTAATTTCAGTGCTGAGATTTCCGAAATACTCCAAGTTCCAGAGGCTCAAATTGTCCGTAACCGGGGACACGGCTAATCGATTAGATCTTCACTCTGCAGAGGTTTGCGCACTTTACCCGCAAGAATCGTTCCCTCCTTTTAAGTCTTCGCACTTCATGGTGTTTGAAGACGGATGAACAAACAGGGTCTTCCAAGAGTTCCTCCGCCACCGCCGTACCCATCCAATCCTACCGTTCTTCTACATCTTGTAGCACCGTCCGCCAGAGTCACACCTAAGGTTGACCAAGCCGAGCCCATAATGGCTTGCGGCTGCATGTAAGCTTCCGTCAATGGGGTATACATCCGTCTCTTCGTGGCTGGGTGAAGCTTTCCGCAAGATGTCATGGCGCTTCTCCATGCATCCCGCCAACCGCTGGTTTTCTCGAGGTGCCCACAACCGTCCTCCACCCAAAGAGTGAATTTTGAAGTCCATCTTGAGCTTGAAGTCATGGGGTTGTCATCATCTTGACTCTCACATCTCCTTATGAAACACTCAACCAACCCGTCTCTGAGCATAGCAAAATAAACTACTTCGTCCCGGCAATGGTAACAAGGGAATTGGGTTCATCCTACCTCATGATACTACTCAAGAACATAACTTCAAATTCTCCTACTGCATGCATGGTGGGGAGGTATAATTTCTAATGCAATAAAATCATAGGTATACTAAAAGAAAAATATGATCAATGACTTGCCTTGCTGACGATCTTCGAAAGCTAGGGACTCGTGGTAGCAAGCTTCGCACTCCGGAAATTCTACCGAGGCAAACAACAATCATATAAGCATACAAACATATGATCACTTAACATAACAGCATAATAACATAACACACAAAACAATTGAACCAAAACCCAAAGAAAACTCGAAGAAATCCAAATCAATATTTTCACCACATCATACAACAACCAAGAAATAGTTTTACACAACCAAATTTTTCTTAACAGAACCTAAGCATGGGTTTTTGCTAACTAACAGAAAAGAAAACATAATGCAACTAGGAGCAAAAAGAATCACATTAAAAGCTATTATGGAACTCCTATTATGCTTATAACAATCTTAGCAAGAAAAAATAAAATAAAAATTTTATTTATTGTAAATAAAAGTTCCTGATCTAAAGTTACAGAAACTAACCTAAAATAAACTATCACATAGGAAAAATAAAATTATTTGCTAAATAAAACAATAGGAAAACAGTAGCTAGTTTAATAAATAAGAACCACATGATTTTGATTAAAACTATTTTTTTATTAAATCTAAAATGCCCAAACAAATTCCTACGGTTAGGCAAGGTCAAAACAAAGTGGTGACAAAAAGAATCACTAAAATAAAATAATCCTAACTCATTTTATAGCAGAATTACTAATCTGTCTAAAACTAAAATAAAATAAATTTTAAATAATTTTAACATGACTAAACATATTTTCTACAGAAACTACAACAAATTTGTAAACTAACAAAAAAAAAATCAATTAGAAATATTAAGTAGATTAAAAGATATGGATTTTACAAAACTGAAACTATTCTGTTAAAAACAGAAACGAAAAAATTAACTAAAACGAAAAACTGCGCTAATGGGCCTATCTAACGCATCGGGCGTTAAATAACTAAAACATGCCCTAGGGATTAAACCGAGTCGGGCCGGTCTAAACTAACCTAAATAAACCGGAACTAAACCGGATCTTTTAAACTAAAACCTAAATAAACCGTACCCCTTCGGGGATCTAATCTACACCCTAGGATCTAGATCGAACGGCGACGGGGTTCTCCGGCGACTTACCGTGGCGGCGACGACGGCGTTGGTCGACGGCGGCTCGGGCGACGACGGTGCGGCGACTCCGGTGGTCGGGGACGACGGCGGAGGCCTCCGGCGGGTGCGGCGGAGCGAGGGGGTCTCGGTGGTGGAGTCGGGGGAGCTCGAGGGGTTCGGGGTGGCAGGGCAGGGCAATGGCACGGCGGGCGGCTCGGTGCTCCGGCGAGTGATTGCGGCGAGAGAGAGGGTCAGGCGAGGGGAAGTGGGGAAGCAGGCGAGAGGGGGTATATAGGGGGGCGTCGACTTGGGCGAGGGGCGATCGGGAGGAGATCCCGGATCCTTCGAGATTCCGGCGGCGACGCAGTGGCGCCATGGGTTGGCGTGGGCGAGGAAAGGAGAGGTGGGTCCGGGTGTCGGTGAGAGGGAGGGGGCGTTGGGTCGGGCGATCGAGGGAAGGGAGTTCGCGCAGCTCTCGTCGGCTGGCTTGGGCTGGGCTGCGCTGGTGGCTGGCCTGCTGGCTGCGCCGGGCAGGCTGGTTGACTTGGCCCATGGTGGGCCGCTGGTCTTGGCTGGGCAGTTAGCTGGTGGCGCTGGGTATCTTTTTCTTTTTCTATTTTTTTTTGAATTAGGGAGAGAGAGATAATATATTAAATATATATATTTTATATAGGACATATATATATATATAAATGATCAGGGGAATATTCCCAACAATTTGAACATTTTTCCAGGGGCAAAACTCAAACTAAAAAAAAACATTTTCTTAAATCCCAAATAAAAATCAAATTTGAATTCAAACTTTTTGGCAAAGTTTTTCGTCTGACATTTTTGGAGTGTCATGTTTACTCCCCTCATACTTTTTCTCAAGTATTTGTCAGGCATTGTTTTGAAATAAATTTCAACTGCCAATTTGAATTCAAATTCCACAACTCAAAATCTTCTACAATACTTCAAATGTCAATCAATTTCAAGCAATATGCATAGATGCTTAGCTATAATTGTAAAACATTCCAAATGGAAAATTTGGGATGTTACAAACCTACCCACCTTAAGATGAATCTCGCCCTCGAGATTCGGGTTGGCTAGCAAATAGGTGCGGGTGGTCTCGGCGGAGGTCTTCTTCTCGCTCCCAGGTGGCTTCCTCCTCGGAGTGATGACTCCACAAACCTTGCAAAACTTGATGATCTTGCTGCGGGTGACTCTGTTGCAGTCTCGAAATTCGGATGGGTTTCTCCTCATAAGTCGATCACCGTCGAGCTGTATGGCCTCTAGGGGCACTGTGTCTCTCAACGGAATATCGGCCATGTCGGCATGGCATTTCTTCAACTGAGAAACATGGAAGACATCATGAACTCCGGACAATCCTTCCGGCAATTCCAACTTGTAAGCAACTTCTCCACGACGTTCGAGGATTTTGTAGGGGCCAATGAACCGGGGTGCTAACTTTCCTTTAACACCGAACCTCTTGATTCCATGAAGTGGGGACACACGAAGATATGCCCGGTCTCCCGCTTCGTAAGTTACTTCCTTGAGTTTACTGTCGGCATAACTCTTCTGCCTCGACTGAGCTACCTTGAGTCTATCTCGAATCAGTTTGACTTTCTCTTCGGAATCTCTGATAAGATCGGGACCAAAAAGTTTTCGATCTCCAACACCATCCCACAGCAATGGTGTTCTGCACCTCCTTCCGTATAGAGCTTCGAAAGGGGCCATCTTCAGACTGGTCTGGTAACTGTTATTGTACGAGAACTCCGCGTATGGCAAATTATCATCCCAGCTAGACCCATAGTCTAGCGCACAAACTCTCAACATGTCCTCCAGGATCTGGTTGACTCTCTCGGTCTGTCCATCATGCTCATGGATGAAAAGCTGTCTTGAACTCCAGCCTCGTACCTAAAGTTTCATGCAACTGATTCCAAAACTTTGAGGTAAATTGTGGTCCTCTATCTGACACGATACTCCTCGGAACTCCATGCAGACATACGATCCTGGTCATGTATATCTTGGCTAACTTAGCGCTGGTATAGGTGGTCTTCACGGGGATGAAATGAGCTACCTTGGTCAATCGATCAACCACTACCCAGATGGAATCATAACCTAAACGAGTCCTGGGTAATCCTGTGATAAAATCTATTCCAAGTTTTTCCCATTTCCACTCGGGAATCGGCAAAGGTTGAAGTAACCCTGCTGGCTTCTGATGTTCCGCCTTTACTCGCTGGCAAACATCGCATACTGCTATGTACTCGGCAATATCCTTCTTCATACCCGTCCACCAGAAACTTTCCTTTAAATCCAGATACATCTTGGTGTTATCGGGTGAATCGAATCGGTGAATCATGAGCCTCTGAAGAATTAGCTTCCGAGTTCGGGATCATTGGGTACATAAATACGATCCTCGAACCATATAGCTCAGATTCATCCTTACGAAACCCTTTAGCTTTTCCTTCATTCATCCTTTTCTTTATCTCATCAATTTCCTTGTCCGCCTTACGGGCTTCACGAATTCTTTCGCCAAAGTGGGCTGAACTTCCAGAGTTGCAACGTATCCTCTCGGAACTATCTCCATCGAAGATCTCGAGGTCATCGACTAACTCCTGGGTAATCCTCCGCTATAAGAGTATTCACATAACTCTTACGGCTCAAAGCATCTGCTACAACATTAGCCTTTCCGGGTGATAATGCAATCTCATGTCATAGTCCTTGATTAACTCTAGCCATCTCCTCTGCTCGAGGTTCAACTCTTCTGCGTGAAAATATATTTCAAGCTCTTATGATCTGTGTAAACATCTCAACGGTTTCCGATAAGGAAATGTCTCTGTCTTGAGTGCATGCACTACTGCTGCTAACTCCAAATCATGTGTGGCATAATTCATCTCGTGTGGTCGAGCTGTCCGGAGGTATAAGCTACAACTTTTCCTTCCTGCATGAGTACTCCTCCGAGTCCCGGACGAGAAGCGTCACAATATACCGTAATCCTTGTGTATGTCCGCAAAATCAGCACTCGGGCTGTAACCAAAACGCTTCTTCAATTCCTGAAACCGGCTTCACAATCCTCGGTCCAAATGTACTTGGCGTCCTTCTTCAACAGCTCACCATGGGCTTGGCAATCTTCGAGAAATTCTCAATAAACCTCCGATAATATCCTGCGAGTCCGAGAAAACTGCGGATCTCCTTGATCGAGGTGGGTGATCGCCAATCGGTGATGATACAACCTTGGCGGGTCAATCGCTATTTCTTCTCCTGAAATAACATGTCCGAGGAATCCGACTTCCTTCAGCCAAAATTCACATTTGCTGAACTTGGCATACAACGATGTTCTCGGAGTTTCTCCAACTAGACGAAATGTTCCTTATGCTCTTCCTCGCTCTTGGAGAAAATCAGTATATCATCGATGAACACCACGACAAACTTGTCCAGATATTCCATAAATACCTTGTTCATCAAATTCATGAAGTATGCAGGGCATTAGTCAATCCGAATGACATGACGGTATACTCATATAAACCATACCGTGGTGAATGCTGTTTTAGGTATATCCTTTTCACGGATCTTCAATCGATGATACCTCGATCAAGATCGATCTTGGAGAATACCTTGGCTCCAACTAGCTGATCAAATAGATCATTAATCATCGGCAGAGGGTACTTGTTCTTGATGGTCACGTCGCTCAACGAACGATAATCCACAACCATTCTCGTGGTTCCATCCTTCTTCTCTACCAAAAGAACTGGGGCTCCCCAAGGTGACGAGCTTGGCCGAATATATCCCTTCTCCAATAGCTCATTAATTTGATTCTTGATCTCTTTCAAATCGTTCGGGGCATCCGATAGGGTCTCTTGGATATTGGGGCTGTGCCGCAATAACTCAATCAGAAATTCAATGTCTCTGTCCGGTGGCATTCCTGGTAATTCCTCCGGAAACACATCAGGAAAATCTTGCACTCTCGGCACTTCCTCCTGAACAACTCCCGTGAGGGAATGCACCTGATTCTTCATCGGGATACGCCTCGATACATACTTGATCCTCTTCGCTTCGGGTGGTGAGCGAATCGACTTGCGGGCACAGCCTATGTTTCCTTCAAACTTCGTCAACCAATGCATGCCTAGGATTACATCCAAGGTCTGGGTTTCCAATACTATGAGGTCTGCGGAAATTTATGGTTTCCGATGTTGAGGGTTGCATGACAGCCTAAGCTCGCCATCATTTCTCCTCTGCGGGCCCGACGTGAAGAGGGCTTCTAAGGGTTCTAGTGGGCAACCCATACTTTTCCACAACTACCCTTGATATGAATGAATCGTTGCACCGAATCAAAGAGTACCAATCTTGGATGTGAATTTAATAAAAACTTACCAACCACAGTGTCTGGCTGATCAGAGACGTCCTCCACGTCAATGTGGTTCACGTGAGCACGAGGAAAAGGGTTGGGCTTCTTTGCTGAGCTTCCATTGCCGTTTCCATTCCTCTGCTTGGCCTCCGGGCAGTCGGTGGCATAGTGCCCTGTTTTCTGGCACTTGAAACAGGTGATGTGACTCAGATCTTTCTGAGCCGGGGCAGGACGATGCTGGTTGCCATTGCCGTTTCCATTGCTGTTTCCATTGCCTGTCTTGTTGTCCTGGTTGCGGTTGTTCCCATTTCCTCCATGGTTATGTCCTCCATGGTTATGATGGGTATGCCCTCCCGAGTATGGGGCATAACGGGCTTCGCTGAGCTCCGAGTTGTACTTCCCTGGCCATACTTCCGCTTGCGCTATCAATCTGCTGTTGCTTGCCTTCAAGTATGGTGGCCTTGTCTACCAGCTCCCGGTAGTTGTTGAAGGTAGCCACCATAAGCTGCATTCCCAGCTCGTCATTGAGTCCTCGAGAAACTTTTCCTGCTTTGCGGCATCTGTGGCCACATCATCCGGGGCATAGCGAGCTAACTTGCTGAACTCATCCACGTCTTGCCCACACATGCGGTTCCCTGGCGTAAGTTGCGGAACTCACGCTTCTTGCACTCATGGCTCCAAATGAAACATGAGCGGTGCGGAAAGCCTGCTGGAACTGATCCCACGTGATGGTGGCGATGGGATAAGTGGCGGTGTAGTTCTCCCACCAAGAGGCTGCAGGTCCATCAAGTTGATGTGCGCAAAGCGCACCTTCTCGCATCTGTGCATCCAGCGGTGGCTAACTCCTTCCGACCTTGCGGAGCCAATCATCGGCCACAATCGGCTCGGTCTGCTAGAGAACACCGCGGATTCAGCCTTAGGAAGCGGGTCAAGTTGTCAGCAGGGGGTGGTGGCGGTGGATTGTTGTTGTTTTTGTTGTTCGTTTACGGATGAGCATCCGCATGAGGGCATTCTGCTGCTGGATCAGCTGGGTGAGTTCCGGCGGAAAGTTGAGACCGGGGTCACGTCTCGGAGGCATCTGGTGTTTTGGGGTGGATGAGAAAATTAGAATAGAACAAGGGTCTAATGAGAAAATAACACTACCCATATGAATGCACAATCATAATCACACCAATCATTTATTCAATCAACTCAAACATGGTTCAATCTCGGATTACAATTTCTCACGACTAATCGAAAATAACGGCCTAACTGATCGACGGAAAAATAAAATAACATGGCGGTCGACTAAATGTCTTCATCAATTATCCTTGCGTCCTCTGGTGCGGCGTCCTCCGGTGCGGCGTCCTCTGATGCGGCGCCTCCTCTTGCGGCTTTCTTCAGTGGAGCTTTCTTCATAATCCTGATCATTGCTCACGAGGGGTCCGTCATCTCCACTCGGAAAAAGGTCTTCTCCCAAATCCATCTTCTCCTCTAATGCGGCAACATCCGTCTTCAGCTTGTCGACTCTCTCCATGAAATCCTTGATTTCTTCTTCATGGTCAAGGAAGTCTGCGTGTGCTTTCTCCTCCAGTTGCAGTTCACGGAACAACAGCCTCCTGTGTACCTTCGAGTTACGGCGAGTCTGGATCTCCCGTTTCCTGAGGAGACACTCCAAGTGTTGGACATATGAGAGAATGGAGTCGTCCTCTACGGTGCGGATGATATCTCCATTCCTAGCTCTGCGAGAAATCATGGCGAGGTCGGATGGGTCGAGCTCGGCCCTGTACTCTTCTCGGAGATGTCCAAGTGCACGATAAATCGCCATGTCTCTTTCGAGGATCCAATTGAAATCGGTAAACTCAAAGTCAATGGGCTCTGAATGTCCTCCGAAGGTCCTCCCTGGAATGTGCAAGTCAATCCTGTAGCGGGTATCCGTTGGAAGTGCATTGGTAGGCTTCCCGGTGATTGAGGGCAGAGCAACCTTCAGCTTCTTCACGATCTGGACCAGCTTCTTGCGAAAGGCATCGTCTCATCTGGTGGCAAAACTCCGTAGCGAACTCGGGTGAACTCGGCGGCCATCTAGAATGTTGAAAATCGGAGAGAAGTCGAAATGAACAGGGAGAATTACGGAATGATAAGGACATAAAATAAATAGTCTCTTCCTATGGCTTTCCGATCCTAGGGGTTCGTCCCTACGGTCAGCGTGTGCTCGATACCATCTCTGTGCGACCCGACCCAAAATCGGTCAAGTCTCTGTAGCTGTACCATCCCAAGATCATGCTTTGCGCACAAGTACATTGATGAAATAATCAAAGTTCAATCACACCTGAATTTATTACACGATTCTCATATCAAGTCTTTATTACAAGATAATAAATTTGGCCGAAGGCCAACTCATGAGAAATAAACTAAATAAGCTGCGGAAGCGTAGACGAAATAGCGAGTCCATCCGACTCCATAGGGCAATCGCCAAGCGCGGATCGTAGCCTCACTCCTGATCGGAATACTCCTCTGCAATATAAGACGTTGCAGCCGTGTAGGTCAGCATTTTGAATATGCCGGCAAGTCATGAAGAGAGAATAACAATAAAAATTACTAACACTATATGCAATTTGGCTGTGGGGCTCTATGTTTCATTGTTTTGCGAAAAAGCCAGTTTTTCCCCACAATAAGGACTTGTTTGCAATTACTATGAAATGTTGGTAATTATTGAGATGGTTCCGCCAACCAATGTCTCATTCCCAATTATTAAAATAATCCCCTCAATTAATTTATTAATTTCAGTGCTGAGATTTCCGAAATACTCCAAGTTCCAGAGGCTCAAATTGTCTGTAACCGGGGACACGACTAATCGATTAGATCTTCACTCTGCAGAGGTTTGCGCACTTTACCCGCAAGAATCGTTCCCTCCTTTTAAGTCTTCGCACTTCATGGTGTTTGAAGACGGGATGAACGAAACAGGGTCTTCCGAAGAGTTCCTCTGGCCACTGCCGGTACCCATCCAATCCTACCGTTCTTCTACATCTCGTAGCACCGTCCGGCCAGAGTCACACCTAAGGTTGACCAAGCCAGAGCCCATAATGGCTTGCGGCTGCACAGGTAAGCTTCCGGTCAATGGGGTATACATCCGTCTCTTCGTGGCTGGGTGAAGCTTTCCGCAAGATGTCATGGCGCTTCTCCATGCATCCCGGCCAACCGCTGGTTTTCTCCAGGTGCCCACAACCGCCCTCCACCCAAAGAGTGAATTTTGAAGTGCATCTTGAGCTTGAAGTCATGGGGTTGTCATCATCTTGACTCTCACATCTCCCTTATGAAACACTCAACCAACCCCGTCTGCGAGCATAGCAAAATAAACTACTTCGTCCCGGGCAATGGTAAAAGGGGAATTGGGTTCATCCTACCTCATGATACTACTCAAGAACATAACTTCAAATTCTCCTACTGCATGCATGGTGGGGAGGTATAATTTCTAATGCAATAAAATCATAGGTATACTAAAAGAAAAATATGATCAATGACTTGCCTTGCTGACGATCTTCGAAAGCTAGGGACTCGTGGTAGCAAGCTTCGCACTCCGGAAATTCTACCGAAGCAAACAACAATCATATAAGCATACAAACATATGATCACTTAACATAACAGCATAATAACATAACACACAAAACAATTGAACCAAAACCCAAAGAAAACTCGAAGAAATCCAAATCAATATTTTCACCACATCATACAACAACCAAGAAATAGTTTTACACAACCAAATTTTTCTTAACAGAACCTAAGCATGGGTTTTTGCTAACTAACAGAAAAGAAAACATAATGCAACTAGGAGCAAAAAGAATCACATTAAAAGCTATTATGGAACTCCTATTATGCTTATAACAATCTTAGCAAGAAAAATAAAATAAAAATTTTATTTATTGTAAATAAAAGTTCCTGATCTAAAGTTACAGAAACTAACCTAAAATAAACTATCACATAGGAAAAATAAAATTATTTGCTAAATAAAACAATAGGAAAACAGTAGCTAGTTTAATAAATAAGAACCACATGATTTTGATTAAAACTATGTTTTATTAAATCTAAAATGCCCAAACAAATTCCTACGGTTAGGCAAGGTCAAAACAAAGTGGTGACAAAAGAATCACTAAAATAAAATAATCCTAACTCATTTTATAGCAGAATTACTAATCTGTCTAAAACTAAAATAAAACAAATTTTAAATAATTTTAACATGACTAAACATATTTTCTACAGAAACTACAACAAATTTGTAAACTAACAAAAAAAATCAATTAAAAATATTAAGTACATTAAAAGATATGGATTTTACAAAACTGAAACTATTCTGTTAAAAACAGAAACGAAAAAATTAACTAAAACGAAAAACTGCGCTAATGGCCCTATCTAACGCATCGGGCGTTAAATAACTAAAACGTGCCCTAGGGATTAAACCGAGTCGGGCCGGTCTAAACTAACCTAAATAAACCGGAACTTTCAAACTAAAACCTAAATAAACCGTACCCCTACGGGGATCTAATCTACACCCTAGGATCTAGATCGAACGGCGACGGGGTTCTCCGGCGACTTACCGTGGCGGCGACGACGGCGATGGTCGACGGCGGCTCGGGCGACGACGTCTGGGCGGCTCCGGTGGTCGGGGACGACGGCGGAGGCCTCCGGCGGGTGCGGCGGAGCGAGGGGTCGGTGGTGGAGTCGGGGGAGCTCGAGGGTTCGGGGTGGCCGGGGCAGGGCAATGGCGCGGCGGCGGCTCGGGTGCTCCGGCGACGATTGCGGCGAGAGAGAGGGGTCGAGAGGGGAAGTGGGGAAGCGGGTGAGGGGGGGTATATATAGGGGGGGCGTTGACTTGGGGAGGGGGCGATCGGGGGAGGAGATCCAGGATCCTTCGGGATTCCGGCGGCGGCGACGCGGTGGTGCTGCGGATTGGCGTGGGCGAGGGGAAAGGGAGAGGTGGGTCCGGGGTGTCAGTGAGAGAGGGAGGGGGGCGTTTGGGTCGGGCGACCGGAGGGAAGGGAGTTCGGCGCGACGGTTCGGTCGGCTGGCTCGGGCTGGCTGGGCTGCGCCTGGTGGGCTGCGCCTGGCTGCGCTCGGGCTGGTTGACTTGGCCCATGGTGGGCCGCTGGTCTTGGCTGGGCTGGTTGGCTGGTGGCGCTGGGTCTCTTTTTTTCTTTTTCTATTTTTTTGAATTAGGAGAGAGATAATATATTAAATATATATATTTTATATAGGACATATATATATATATAAATGATCAGGGGAATATTCCCAACAATTTGAACATTTTTCCAGGGGCAAAACTCAAACTTAAAAATACATTTTCTAAAATCCCAAATAAAAATCAAATTTGAATTCAAACTTTTTGGCAAAGTTTTTCAGCTGACATTTTTGGAGTGTCATGTTTACTCCCCTCATACTTTTTCTCAAGTATTTGTCAGGCATTGTTTTGAAATAAATTTCAACTGCCAATTTGAATTCAAATTCCACAACTCAAAATCTTCTGAAATACTTCAAATGTCAATCAATTTCAAGCAATATGCATAGATGCTTAGCTATAATTGTAAAACATTCCAAATGGAAAATTTGGGATGTTACAGATTTTGTCATACGATTTCCTATGCTCAAGTAATAAGCAATTCACAATGTCAAGTATGGTTCAAAAACTTCACTGGGAACTAACAAACTATAATCTCAGTCATTGAAGCAATTGCAATTTATCGTAACATCGGAAAGAGTCAATAATAGAGCTTTTCAGCAAGCTCACATACTCAACTATCTCGTAGCCCCTATAATTATTAACACTCACGCAATACTTGTGGTTATAGAGTTTCAGCCGGACACTGAGAAAGATAGGGGCTTATTGTGTTGCCTCCCAACATATTCACCTTTAGGTGATGTCAACAATAATAGCCTATGTCAACTTACATCCAATTGGATATATGTATCATGATCTTTCAAACACGAGGAGCTTGCCAAAGGATAAAAATAAAAAGGGAAAGGTGAGCATCACCTTGACTCAAGCATAAAGTAAAAGATAGTCCCTTCGCAGAGGGAAGCAGAGGTTGTCATGCGCGTTTAGGGTTGATGCATAAAGTCTTAGTGCAAAAGAACGTCACTTTATATTGCCCCTTGTATGTGGACCTTTATTATGCAGTCCGTCGCTTTTATTACTTCCACAACAAGTTCGTACAAAGTTTATTTTCTCTGCACTAATAAGTCATACATATTTAGAGAGCAATTTTTATTGCTTGCACCGACGGCAACTTACTTGAAGGATCTTATTCAATCCATAGGTAGGTATGGTGGACTCTCATGGCAAAACTGGGTTTAAGGATATTTGGAAGCACAAGTAGTATCTCTACTTGGTGCAAGGAATTTGGCTAGCATGAGGGGAAAGGCAAGCTCAACATGTTTGGAAGGTCAATGACAATATACTTAACTGAGATGTCGGAAAACATAAACCATTACGTTGTCTTCCTTGTCCAACATCAACTCTTTTAGCATGTCATACTTAATGAGTGCTTCACAATCATAAAAGATGTCCAAGATAATATATTTATATGTGAACCCCTCTTTCCTTATCACTTCCTATTAATTGCAACGATGACCAAGGCTATGTTCATCAACTCCCAACAATTTTTATGCCTCATACTTTCTATGTGTGAAGTTATCACTATCCATAAGATCAATATGAACTCTTTTGTTCTTTCTACCTTCTCAAGATCATAGCAACATAGCAAAGCCCTTGACTCAACACTAATCTTTATTATAGATAGCACACGGACTCGCTTACATAAAGAGCTCATAATGCAAAACTCAAAACTACTTGATATCAAAACTTCAATCTACTAGATCAAGATACTACTAAAAGGATCGAATTAAATAAAGCGGCAAAAATAGGAGTGTGATGGTGATACGATACCGGGGCACCTCCCCCAAGCTTGGTAGTTGCCAAGGGGAGTGCCCATACCCATGTGATTATTTCTCCTTCTTCACGGTTGGTGTTATGATCTTCTTGGCGATTATGCCCTTCAAGATACGGTTCTCCTCCTTGAACTTATTAACTTGTTGTTTGAGGTCCATATTTTCTTTACGGAGCTTGCCGTAACGGGCAAGGCTCCTTTCACCCAAGGATGTTGCATAGCTTCTGGAGAACAAGTGAAACTCTTTTTCATATTTTCATAAGAAAGAAATCTAGAGTCGGAAGGAGTGACCGAAGTAGGGACAGCCAGGCTAGGTAGTTCCCCCATAGTTAATTCTGCTCGACGACGAGAGGTAACTTCTTGATCCTCCTCCATGGCATCTATCCTTTTCAAATCAGCCTCCATCTCATCCTCCGTTGATGGTCCAAAGTGATAGGCGTCGCTATTTGCTCCTGGACCTGGCGTTGGGTGAGACACCTGGCTCTCCCCAACTGACTCCTGAGAAGACATCTTGCTTTATTCTGCAACAGGAACAGCTCGAAACGAAAACAGAGGATATTTGCGTGATACGGTGGTCAAAACCTTCGGGAGTATATATAATGAATTTTTACTGACCAAAATACGTAACATACAAGAAAACGGAGTCCGGGAGGCACACCAGGTGCCCACGAGACAGGGGGGCGCGCCCTACAGGGGGGCGCGGCCTCCTCTCTCGTGGGAGCCTCGTGTCCCTTTCGGACTACTTCTTTCTTCCTAAAATTCTTAAATAATCCAAAACCGATAAAAATTGCCATTAGAGTTGTTTTGGAGTCGGTTTACTTACCGTACCACGTACCTATACCTTTTCGGAGTCTGGAATGTTCTAGAAAGTGTCTCTTATGTATTCCTCAGGGGTTATGGTTTCAATAATATTAGTTTCAACATTGATAGGATTACCTGAAATATAATGTTTAATTCTTTAACCGTTTACCACCCTCGGATTTGTGCCTTTGAAGTTGTTGATTTTTATAGCGCCAGAACGATAGACCTCTTCGATAACGTAGGGACCTTCCCATTTTGAGAGAAGTTTTCCTGCAAAAAATCTTAACCGAGAGTTGAACAATAACACATAATTTCCTACGTTAAACTCATGCTTTTGTATCCTCTTATCATGCCAGCGTTTGACTTTTTCTTTGAAAAGCTTGGCATTCTCATATGCTTGGGTTCTCCATTCATCAAGTAAGCTAATATCAAATAACCTTTTCTCACCGGCAAGATTGAAGTCATAATTGAGCTCTTTAATAGCCCAATATGCCTTATGTTCAAGTTCAAGAGGTAAATGACATGCTTTTCCATAAACCATCTTATAAGGAGACATACCCATAGGATTTTTGTATGCAGTTCTATAGGCCCATAATACATCATCAAGTTTTTTGGACCAATTATTTCTAGATCTATTCACAGTCTTAAGCAAAATTAATTTGAGCTCTCTATTGCTCAACTCTACTTGACCACTAGACTGCGGGTGATAAGGAGATGCGATTCTATGATTGACATCATACTTAGCAAGCATCTTACGGAAAGCACCATGAATAAAGTGTGAACCACCATCAGTCATAAGATATCTAGGGACTCCAAACCTCGGAAAAATAACTTCTTTAAGCATTTTAATAGAAGTGTTATGATCAGCACTACTAGTTCGAATAGCTTCTACCCACTTAGTAACGTAATCAACAACAACTAAAGTATGCGCATAACCATCGGAGGCAGGAAAAGGTCCCATATAATCGAAGCCCCAAACATCAAACGGTTCAATAACAAGAGAATAATTCATAGGCATTTCTTGACGTCTACTAATGTTACCTATTCTTTGACATTCATCACAAGATAAGACAAACGTACGAGCATCTTTGAAAAGAGTAGGCCAATAAAAACCAGATTGTAGTACCTTGTGTGCAGTTCTATCTCCAGCGTGGTGTCCTCCATAGGATTCAGAGTGACACTTGCGTAGGATTTGTTCCTATTCATGCTCAGGCACACAACGTCTAATAATACCATCTACTCCTTCTTTATAAAGGCGTGGATCATCCCAGAAGTAATGTCTTAAATCATAAAAGAACTTTTTCTTTTGCTGGTATGTGAAACTAGGCGGCATATATTTAGCAACAACGTAATTAGCATAATCAGCATACCAAGGAGCAGTACGAGAAGCATTGACAACCGCTAATTGTTCATCAGGAAAACTATCATTGATAGGCAGTGGGTCATCAAGAACATTCTCTAACCTAGACAAGTTATGCGCAATGGTTCTCAGCTCCTTTCTATCAATAATATGCAAATCAAATTCTTGGAGCAAGAGGACCCATCTAATGAGTCTAGGCTTAGCATCTTTCTTTTCCATAAGATATTTAATAGCAAAGCATGATCGGTGTGAATAGTAACTTTGGAATCAACAATATAAGGTCTAAACTTATCACATGCAAACACAACTGCTAAGAACTCTTTTTCAAGAGTAGCATAATTTCTCAGGCAGTATCAAGAGTCTTACTAGCATCTTGGATAACATTCAATTTCTTATCGACTCTTTGCCCTAAAACAACACCTACAAACATAATCACTAGCATCGCATATAATTTCAAAAGGTAAATTCCAATCGGTGGCTGAACAATAGGTGCGGTGATCAAGGCTTTCTTAAGTGTTTCAAGTGCTTCCAAACAATCATCATCAAAGACAAAAGGAATATCTTTTGCAATAAATTAGTCGAGGCCTAGAGATTTTAGAAAAGTCCTTAATGAACCTCCTATAAAAGCTGGCATGACCAAGGAAACTTCTTATACCTTTTATGTCCTTGGGACATGGCATCTTTTCAATAGCATCAACTTTGGCCTTATCAACTTCAATACCTCTCTCGGAGATCTTGTGCCCCAAGACAATGCCTTCATTAACCATAAAGTGACACTTTTCCCAATTCAGGACGAGACTAGTGTCTTCGCATCTCTGCAAAACTCGATCAAGGTTGCTCAAACAATCATCAAAAGAGGATCCATAGACGGAGAAGTCATCCATGAATACCTCATAAATATTTTCACAAAAATCAGAGAATATAGCCATCATGCATCTTTGAAAGGTAGCAGGTGCATTACATAAACCAAAAGGCATACGTCTATAAGCAAAAGTACCAAAAGGGTGTCGGGGAAACTGATCCACGAACACCTATGGGACCGGCGGACCGAGCCCCTTTCGGTTCGGCGGGGGGCGGAGATCGCACGAAGAGCAGATCGAGGCGAAGCACACGAGCAGTTTACCCAGCTTCGGAGCTCTCCGGAGAGATAACACTCCTACTGCTGCATGTCTGAGTGTATTGAGTTCTTGCTCGGGAGCGCTGAGTGCTACAGTACACTCTAGCTGCTAACGAGACCGAGTGTGAGTGTTTTTCTGCCTACCAACCTCTCCTTCTACGTTGCGCATGGGCCTCCTTTTATATGCTGAAGGGGTCTCCGACAGGTGGCAACGTAGACAAGGGTAAAAATGGAAAAGGAATGTGGTTGGTACAACTACTTGTACAGTGTATCATACCTAACCCTGACGGCAGGGGACAAAGGCATTAAATGCCTGTCTACATCGCCCAAACAGTGCATAAAGGGACCGTCAGGGACGCCACCGCTTGCCACGATGGCAATCTTGTCAGCGTCGCTAGCCACCGCGCACCGCTGGCCGCACAGCCTCTTGCCACGCGCGCCTGGAAAGGTCCCAGGGCGACACGTTGGTGGATGTGCTGGAGCGCGGGTACAGAGAGGTATTTTGCCGCGGCAAGCGCCTTGCCACGGTCGTTGTCTTGTCGCGTCCGGAAGCTTGTCGCTCACCGGGCCTCGCCGGGACGCGTGGCGCGTCGCGGCAAGTTCCTTGAGATGCCTTGGTTGGCCTTCCCGGCAAGCTCCTCTTGCCGGGGCCTTGTCTCCTTGGCTTAAATGCTTTGGTCATGCCTTGGTTGGCCTTCCCGGCAAGCTCCTCTTGCCGGGGCCTTGTCTCCTTGGCTTGAATACTTTGTTCTTGAATGGCTCCAAAGGAACCACGGAGGACCTTGGCGGTCACCCGGCAAGCCTTGCCGCTGGTGTGCTGAACTGCCCGTGGCACGAGTTCGGGATACTAGGGTACCCCTACTCTAGTACACCGACAGGAGCCCCCGGGCCTAGGCCACACACGGTGCCGAGCGCTGTTGGGCCAGGCCCAAAACAGGGCACGGGCACGCGCGGCCTGGGTTACGCCGTACCTCACTCCGGACCCACCACGCCCTCCACGAACGGCACGCGTCGAATGCGGCATCGTGGGAGAGATCGTGGGTGGTTTCTTTATTCGGGAAGGCGGAACGTCTGCCCCCTCCCTCTTTATAAGCAGGGAAAACAGGGGCAGTCTGCCCATCTCGCCGGTTGCTATCCCAATCACAAAACCTCCGCCGCTCCCCCTTCTTTCCAAAGCTGAAAGAGAGCAGCGCTCCGCCCCCATCGCCACCAAAGATCACCAACGCCGATCTCCCCACCACCTCCGCCATGGCTCAAAGCCGACAAGGGAAGGTCGTGAAGTCGGCCGAGGCGCAGCGCTCATGGCGCTGCGAAGGAGCGGTAACCTTCCCCTCAGCTCGCCCTTGAAGGATCTGAGGGAGTACTACTACATCTTCTGGTCGACGGAGACGCGAGCGCATCCGAGCACGAAGGTACTCGCAGCTGCCGCTTCAGAACTGGCTCCGAATGGATATCCCTTCTTCACGTTGTTCTTCTACTGCGGGCTCTGGCCGCCTTTCTCTGAATTTTTCTGTGATATCATGAACACCTACGGGTTCCGCCTCCTTGACTTCACCCCCAATGCCGTTCTGACAATGGCAGTTTTCGCACATCTCTGCGAAAAATTTGTCGGAGTCTATCCAAACGTAGCTCTTTTCCGCCACTTCTTTATGCCCCGAGTTGAGAGAGGGAGCCTCTTTCCGGCGGAATCGCTTGGATCTCGAGAACCGGCAAGAAAGAAGCTTATCTGGAGGGAGAGCTCCGCAGCAAGTGGGATGAATGGAGAGCAGACTGGTGCTGGATTGTCGAGGAGAACCGCAGCCGTTTACCATGGCGCCAAACCCGATGAGTGCGTGGCAACGATTGGAGCAGCGTGGCCCCGGAAGATGCTAGGCTGAAGATTGCCGACACCCGGATCCTACGCCTTAGGCTTGCCGGGCTCACTGTAGGCGCCGTTGGCGCGGATTTTCTTCGCCGCCGACGCTTCGCAGCGGAGAGGAGGAGACCCGCCTGGGAGTTCCAGAATGCGGCGGATATCATGAGGCTGCGCCCGGGCCTCAACTTCAACTTCACTGTCCTGGAATTGGACGCGATGCTCCTGGAACTATTCAAGCACGATTCTGAACATCCCGGAGCATTCAGGTTGCCGAGGAGTGTCGTTCCGCTGTGCAACAACTCCTAGCTCGACCGCATCCGTGCAATGATGCCGCTGTGCGACTCGCATGGAATTGTCCCAACCTGGCAAGAACCTGCAGATGACGTCGTGCAGGAGTTCTTCGACGGCCTGGTAGAAGTGCCGGTCCGCCCCGATGAACAGAAGAGCCTCACCCGCGACACCACCGATGATGAGATGCGGCGCATCGCCACCAGGCTGGAAGAGGCGGCAGCAGCCGCTGCCGCGGGCGAGTTCGGATTCACCGTGGAGGAGGCAGAGGCAGCAGAGGCGGCAAGCCTTATCGAGCGAGAGGAGCTTGCCGGCGAGGAAGAGCTTATCGGGCCTGAAGCTGAGTCGAGCGAGCCCGCCGAGGGCGCGAGCGACTCGTTGAAGATCGACTCCTCCTCCTTCTCCCCTCCAGACAGCTCGCCGCAAGCGGAGCCCCCAGCTCCACCAAGAAGGTGTCTCCGCAAGGCCGGGGAAGTAGCGGGGCGGCAAACGGGTCAACAGCCGCCCGGCACACATGCCTTCTCCACCGCAGCAAGCATCTTGTTGCTGGGAGCACCTCACGCTGCTGCGGCAATCGGAGCGGGCCCTCCGGACCACCGCTCTGCTCCCCGCCAAGCGGCCAAGGAACCTACTCCTCCGCCTCGTCGCGCCGAAGGTGGGCGGACTTCACCTCTCCGCGCAGCTCCGGCGAAGAAGAGGAAGAGTAAGATACTTTGCTGTACTTGTAGTTCTTTAATTCTTGTTGTTTTGTCTTGTATCTGATTTGCTTCACTGAACCCATTCCTTTTCGTGACGCTGGCCCGTAGAGCGTCGAAGAGAGCCAAGGTCCCGTGATTGTCATCGTGGGCGAACCCACCGCGACAGCAGGAGGCGTGTCCGAGACCACCTTGCGGACCCGCAACCCTTCCTCAAAGCAGCCCCAGTAACGCCCCCAGCGTAAGTATATGGTTTACTTCCTGCTGTTAGGCGTGCATGGGTGCTCCCTTTTTTTTTGCTGATATCTGACTGTGTGTTTGTGTAGAAGCAGAGCAGCCTCACCAGGAGTGCCCGGAAGCCGCTCACGAAATGCCATCTGCTTCGACTACACCGCTAAGGGAGGATTCCCCGGCAAGGGAGCGTTCTCCGGCAAGGGAGACTTCTCCGGCAAGGGACAGTTCTCCGGCAAGGGATAGCACCAGCGACCCTCCGGTGGTTGAGACCACGACTGCAGATCCTAGTACAGGTAACTCTCTTGCTTGAAAACTTCCCTTGTGTTCTTCTTCTTCTGATTTTCTTTTTGGATATTTGCTTGACTTTTCTTTCTTTTTCGGTCGTCAGATCCATCTGCCACGGAGCCGATGGAAACCGAGGTCGCCGGCGAGGAGAACGTGCGCGGCGATACCGACGACGCCGCTGTCATCGAAGAAGAAGCCGGCGCTGATGATCCCGCCGGCGAAGAGGCCACCAAAGCTGCCGCCGCAGAAGCCGGGCGAGGTCCGGCGATCGCCCGACGGCCCCGAGGCTGCAGGAGCGCCAGCGCTTCGCCGACCGCCGATCCCTCCGCCGCTGCTGCAGCGTCCAGTTCGAGAGCCCCAGCCAGCGCCTATTTGAAGGCCGGGCGATGGCGTCTTCATCAAGCTCCCTAGGCGCCGAGCTCCGTGGCGCCGATTGAAGGAGAAATCTTGATGAAGAGTTGCTCGCCTCTTTTGACGCTGGTCGACGCGCCGAGCAGCAGCAGCGGCGAGCCTGAGGAGGAGCAGCTGCTGCGGAAGCTGCTGTCGCTCTACCGCGCTCGACATGCCAAGATGGTATCCCGAGAAGCGGTTGTCGCGAAGGCGGGAGCAGACATCGAGAAGCGCGCGGAGGAGCTCCGGGGCCTCAACCAGGAAGCTCTCCGATCCCTGGCAAAGGAGCGGGAGCAACTCATCGAGGAGCGTAAAGCCTTCCTCCTCGAGAAGGCTGAAGTTGAAGAGCAACAGCGGCTTGCTGCCGAGAAGCTATCTGCGCAGGAAGGCGAGTTGGCGCAGTGGAAGGTTAACCTTGACAGCCACGAGGAGGATCTTGCCGCGCGCGAGCAAACATTCGGCGGGGCTCTCAAGGTAGCAGAGGATGTTGCCGCAGCTGCCGAGGCCGCCAAGAAGGAGCTGGAGACGAAGGTGGCGCAGCTGGAGGCCGGTCTCAAGGTGAGCGGCGAGGAGCTTGCTGCGCTCAAGCGTGAGCGCGAGAAGGACGCCTACACCCTTGGCGAACTGCAGGGTCGTCTCGCCGAGAGGGGCAAGGAGCTTAGCGCCGCCAAGGACTCCAACGCAGATCTTGAGTTGAAGCTGGCTACTTTGACCGAGACGCTGGACGGCGCCAGGGAGTAGGAGGTGGCCTTGAAGGAGAAGATCAAGGCCGACGAGGCTGTTTGGCGAGTCTTCTTGCCGCCTGAACACCTTTAGGGAGAATGTGGAGCACTGGACCGAGGGTCTCTTGGATGTTGCCGCAGCCATCGACGGGAGCCGGGCGCACTGGGATGGATGATCTCGGGTATTCCTCCGATGAGCACCTCCAACCCAGCGCCAAGCTCAGCTTGTTCTTCAAAGGCGTGGCGACGGCCCTCCAACAACTCCGGGAGAAGATCCCAAAGCAGCTGGCCGATGAGTCGCGCATGATCTGCGCGGGAGCTCTTCAAAAGGTGCTGGTGAAGGTGGCCTTCCGCAACCCAGGCCTCAACCTCACCAACGTCCTCAAGACCTTGCCGCCGGACGCTGATGTGGAAGCGCTCAAGACCCTTATCGCACCCATTGTGGACAAGGTGAGCGGAATCAAGAGGGTTGAGGGCGATCGCGTAGATTAGGCCGCCTGTCTTCTCTTTTTCTTGTCGCTGCTGGTCATGTTATGAGAACAATCTGTTAGAGCTGCGACAAGCTATCTTGTAATATGACTCTACTTCGGGTAGTGATTGCTATGTTATTTCCTTTACTTGATTCCTTCCTTTGTATGTTTTGCCCTCGCTTTTAGGGAACTTGTCGTGTGAGCACCCTAGCATGAAGGCCGAGTCGGACGTCGGCAGCTTCTTTGGCGGTGCCGCTACCGACAAGAAACCTTGTCGCAACTAGTCGCAGCTCACTTAAGTTGTTGAGCGGACTCGAAACAAAGTAAGGGCGCAACTAGCTATGAGTTGGTTCCTCCGCGCACAGGTTTTCCATACAAAGCACGGTCGTTCGAGGAAGATAACTTAAAATTTTTAAAACTGATTGCTCAAACTTTAGCAACTTAGCTTTTCTGTCGTTTGCTTCCCGGTAAGGCGAAACTTCCTCGAGCGACGCTTGGTCCACACCATTATCTTCTCCTTTCCCCCCGGCAAACTTGTGGGCGAGGGAACCTTCCTTTCTTTGAGAAAGAGAAAGAAGAGAAAATAAAGATATGGAGCCTTACGGCTCGTTATTGCTTACCGGGGTTAGGCGCTGCACAAAGTGTCAGATAATGCATGCGAATAAAAGTAGAAAGCATGAAATTGACAAGATGTGCGGAGCACATGAGCTTTACTTATGCACGGGGTCTGCGCCCGGCTTTGTACAAAGGATTACATGCAACATCGGCAAGACTTGTACAAAAGGTGGTTGCCGGAACAGGTTCCGGCAACCGCGCCCTTCGGGTGAAACTTACGAAGATGCTCAATGTTTTCCAGGAGTTGCTCACCGGAATGCCATCTTCGGTCTCAAGGCGGACAGCGCCAGGCCTAGTGACTCGTTTCAGCCGGTAAGGGCCTTCCCACTTCGGGTCAACTTGATGGAATTCTTGGCGGACTGAACGCGCCGAAGAACAAGGTCGCCTTCCTCGAGACTTGGCATTAACTGCGGCTATGGTAGCGGCGCAAAGCTTGCTTGTATCGAGCAGCTCGTCTGACAGCCTCAAGACGGTCCTCCTCAAGGAGCAGCGCGTCATCTTGTCGCAACTGCTCTTGCTCAAGCTCATCATAAGCGAGCACTTTGAGGTGACCCGTATCACGAGTTCCGTGGGGAGAACTGCCTCGCTCCATAGACTAGGCGAAGGTGTCGGCGATGGCTCGATTTGGCGTCGTCTGATCGACCAAAGAACCACCGATAGCTCCTCAATCCAGCTTCTTTCCGCACTTGTGCAGCTTTGTCGAAAGTCCTGGTCTTGAGCCCGCGCAGCACTTCAGATTCGCCTCTCCGCTTGACCGTTACTTCTCGGATGAGCAACGAAGCGAAGCAGACCTTGGCGCCAAGATCTTGGGCGTATTGCATGAAGGTGCGGCTCGTGAATGCGTGCGTTGTCGGTGATGATCCTGTTAGGGATCCCAAACGGCAAACAATCGACCAAGAACTTGATGCTGATCGTCTTGTCACCTTCCTCATCGCTTCCACTTCCGCCACTTTGCGAACTTGTCGATTGCAACGTATAAGTACTCAAAGCCCCGACAGCTCGGGAAAGGGGCCGAGGATGTCGAGCCCCGCACGAAAATGGCGAGGATAAAGGGATCGTCACGGAGAGCTTGAGCTGGCTGGTGTATCTGCTTGGAATGGAACCGCACGCTTCACACTTGGTTACTTGTGCGGTTGCATCACGGAGGGCTGTCGGCCAAAGAAACCTTGCCGGAACGCTTTGCGGCAAGTGCTCTTCGCCAATGTGGTGACCACATATGCCTCCATGTATCTCTCGCCAACAGCTTTTGTCCGTCTTCCCGTGAATACACTTCAATTTCACGCATTTGAATCTTCTTCTGTATAGCGTGTTGTCGACAAACTGGTACATACTTGACTGCCGGGCTACTCTTTCCGCTTCTTCTTGCTCTTCGGGAAGTTCTCCGTCTCAAGGAAGCGGACAATCTGTTGTGCCCATCTTTGGAGCTTGCGGCTCGACAACAAGGACTAAAGGCACATCTGCTGCTGCGGAACATCCGCTTCTCGGCGAGAACATGCGGCTCAGCCGAGCTTGACGTTCCCGGCAAGCTTGCCGAACAAAACTTGTCGGGGCGTCTCGCTTCAACGGAACAAACCCTAGGGTTTGCCGGAGCAGACTGCTCCTCAGCACCCTTGGTGTTGATCTTGAAGACCTTCTTGGCGGTGGCTTCGGGGAGCTCTGCCGGAAAATAGTCACCAGAAATCAACTTCCTATTCTTGTTATGTCCAGTTGATGGCGTTACAGACGGTTGAGTCGGTTTGAGCGCAAAGATCCCTGGTTCCATTGTAGCTTAAGTCGGCGCACTTTGACAGCCATCGGCAATGTCGCTCGAGCTCTTGGAACCTTTTCCATCTCAGAGGCCGTCAAAGTGCTCTTCTAGCTTTCTCACTTCATCAACGTAAGCTTCCATCAACGGACTCGATAATTCTTGTTTACTTGGCGGACGACAAGTGTGAGTCACCCCGACAATAAGCTTCTTGATCCCAAGGTCTCTGCGATCTCGAGACCGCAAGCAAACCTTCATACTCTGCAGTATTGTTTGTTGCTTGCTCCTTGGGAAAGTGCATCCGGACTACGTACTTGAGGTGCTCTCCGGTGGGTGCAATAAGTAGCACGCCAAGACGGCGCCTTGCAGCGAGAAGGCACCATCAAAGTACATCAGCCACTCTTTGCTTGCTTCCTTGACGGGATGCTCGTTTCGAATTTCTTCATCTTGTGTTGGCGTCCATTCTGCTATGAACTCCGCCAATGCTCGCTTTGGATAGTTGAAGTGCTCTCAAACTTGAGGCCAAAGCTTGACAGTTCCAAAGCCCACTCGACAATCCTGCCTGCTTGCTTCGGATTTTGCAAGATCCTCTTCAGCGGAAAACGAGTGACGATCGTAATCTCATGTGCTTGGAAGTAATGGCGCAGCTTTCTCGAGGCCATGAGAAGGCCGAAAGCAATTTCTGCACACCGAGTACCTTGACCTAGCCCCCTGCAGAAGGGAACTGACAAAGTAAACTGGGCGCTGCACCATTCTTTTCTGCATCTTCTCACACGCCTGCGCAGATCCATCTTTGTCGGGACTAGAGCTTGCCGGTGAAGTCCCTTGCTTGTCGCTGGATGCATCTGCCGTGGTTGCTGGCTCATCATCCGCCTCCCTCTCCGCTACTAACGCAACACTAACCACTTGATTGGTTGCCGCTATATATAGCAGCAACTTTTCTTGTGGCTTAGGTGCGACAAGTGTTGGAGTGGAGGACAGGTATCTCTTTAAGTCCTGCAGTGCAGCCTCCGCTTCCGGAGTCCATTTCATTGGACCTGCCTTTTTCAATATTTTGAAAAATGGCAGGGCGCGCTCAGCAGACCTAGAGATAAACCTGCTGAGAGCAGCTACGCAACCGGCAAGTCTTCGTACATCCTTGACGCGCTTTGGTGCTTCAATCTGCTCAATGGCCTTGATCTTGTCGGGATTGGCTTCAATTCCCCGCTGAGACACGAAGAACCCGAGAAGCTTGCCGGAGGGGACTCCAAACACACACTTCTCGGGGTTGAGCTTGAGGTTGATCTTGCACAGATTTGCAAAGGTTTCGTCTAAATCTTGAATCAGAGTCGCCTTGTCCTTGCTCTTAACCACTATGTCATCCATGTAGGCTTCCACATTTCTATGTATTTGCGGCTCAAAAGCGTCATGGACTACCCTTGCAAATGTTGAACCAGCATTCTTTAAACCGAAAGGCATCCGTGACAAACAGAGGGTGCCACATGGGGTGATGAATGCGGTCTTCTCCTCATCCTCTTCTGCCATGAAGATCTGATGGTATCCTGAGTATGCATCAAGAAATGAAAGCAAGTCACATCCGGCCGTGGAGTCAACAATCTGGTCAATGCGCGGCAAGGGAAATGGGTCTTTGGGACAAGCTTTATTGACATCGGTAAAGTCGATCTGAGCCTCCATTTCCGTTTGCCTTGCGCACGACTACTGGGTTGGCCAACCACGTAGGATGGAGCACTCCTCTGACAAGGCCTGCTGCTTCCAATTTCTTGATTTCTTCTGCGATGAATTCTTGGCGCTCCACTGCCTGCTTCCTGACTTTCTGCTTGACGGGCTGCGCGCGAGGACAGATGGCAAGATGGTGCTCGATTACTTTCACAGGAACATCGGGGATGTCGGGCGGTTGCCATGCAAATCGTCGGCGTTACCCCGAGGAAAACGAGCGCTTTTCCTATTAAGGGTCGAGAGTGGCGATGGTGAAGGTACCACCGGTGCCATCCTCCTTGGCGGACACCTTCTTGGTCTCTGGTGGAGCTGCCATTGTCTTCTTACTCTTGCGGTGGAGCTCGATGGTGCATCCTCGGCGGTAGCGCAGCACTCCAAGAGGTGCGCTTGCCGAGTGGGCATCGAAACTCTTGCGGACTTGGTCTTCTTCTTCGCCCGGGAGCTTCATCGGCAAGTGACTTGCGATCTGTTGCGGCTGCTGCTTCCCGGTAAATCTTGTCGGCGCAGATAAGAGCATCCTTCTTGTCGCCAGGACGGAGATGGCGCTCATCGGGCTGGCATCTTGACATGTTGTATGCATAATGAGAGGCTGCCATGAATTTGGCGAGTGCCGGACGGCCGAGTATCCCATTGTAAGGCAATGGAAAGTCGACAACGTCAAAAGTGACCCTCTCGATCCGAAGTTCAACTCGCTGCCAAATGTCACTGGCAACGTGATCTTTCCCTTCGGCTTGCTCCTTCCCGGATTGATTCCTTGGAATGTGCTGGTCTCTTCGAGCTCTCCATCAGGGATCTGGAGTTTCTGGATTACCGCGGAGGAGATCAGGTTCAAGCCGGCCCCGCCGTCAACTAGCATATTAGTGACCTTGAGGTTGCGGATAGTTGGTGAAACCAACATCGGCAAGCACCGACCGCAGATTATGCGATCGGGTGGTCCTCAATATCAAAGATGATAGGCGTCTTTGGACCACTTGAGGCTGCGTGACTCGGCGGGTGGTTCTACGCATTGACTTCCGCACCTTTGCTTGAGCTGGCGGTGTGAAGTATCGAGAAGCACCGCCGTCAGCGCACAGGACCTCGTGGCTTCTGAAACTCCTGCTCATCGGTCACGTCATCATCCATATCTTCATCGTCGTCGTCATCTTCATCCTTGTCGCGGCCGCGGGGAGGTCTGTCTCCTTGCCGCTGCTTGGCCTTGCCGCGGCGTCCTCCTCGGCCGGGGCGTTTCTTGCTGGTTCCTCCAGCACCTTCCTGGGCCTTCTCCTTGTCGCGCCACTCGTATTCAGCCTTTTGCTGCTCAACAAGCTGCTCGACCTTTTTGCAACTTTGGAGGTCATGGCCCTTGGTGCGGTGGATCTTGCAGTACTGCTTGTTGGTGCCGTCCTGCTTGTCGGCGACCGCCACAGCCTGGTAGTTGGTGCCTGCGGCAATCTCCTTGCCGGAGCTACCAGCTTTGGCTTTCTTGGCGCCACCTCCGTTGCCGGACTGCTCAACGACTAGCACATCTTTGCCTTTCTTCTTCCTGTTGTTCCGCCGCCGGTTTTTCTTTGCCGGGCAGCTTCCTCACTATCGAGATCCTCCCGCTTCAGATTCTCTCCGGGAGTTTCCTCCTTCCTCAACGACGCACACTTGTCGGCCAGGCATATAGCTCATCGACGTCTCGATCTTGCACATCGCCATCTCCTCCGCATCCTGCGGTTTCGCGCGCTCGATGGAGCGCGCTGATTACAGTGGCGGGGTGGACATCTGAGATGTTGTCTTTGTCTGTGGCTGAATCTCTGAATGTACTTGTGCAGGGGCTCTCCTTCCTTATGGGCGAGCAGATGAAGGTCGCTCTCTTGGCCATGAGGCTTTTGGCCGCCTGTAAAGGCGCCGACAAACTGATGGCATAGATCTGCCCAGGAGGATATGGAGTTGTCCGGCAAGTGCATGAGCCAGGATCTGACATTGGGCTTGAGTACCAGCGGGAAGTAGTTGGCCAGGATCTTGTCGTCTCGCCCCCCGGCAGCTTGCACCGCGATGGTGTAGATGCTGAGGAACTCCGACGGATGCGACTTGCCGTCGTACTTCTCAATGCGTCGGCTTGAAAGTGTTCGTCTTTGGGCCATTTGGACTTGCCGCAACTCACGAGTGAACGCAGGGCAACCTACAGCGTCGGCAAGTCGCTGGTTCCCCGGTGCATGCATGTCGACAGGGGCCCAGCCGCTGGTCTGATTGACGCCGCTTCTCTTGGCGCTCGATCACGAGTTCGGCGTCTTCTTCTTGTCGTTCGTGAAGAACTTGGCGCTGATCGCGACGAGCTCGTGGATCTGATGATGCGGTGGAGTCGCTGTCGAGGTGGATCCGGCGAGTCGGCGATCTTGGCCTTCGGGGCGGAGAGTGCATGGTGGTTGCACCCCCACCGGTTTCGTCGCCATCAGCTCGTGCTTGGCAGTCCTGCGCGGCAGCGATGTACTCGGCTGCCGCGAGTGTCGCCGTTAGCAAAGCCGATGAGACTCGAATGGTGGCCCTCCATTCATCGATCTTGTCTGCCGTTGGAGGGTAATCCGGAGCGATTGAGCTCGCGCCAAAGCTTCGCTGGAGTGGCGGCGGCGATGGCGAACGGCGCGAGGAGCGGGATATGCTCGGACTTCTAACTATGTTAGAAGGAGCAGTATCCCGTCCAGGCGACCGTGCCTTGCTCGTGCCAGCATGTTGGCGTGCATGCTGGTCTTGAGCACCCCAAAATCCACCAGCTCGATCTTGGTCCAACGAACGTATGGCACTATGAATACCATGACGCTGTCGGTCCCGCGCCTCCTGAGATGGGCGCGGTGCATGTACGGACGCCGAGGTCTGCGCAGCCTTGTCCTTGGACCTGGCAGCACCGTGGGCTCCCTCGTCGATGCCTGTTCTTCCGCCGGCATCTACCCCACCACCCGTTTGCTCCGGTGGTGGTGGGTTCAACGTGGACGGAACTGCTGCTGCCGAAGCCTTCTTCTTCGGTGGCATGTTGATGAAGAAGATGAAGATCTAGCTCGTGTGAACGCCGGATCAGGTTCACACAACCTCGACGCCCCCTACCTGGCGCGCCAAAGATGTCGGGAAGCTGATCCACGAACACCTATGGGACGGCGGACCGAGCCCCTTCGGTTCGGCGGCGGCGGAGATCGCCGCGAAGAGCAGATCGAGGTGAAGCACACGAGCAGTTTACCCAGCCGGAGCTCTCCGGAGATAACACTCCTACTGCTGCATGTCCGAGTGTATTGAGTTCTTGCTCGAGCGCTGAGTGCTACAAAGACACTCTAGCTGCTAACGAGACCGAGTGTGAGTGTTTTTCTGCCTTCCAACCTCTCCTTCTACGTTGCGCATGGGCCTCCTTTTATATGCTGAAGGGGTCTCCGACAGGTAGCAACGTAGACAAGGGTAAAAATGGAAAAGGAATGCGGTTGGTACAACTACTTGTACAGTGTATCATACCTAACCCTGACGGCAGGGGACAAAGGCATTAAATGCCTGTCTACGTCGCCCAAACAGTGCATAAAGGGACCGTCAGGGACGCCACCGCTTGCCACGATGGCAATCTTGTCAGCGTCGCTAGCAACCAGCACACGACCGCGCCACACCTCTTGCCACGCTTGCTACTGAAAGGTCCCATGGCGACATGTTGGTGGATGTGCTGGAGCACGGGTACAGAGAGGTATTTTGCCACGGCAAGCGCCTTGCCGCGGTCGTTGTCTTGTCGCGTCCGGAAGCTTGTCGCTCACCGGGCCTCGCCAGGACGCGTGGCGCGTCGCGGAAAGTTCCTTGAGATGCCTTGGTTGGCCTTCCCGGCAAGCTTCTCTTGTCGAGGCCTTGTCTCCTTGGCGTAAATGCTTTGGTCATGCCTTGGTTGGCCTTCCCGGCAAGCTCCTCTTGCCGGGGCCTTGTCTCCTTGGCTTGAATACTTTGTTCTTGAATGGCTCCAAAGGAACCACGGAGGACCTTGGCGGTCACCTGGCAAGCCTTGCCGCGGGGTGCTGCAACTGCCCGTGCACGAGTTCGGGATACTAGGGTACCCCTACTCTAGTACACTGACAAAGGGTAAGTAAAAGTAGTTTTAGATTGATCCTTTGCTGACACAGGTATTTGAGAGAAGCCAGAATAACCATCTAGAAAGCAAAAATGTGTGTGTTTGGATAGCCTTTCTAGCATTTGATCAATAAAAGGTAAAGGGAATGATCTTTCTTAGAAGCTTTATTTAACTTACGAAAATCAATTACCATCCTATAACCTGTAATAATTCTTTGCAGGATCAATTCATCTTTATCATTAGGAACAACGGTAATACCTCCCTTTTTAGGGACACAATGGACGGGGCTTACCCATTCACTGTCAGCAACGGGATAAATAATACCTGCCTCAAGGAGCTTTAGAATCTCCTTTCTTACCACTTCCTTAATTTTGGGATTTAATCGTCTTTGAGGATCTCTAACTGGTTTGGCATCTTTCTCCACTGAAATTTTGTGTTGACATAATGTGGGACTAATGCCCTTAAGATCATCTAGAGTATATCCAATAGCAGCTCGGTGCTTCTTCAGAGTTTTCAATAATCTTTCTTCTTCTTTCTCTGAAAGGTTAGCACTAATAATAACAGGATATATTTCTTTTCATCAAGATAAGCATACTTAAGATTATCGTAAAGGTTTGAGTTCAAACACGGGATCACCCTTGGGTGGAGGGGGATCCCCAAGAATTTCAACGGGAAGGTTATGTTTCAGCACAGGTTCTTGTTTAAGGAACACTTCATCTATTTATTCCCTTTCCTTCATAAACATATCGTTTTCATGGTCTAGCAAATATTGTTCTAATGGATCAGTTGGAGGAACAGCAATGGAAGCAAGACCAATAATATCATCCTTACTAGGTGGTTCCCTTTCACGAGGTAGTCTACTAAACTTAGCAAAATTGAACTCATGAGACATACCATCTATGCCAATAGTGACGATATTCTTTTTACAATTAATCTTAGCACTAGCAGTATTCAAGAAAGGTCTACCAAAAATAATGGGACAAAAATCATCTTGTAGGGAAGCAAGAACAAGAAAATCAGCAGGGTATTTAATCTTCCCACACAAGACTTCAACATCTCTAACAATCCCAATAGGTTTAATGGTGTCCCTATTAGCAAGCTTAATAGTAACATCAATGTCTTCTAATTCAATAGGTGCAATATCGTGCATAATTTATTTATAAAGATCATAAGGTATCGCACTAGCACTAGCACCCATATCACATAAGCCATGATAACAATGATCTCCTATTTTAACAGAAATAACATGCATGCCTACGACAGTCTCGTGTCTTAGTATCGTGTCTAGCAATATTAGCGCCTCACCCAAGAAAGAAATAACATGCCCATCTAAGTCCTCATCCAAGAGATCTTTAACCATAGCAATACTAGGTTCAACATTAATTTGCTCAGGAGGTGTATAAGTCCTAGTATTACTCTTACGAACAACAGTCGAAGCTTTAGCATGATCTTTTATCATAATAGGAAAAGGAGGTTTTTCAACATAAGCAGTAGGAACAATAGAACCACTATAGGTAATAGTCTTTTCTTCGACTGTAATAGGTGCAACTACTTTCACTTCAATAGGAGGATTATATTTAAACCACTTCTCTTTAGGGAGATCAATGTGAGTAGCAAAAGATTCACAGAAAGTAGCTACTATCTCAGAGTCAAGTCCATACTTAGCGCTAAATACACGAAAAGCATCGGTATCCATAAAAGATTTAACACATTCGAACTTAGGTGTCATACCTGACTCCTTACCATCGTCGGAACCCCAATCTTCAGAGTTGCGTTTAATTCTTTCCAATAAGTCCCATTTGAAATTAATAGTCTTCAGCATATAAGAACCAGCACAGGAAGTATCGAGCAGGTTGCGATTATCAAGAGAAAGCCGAGCACAAAAATTCTGAATAATCATTTCCCGAGAGAGCTCATGATTGGGGCATGAATATAACATTGACTTAAGCCTCCCCCAAGCTTGAGCGATGCTTTCTCCTTCGCGAGGCCAGGAATTATATATGTAATTACGATCACGATGAACAAGACGCATAGGATAGAACTTCTGGTGAAATTCCAACTTCAATCGCATATAATTCCAAGATCCCGTATCATCACATAGCCTATACCATGTCAATGCATCTCCCTTCAAAGGTAAAGGGAAGACCTTCCTTTTAACAACATCATAGGGAATACCTGCAAGCTTAAATAATCCACAAACTTCATCCACAAAGATAAGGTGTAAGTCGGGATGCAATGTTCCGTCTCCTGCAAAAGGATTAGCTAGCAGTTTTTCTATCATACCCGAAGGAATCTCAAAGTGAATATTTTCATAAAGTTCAGTAGGTTGAGGAGAATCTCTTTGCTCTTCTGGTTGGGGAGAAGATACCCCAAACAGGCCCCTCAAAGGATTAGTTTCCATAGTGACAAGTAACAGAAAATTTCAGCACACTATATAAATGTTTCCTTACCAAGTTCCACTCACCAAGAGCGCTACGCTCCCCGGTAACAGCGCCAGAAAAGAGTCTTAATGACCCACAAGTATAGGGGATCTATCGTAGTCCTTTCGATAAGTAAGAGTGTCGAACCCAACGAGGAGCAGAAGGAAATGATAAGCAGTTTTCAGTCAGGTTTTCTCTGCAAGCACTGAAATAGTAGGTGATAGATAGTTTTGTGATAAGATAAATAGTAATGAGCAAAAAGTAAATAAAGTGCAGCAAGGTGGCCCAATCCTTTGTATAGCAAAGGATAAGCCTGGACAAATTCTAATAATGAAGAATGAGCTCCCGAGGACACATTGGGAATTATCGTCAAGCTAGTTTTCATCACGTTCATAAGATTCACGTTCGGTACTTTGATAATTTGATATGTGGGTGGACCGGTACTTGGGTATTGTCCTAACTTGGACAAGCATCCCACTTATGATTAACCCCTATTGCAAGCATCCGCAACTACAAAAGGAGTATTAAGGTAAACCTAACCACATCATTAAACATATGGGTCCATATCAGCCCTAACGAAACAACGCATAAACTAGGGTTTAAGCTTCATCACTCTAGCAACCCATCATCTACTTATTACTTCCCTATGCCTTCCTCTAGGCCCAAATAATGGTGAAGTGTCATGTAGTCGATATTCACATAACACCACTAGAGGAAAGACAACATACATCTCATCAAAATATCGAACGAATACCAAATTCACATGACTACTAATAGCAAGACTTCACCCATGTCCTCAGGAACAAACGTAACTACTCACAAAGCATATTCATGTTCATAATCAGAGGAGTAATAATATGCATAAAGGATCTGAACATATGATCTTCCACCAAGTAAACCAACTAGCATCAACTACAAGGAGTAATCAACACTACTAGCAACCCACAGGTACCAATTTGTGGTTTTGATACAAGATTGGATACAAGAGATGAACTAGGGTTTTGAGAGGAGATGGTGCTGGTGAAGATGTTGATGGAGATTGTCCCCCTCTCGATGAGAGGATCGTTGGTGATGACGTTGGTGATGATTTCCCCCTCCCGGAGGGATGTGTCCCCGGCAGAACAGCTCCGCCAGAGCCCTAGATTGATTCCGCCAAGGTTCCGCCTCGTGGCGGCGGAGTTTCGTCTCGTAAGCTTGCCCACAATTTTTTCCAGGGTAAAAGTGATGATATATCAGAAGATGGACGCCGGAGGCCCACCAGGCGGCCCGGGAGATAGGGGGTCGCGCCCTCCTGTCTCCTGGATAGGGCGTGGGCCCCCTGGCCTATTTCTTTTGCTCATAAATTCTTTAATAAATCCAAAAAGTTGTTTCATGGAGTTTCAGGGCTTTTGGAGTTGTGCAGAATAGGTTTCCAACGTTTGCTCCTTTTCCAGCCAGAATTCCAGCTGCCGGCATTCCCCCTCTTCATGGTAGACCTTGTAAAATAAGAGAGAATAGCCATAAGTATTAAGATATAATGTGTAATAACAGCCCATAATGCAATAAATATTGATATAAAAGCATGATGCAAAATGGACGTATCAGGGATCTCATCGATGAACTCTTTCGTGGCCATTGGATGTGATGTAACAGTGTTTGTCCCAAGGTCCTTTGCTCATCAAAGTCTGCTAGGGCATTCTTCATGGCAAATTCATTGAATCCGAGCTTTACTTCAGTCACGTAGCACTTCACACAGCCCGACTTCAATGGCACATTGTCCAAGAAGAGGACATCTTCCAAGAAGGGTGGGCAAACCCAGGTTGTTGCACATTTTAATGTACCTTCATAATGTGTAAGCACGCCCTTCAGTCTGTCTTTCATTTCATATAGATCAGATATAGCATCATCACGAGCTGATGTAGTCTCAGTGTCGCTGGGGTCAGCTGATGCACAGCTACTCTTGTGCAGTGTTGTCGCGCAATAAGCAGCATCCTCCATGCCCGCCTCCCCTCCCATCTGCTGGCTATCTGTCAGTGTTAGAGTCTCCTCAACATCCTTTCGAACATCTGCTGGCTATCTGTCAGTGTTAGAGTCTTCTGCATCATCATTTACTCCTCAACATCCTTTCGAACATCCGGATAAATCTCCTTCTTCAACCTTTCATACAATGCATTCTGCTTCATTTCACTCCTCGCTTTTTTCATGCTGATTCTCTCTTCTTTGCTGAGTGTGAGAGCCCTCTTGTGCGGGACATTAACACCTATACCCCTTGCATGGTCAGGGGGCTCTTTTGTTTCCAGAGCAATGGACAGAATGTCACATGGCCCTGAGTTCCTGTAGAACCTTCCAGGGATCTTGAAAGCCTCTAACATCACTTCATACAGTTTGGCATCACGTGCATTTTCAAAGTAATAAGTTCCATCATCACGCCTCTTTGCACGTGCTCGCAAGTAGTCTCTGGCGCGTTCGCCCCTGATTTCACTAAAGGACGGATTCCCACCCGCCGCTACAGCTTCTTTGTCCTCCTGTTCCCATATCAGTTTCATGCCGTAGTATCCTGCCACACCCATACGGTGGGGGTGTATGTTCTTCTTCTAAAGTTCCGATTGCTTGAAAGTCTTCTCAGCAAACTCTTTAGTTGCCCTGACCCTTTTGAATTCTTCCCAGTTTGCCTTTGTAATTTGGGGGTATGTGGGGATTGGGTCCTTGCCTTCACTCAAGTACTTCTTGTACAACACGTGCTTCCAGTTTCTCCAAGCATCCCTAGCCTTCTTCAGTGCAGCATGTTCCTCCTGCATTCTCCACTGCTCTGGAACGTTGAAGTGATCCATGATCTCCTGGACTATCCTTCGCCGTGTTTCTGTGTCAGCCTTCCGAAAACCCGGCACATTAATGTTGAGCCTTGCCCTGCCAACAAATCCACACACACTCCTGAACCTCATGTGTGCTTTATCTGGTTTAGTTGGAGCCCAAGACTTTAAATCAATTTTAGTTACTTCATATACACCTTTAGGATGGTGTGTGGGCTTCCTTGGAGCGTTCCTCCGTGTCCTGACCGGAAGGGTAATTGCTGCAGCTCTATCCCGTTCAAGACTACTTGATCCCTCACAATCTGCTAAAGACCTAGGGTTGTCCGAATCAGATGAAGATACATGGCCTGAAGCATGAGTGTTGTCGCTGCTACTCGGCATCTACAGAGAACACATGCAAAACTCAGGAAAGGAGGATAAGCATAAAACTAACAACTTGGTATCAAGCTTTCTAAACATGCCATGCAATAATTTAGAAAATGTACGGCTAATTTGTTAAGTTTGTGTGACTCAGGCGCCTGCGATCTGTAAATAGGTAGTAACTTATAGTGGAACAAATACAACTTATATGTAGTAAGGAAGGTAGATAATGAACATATATATGCTCTCCGTTATTTTATAGCCAATTTGGGAACATACGGAACGAAATTGGAAGAGGGATTGTGAGGAAACATGCCTCACCGCGATGGAGAGTAGTAACTAACATGCTTCTTAATGCAAACCCGGCCGGACCACAGGAGAGGTGAGGGTTACTACATCGTTATGCTCGAGGGTGGCTGGTAAGCAAACAAAGACGGTGAGGCGCGGGCCACCGCGTGTTGGGAACGGCAATGGAGGTAGGCTTGACCCCGAAGAGCGGGCACACGGCCTGGTGAGCACGACGGCGGCAGAGAGGGTTCTGCTGTGGATCTGGGGGAGGGGGGAGCTGGCGAAGGAGATTGGGTGGACTAGTTGAGTGAAACGCGGGCGGGCGGTGGGGGTGTTGGGGACTCCGGGTGTTGGCAGCCTAGGTGAAAAGGGTGAAAAATATCCCCGGTCGCCGCGCGCGTGGAAAGGCCTATGCAAACGGTTGCCTCTAAACATCATGTGACAAAACAGAATAATTTTGTTTGAAATGAAGACGTGAGTTCATCGTTTCGCCTCTAAATTTTTTCCACGTAAACCAATCACAATTTTACCACGGGTTTGATTTGCTAGCGCATTTCAGGTCTCGTGTGCTATATGTAAGACATTTTTTGGCATTTACCGTGCATGTTGGCATATAAATAAATTCCTGGCCGGACTGCATTTCCTGTCGAAAGGGATGAGGATTGACGTTCGATCTGGGAGCACCCAATGGTGCAGATGTACGATCCGTGGGATTTGGGTTCTGGCCAATCAGAACGCACGACTCAGATCGCGCACAGCATCAAAGGGGGGCATCGGCCATGGTTTGGTAGGCACACGGCTTTCGTGTGTGAACCGTGTGCTATTTGAAAACATTTTTTTGGAGGGGCTATTTGAAAACATTTACATGTGCTGTCGAAAGGGATGAGGATCGCCGTTCGATCAAGCAAAATCCACTGGTGCAGACGTACGATCCGTGGGGTTTGGATTCTGGCCAATCAGAATGCACGACTCAGATCATGGCGTGGCAAAGGGGGGGGGGTGCATCGGCCACGGTTTAGTGGACACATGGCTTTCGTGAGTGAACCGTGTGCTCTTTGAAAACATTTACATTACCTAACATCATATTTTTGTTTGAATGAAAACATGAATTCATCGTTTCATCTGCAAATTTTTTCCACGGTAAGAAATCACGAGTATAGTGGAGAGTATCATATACTAGTATCATGAATATACAGTATATATGATACTAGTGTATGATACTAACTTTAATTAATTATAGCGCATAGTATAATACATAGAGTATAATATCATATATAGATCATATTAATAGCCATGCATGACACAAATTAGCATCACATTTAACATGATACGGTATCTACCTATATTTTACTCTAACCCTCTTTATATATATTTATTTCTTTGCCACATCAGCATACATGCTATTTCCGAGTGCATGACATCGTCGGCTATGATACCACCACTATGGCCAGCCTTATATAGTGGGGAGTATCATATACTATATATATATATATATATAGGACTCCTCTTTTATACTCCTAGGAGTATGTACTCCCACCCTACTAAATGACCCAGCCAATTGATTAATTAAATAAGATATTACCAAATTATGTTGCATGCGCAAACAACCTCCAAGATTGTAGGTAACCGGCGCATGTTATCCAATGGAAAGTCTTTTTTCTTTTCTTTTGCGGGGCAAAGTCTGTTACAGAAGTGAGATGCTGCCACTTTGATCGCAACTAGTATATACCCCTTTTTTTTGAACCTTAGTACATAACCTTTATACCTCTTTAGATTGGGAATGAAGCGTGTAAAATATAGACCTTTTTATCTGCATAGTATATACCTCATATGTGTTTTAGTATATTTCATTCAAATGGGTGGTGGACGATATATACCCAACGACATGGAAGGCATATACTGCATATTTTTGTAAAGAGGTTTGTACTGCCTTTATATGTAGTACATGCTGATTTTTTGAAGGAGTATATACCAACAAAATTGAAGGAGTATATACTGCCATTTTTTGGGTATATACCAACCAATATTCAAGGAGTATATACTGCCATTTTTTAAGAAGTGTATATTGCATTTTTGGAAGAGTGTGCTGCAGTTTCTTTCTGAAGAAGTATATACCGCATCAAAAGGAGTACACATATATGCATTCCTCCATTCTCAGAACAACTAGTATATTCATTTGAAAATAACAAGTAAGCTCATTAAAAGTATATACTGCTTCAGAAGGAGTATATGTACATCATCATTTTCTTTGCAGGGCACATATACATCATCATAATAAGAAACATGATTCGATTGCAGGTGCACGTACTATCAGATTAATGTCATGCACATAGTATATCATAGGGCATGGATCAATCAGGCACCATCGGTAGCTAGGAGATCCATGGTGATTCATGTGTTATTCAATCTGACGTCATATTTCTATGGCGTGTGCTAGATTTGGAGAGAGCAGACCCGAGGGAGGGCTGCGACTGAGATCGGGCGAGTCGGATCACTCGTCGCGCATGCGTCGTCTGGAGTCTAGCTGCTTCTCATCATCGCCGTTTAGCCGCAGCCAGCCATGTTGTCGCGCGCTATGCGTGCATGCCGTGAGCTGCCGCCATTCGTGGCATTGTGTGACGGCCGCTCCGCCGGCGGCCACATCTATCTACATTTGTCAAGTCTCTGCTTGTTGATGATTCTTTCGGATATGAATTAGATGACAATCCAACTAGATCATTGAAACAACAAAATGATGAAAGGAAGCAAGATAGAAAGATTTGAAATGTAATATAATATAAGCATATGTGAAGCATGCATGAGAAGTGGCCATGCATGCATACCTGAGCACATGTATATTACTCCCTCCTTCCCATATTATTAGGCACATTAGTTTTAGCACGAAAATTAACGCACAAGTTGATCATGAGCTGAGGGAGGCATCCACGACTTAGGAAAAAAAAAGGAGGGAGGCGCACGATCTCCTTGACCACAATCTCCACGAAATTAGCAATCTTTAGGTGTCAATAACTAATCAAGAGAGAAAATTGGCTGCATGTGTCTTATATTTTGGGAATGCATGCAATAGTTAATACGCCTAATAAAATGGGAAGGAGGGAGTAGTTTTGGCACCTACGGCGGGATCGATTCAGTCGTCGCCGTTGTTCGAGTCTCCTCCGTCGTGCTTGTGCCCTCCGTCGTACATATACCAGAACACAAAGAGCTAGATTCATTTACATGTATGAACGTCAAGCTAGCTACATGGAGATATATGTGTTTACATATGCGAGAATATTAATGGTGAGCAACATACCACATCTGAATTTTGGCCGATTTTAACGGGACAAGTGCCGGTGGGGAGTGTTGGACTCCGGAGACCTGCTGGGAAGAAATTGGGGCGTGGTCTTCTTCCATGCCGATGCACGCCGAGCATGGCTAGCGGGAGAGACGCGGCCGCCGTCCGCGGCGATGAAGCTACAAGAAATAGATCCATGGTGGCAGGAGAGACGCAGCCGCAGCCGTCGCCAAGGTATGTAGCCAGAAGAATAGATCGACGCAGATTAGTTTCAACGGTGACCTTTGTTATTCCTAGAAAAGAGGATTCTGTTCCAGCCAATTTCAAGTAACAAATAATTATCTTATTATTGGAAAGCCAAACGGGTTTAAAACGTGGCTATAGCCGGATAGCTAGAGGCTGCATACGACAATGGGTAGTCATAGGAGGTGGATCGACGACTTGGTAGTATGTACTTCTAGGAGTACCAACCTATTTTCATATATATATATATATATATATATATATATATATATATATATATATATATATATATATATATATGATATGATACTACGTACGTACCTTTATAGTGCATATATAGTATCATAGAGTAGTATATATATCATAGATGACCGTATTTATGGCCATGCATGACACAAAGTAGTATAACATTTATTTTATACATTTGTTCTACTACCGGGTGTAGTTACTCACACTTTTGTTTTGTACGTTCTACATAGTATATATCATATCGGAGTATATAGCGTAGTATGTAGTATATAAGAATGTTTAGGTAGTATATATATACTATTTTTTGATAGTATGTACCATATTTTGTGCATACTCTATTTTTGCATACAAATATGTACGTATTTCACAAATACAATAAACTATGGGCCCACTTGCAATTTTTTCATATAACTCACTTTGAATTATCTTAGATATAGTATATGAATATAGTAAAAATAATAAAGTAGAGTATATACTACCACATGGTAGTATATGAGAGATGGGTGTAGCTACACCCGGTAGTAGGATATATATAGGGAAAATCCATCCTACCACCTGGGGTTGTTACCCCACATGTCTCATATACTATCTTATGGTAGTATATATCCTACTTTATCATTTTAAGTATGTTCATATACTATATATAAGATACTCCAAAGTGAGTTGCATGAAAAAATTTCAAGTTGGCCCATGGTTTTATTATATTTGTGAAATACGTACATATTTGTACATAAAAGAGAGCATACTCAAAATATGATACATACTATCAAAAAATAGTATATATACTACCTAAACATTCTTATATACTACATACTACGCAGATATATCTGATTTGATAGATACTACATACTACATATAAAACTCAAGTGATGGTAACTACCACTGGTGGTAGATAACATTTGTTCTATATATATATATATATATATATATATATATATATATATATATATATATATATATATATATATATATATATATATATATATATATATATAGGAAAAGCATGGCTATTGCCTTTCTCACTAGAGGTGGCAATCTGAGCCACATGTTCTACTTGGGATCCGGTCCACTCTCTTTCCCTCTAAACATTCTTTCATTTCAAGTGTGTGAAGCTTATTTCCTCTTTGAGAAGATTCTGGACCACATGCGCATGTGCATAGGCACTAGGCCCAGCCCATAGGCTGGCATGCCTGCACCGCGCCAGGCTTCGGGCCGTGAGCGAACGGTTCCCAGCCCACCGAAGGTTCCCGTCGTCGATCGATTCCAAAAAAGGTTCCTGATTGTTTTTCCTTCTTTGTCTTCTGGTAGCATCGGCTGCTACCCCCGCCACGTTTGGCATGAACGCAGTCCGTGGGGTGCCGATTCGTTCTTTCGAGCGCATCTTTTCTTTCTCTCGCTCTCCTTTGAATCCAACCATGGCCGCCCCTCCTCCCGTTACTCACCATCACCCATGGCTTAGCATAAAAGAGAAATTAGGCGTGGCAGGAAGTGAGGCAACATCGTCCATGTCCCTCCCTTGGCCGAAAAGACCCTAAGCCCCCAGCGCATCGCCGCCGGGCCCCTCTGTAGCACCGTCTCCAGCATCTCGCCAAAGGGTGTGCGGACCTTGCTGGATCCGCCCTGCCGCCGCGGATCCAGTATGAGTTCCCTACTCCGAGAACCCCGCGTCTATTAGTTCTCCGTTACTTGATTTGGCTTGAGAAATTGCTTTTCCTGGGTTGAGATTTGGTCTCTTTGACTGAATCGGAGCTGGTGTGTATCTACTTCTTTGGCAGTTTATTGTGTCGTTTGATGATAGGTCTACTCTATATACCATCTTAAATCTTGATATAGGTGAGTTGCTTCTGCTTCAAACTAGCTTTTCATCCATTCTATTTGAAAACACTATTTGTGTGTACTACTTCTGAATCTGAATTTGAGAACACTAAATGGCATATGCTTCCTTTTTTGCGAAAAATGGCATATGCTTCAGAATTCACACCAGTGACACAAGGCGAGCAATTCTGTACACCTCTTTATTGGAACGAGTGGTCCTCCACCTTTGTTAGCTAGTAGTACTACGTTTTTTGGCAAAATGTCCCAAATTGTGGAGTTAGAGTTGGGATGATGCCATACGAACTCGTTCGGTAATTAGCTAGTGTCTCAAGTGAATATTTTGCACAAGAATTTGATGTTATGTATATGGTGAATTACTTTTGACATAATTCCTGTGTTTTAGTATCACTACATTGACCAAAAAATTATGGGATTTAGACCATTCCACACTAGAGGAAAACAAGATAATCCATTATGTTAGCAAATCCAAGTTTTAAGCCTATTCATCATTTCACTTGGATGAACAAAGGTGAATACAGAATAAAGTTTTTTACTCATGAGTAGTGGAAAGCTTGTTCGGATGCTAAATGAAATAACTGTTTTTCCCTTCAGATGGATGATCGAAGGTGAACATTGGTGACTAAATTATTCTTGGCTTGAGATTTTGAGAAATCTGGTAGGTGCTACATTATTTTCCATGTTGTGCATCAAATTTGATGGGTGAAATAATTGTATTTGTGTTCTGAAACCAAGTAATCTTATGTACAGACGTTCAAGATTCTAATGTTGAGATCTTGTAGCGAGCCTTGCTTTTGTTTACGTATACGTAAACGTACAGTTAGCTAGGCTTCCACTGGTTAACCTCAAATTTAAATTGTACCTCTCCTCATAAAGGATGTAAGTATTATCTGCAATGAATAAAGTCGTGTTTTTTTAAAAGGCTTCCACTGGTTATGTTCGATTCTTATTACCGCATAATGCTCAAAGCTACCTATTCTCTTGGAACAATTAATAGGGTCTCCAGCTTCTATGGAGGCTAAATTTTAATGTTAGCTGAGCGCAAAACATACAACATTTGCCTCATGTACTGCCTTCTGCTTTAGTGTGTTCTAGAACAGAACACATATTCTGAAAAAAAAAATTGTACTGCCAAGACGAAAGGGCTCGCTGGATTTTAGCTCAGATGATGCAACGAGAAAGAAACACTTCGTGGGCTAGCACGCACACAAGCTTGGAGGTCAAACGCTAGCATTGTAGCTTGGTTTTTCTCAAGAGTACTTACCCATCTGGTGTTCAGCTTTCGCGCGACCACTTCCAGAGCCTCCAATTCTCTGTTGTTGTTCCACGCATGACTAATGACGAGAGGATATCACCTTACGGCTTCAACATTTTACGCCCAAACTCACTGCATTTATCTCTATTCACCAATTGAAATAATTCATACATGTAAGTAATGCTATATTATGTGCATATGCAAAAACTGATAACAAAAATACAACACATTGTGACTTGTACAAAAAGGCTAGTTGGTATGATTTGCATGCTACTTTTTATTTGCGTAAGGCCATAAGGCATTTTGTATTTTAAGCATCACAAGTCCTTACAAACACACACATACCAAAAAAATAAAATTACATTCAAATCTTTGGGATGCCAATCTCTTCTTCCTCCTGCATTTTGCATTGCCGTGAGCATAGCTCGATGTTGCCTCTAGGCCTTCACCTCGGCAGAGCAAAGTTCTTTCCACGCAACAATTGAATAGTCAAATATCTCAAACTATGATCCCACTTTCCATGCAACAGTACTCATGGCGTTCTGCAAGTAGCAGGTTTCTAGAATGGGCACCGGCGTTGGTCTCAACTTCAGCTCCAAGCTTGACTCAAGCCTAACTAGATCGGCAAAGCGCCTTGGCGCGAGGGTGCCGGTACCAATGTAGTGGTTGCTCAAGTTAGTAGTAATCCATGTTTAACATACTTACTCAAACAGGATATAACAAAATAAAAGTAAGAAGAAACATTCACATGTGATAGAAGCAAGACATTATGGAGTTAAACATCACTATGAGATTATCATAAATGGGCAGCATCAAATTTCGTGCATTCATGAGACAAAAGATAACCACTTGACGGTTAGTGCGGCTTGCCACACCCCATCTGCACCAACCATATCCAACCCGGTAAAAATATTGTTTATATTCCGAAGGTTCACAAAAACAGAAGGATCCAAATATTGTTTATATTCCGAAGGTTCACAAAAACAGAAGGATCCAAAGCATCAAAGCCCGTTAGAAACAAGTGGTACATTCTTAATAGGAGATGTAGCATGACATACCAAAAGAAGCCACGATCAATCGTTCATCTACTATTATCTACGGATGACGAGTCAGAAGGAATAACAGAATCCATCATATCCATACATTATTCATGCCTCGTCCATAATCGTCCAATAGAATTACACAACAAACTAATTATTTCCTCAAAAGAAACTACATAAAATTCCATATGATGGGCTTGGAAGTTGTAATAATTGAAAGTGCGTCCTTATTCTGGCACAGATGACCAAAATATATACTGGAATCCTTGTAAGACAAAATTAAAAAATATCATAGCTCCACATAATTCAGTCCTCATCCATGCATCCTCCAAGTAATGAGAAGTAACAAAGTAGGTTGTGACACAGGTTGAGTTTGAAAAGAATCTCTCCAATCTTGCAACATAATAGAAATTCATATCATTATGAAATCAGGGAGAGAGAGACTAAAGTAACAGACCTAAAAGATAGCAATACATTTTCGTAGCAGCAACAACCCAAGCAATTAAAATTTGCCACTAAAATAAGAAATCATAAGCAGAAGGAATTGTAGAACAGAAGAGAAGGGAGATACAGATGAATGCAACAAACACATGTAACCAACTTGATAAGGAAGGGTGTGGTATTGGAGACTGTTACCATGGCCTACTCCTATGCAATCAATGATGACTTATGACTCAGATCAAGTCATGCCGAATTTATGTGAGGGTAAAATGCAAATAAAGGCCCAAAAAATACTCCCCCCGTTCAGAAATACTTGTTGAAGGAATGGATGTATCTAGACTTATAATTAACAGGTGCAAAAGAAGATGGAATACATTATGGATAAAACTGTACTATCTTTTCAGTGCATCTAAGTAAACCTCAAGAACCAAGTTTTAACCAATCTTGTAACAATAGATATCGTTCAGGTGGAAAAGGCTTGAGCTTTAAGCATAATATGAAAGCCAATCTCAAAAGATAAAAGTACGTAAGAAATAAGGATCTCCATATTCACTTGCGACTTACCTTTAAACTACTCCCCCTGTAAACAAATATAAGAGCGTTTAGACAACTACTTTAGTGATCTAAGCACTCTTATATTTTTTACGGAGGGAGTACACATCTTTCCGACACTCGGGGCCCATAGAGCTTCTTAGATCAATCCTATATATCTCGAAAAATAATCATTCACCTGCATGGGCAAGTGAAAAGGCTTCACTAAGAAAATGTAACATCCATCATAAGTCCTAGACATAACAAACATATCGTTGCTACTACTTAAGTCGTCAAGACCTGGGACTTTAGGAGTCGCATTGTAAGGTGCTTTCATTGCAATTGGAGTCTGATTCATAAAGTTACTACCAGGCACTTGAAATTATAGCACAATACTCACACTTTCCTTGGTTCATAAAGTTACTACAAAGCACTTGAAAATATTGCTAGCGTTCTAAAGGGAGATGAAAGAATGGCAAAGACTTTTTATCATTTTCTGTAATATAAAGCAACACTTAGGAAGCACGGTGCAAGAATAGAATTTAGACCTGCATTGAAGCCCTAGAAATCTCAAAGGAGGAAAGAGAGGCACCCACTTTTGGTTATTTTCAGTTTCAATGAGCTCTCTTAACTTGCCTGCCATTTCACCGCGAGAAATATTGGATTGGAGTGGCATGATTATTAGTGAAAGCATAATAGTAGGAGCTTATTTAACTGGTCACCAACCTAATTCGTTAATATTTTTGTGGTGGCGACCATGGTTCTCGTAAGCACTGAGAAAGAGGGATTTGTTTGAGCGTATTTTTGTCTAGTCTTCATATGCTCAATCGAAGCAGCAGATGTATATGATATACAGGGCCATGTATTTTGATACTAAATTGTCAGTTTATAGTACCCGTACAATATATTACCTCTCTCAGTTATATGATACACATGATTGTGTACTTACTGTAGTGTATGAGAGGGCATGCGGTAGGTGAATTGTATGTTGGGATAAATATAAATAGAGAAGTAAAAGGATGTGACAGTACATACTATTAGCAAAAAATAAGCATGTACATGTGAACTGATTAAAATTTAATTAGATAAGAGTTGATCCTATTTGTGCCTTACTGAAAAAATAATAACAAAGCCACAAATACAATCATTTGGTACCTAGACTACATCCCAGCACAACTATGTCTCAGGAATGTTGAAGTCCAAAGGGAAAATGGCAGAAACAAAAAACAGAGCTTGTCGGGCACTAATTATATTTTAGCACAAAATACTAATAAATACTTCCACTGTTCCTAAATATAAGTCTTTTTAGAGATTTCAGTATAGAGACTACATTCGGATTGTACATAGACGCCTTTTAGAGTATATGTTCACTCATTTTGCTTCGTATGTAATCTACAGTGGAATCTCTTAAAAGACTTATATTTAGGTAAGGAGGGAGTAGTGTGTACGCAGATTAGGTAGGAGCCCAGGAAGGAACGACAAACATCACACTTCAGTAGATTAAGCAAATACTTGAAATGGCTGGCTACCTACCATACTGAGAAGCTCACTAATTGTTCTTCATTCGTGATAAACACGTGCCTGGCTAATAACCTTCCCTTTGTACAATCAGATACTCGGTCGGGGACTGAATCAACCTTGCAAGATACGACAATAATAACATTAGGCAAGATATAATATGAAAACTGGTTAGAGTAAGTCAGCTAACATGGAGAATTATAACTTGCTCAAAGGTAAGTTTTCATTAATGTGCTATGTGGAGTGATGTTGAAGAGATAGGATAAATGAAAACTGTGAGAAGATATCAGTTATGCTGACTGTACCCATAAAAGGGAGAAATCATTGATTATTTCCATTGATAATTACAAAGGTATAACGTTTATCTACTTCCAATTACCATGTCAATTTAAAAGGCATATATGCATTTCATTTCTAGTCCACACATAAATAGTAAATGTCGGATGACGTGATTATTTGTAACTAAACTAAATCTCCAAAATTCTGGAAATGACAATAGGGAAACTGGGAGCATGGGATGAGCTTTGCCGCAAGCATCATAGCAGTACTACGGTAATTCTAAATGATAACAAAAGAAATATTCTAAGGAGTCAGCTCTGCTAATCAGCAAGCATTAGAAATATATTGTATGATACAGACAAATGAATAGACTAACTCACCTTCAGTATTTGAAATTCTATCTTTAGACAGTCATCGAATAATAATTAATCCAGTAAATTGATGTTAGCGGATCCTATTCTACAATTTGTTATTACCACAAATATTGGCTTTTTCAGCAAAGGTGTGCCATCATATCGAGCAGGAGAGAATTCCTGTTAGCAATCTCAAATTTAATGTAGTTGTCACAGGAGAGAATTGCTATGGTATATACTTTAGAAGCATTTAGGCACCAAAGGTGACATCCCAACACCTTTTGGAATGGGTACAGTTACTTAAAAATATATTTTGCATAGCATACTTAGTAGGTAGCAGACAATATCTATCAATTAAGTTATAAACTTGAGGAATACTACAGAAAAGAAGAAATCTTTACTTAGTAAAGCGTTTTTCTCAAAGATAGTTTTGACAGAGGCTTGAAAATAAAACAGATTGCTGATTTTATACTTCCCCACAAAAAAAGGATCTTCACATGCAGGAAGCAGCATACAAACTACCCTCATAAGAAGCTTCACTTCCACTTGCAATATGATAAATAAGTAGTTTGACAACATATACAGAGAACTTTCCTGCTATTCCCTCCATAAAGAAATAGAAGAGCGTTTAGACTAAGAAACGAACCTGTTCGTGGAGACAATGATACCAACCACAAGTAGCAACCTGTAGCAACAGAAGCACCTCTGAAATGGAGGCTCCTCATGTTCCTACCAATATCACCTGAAATAAAAGTAACTAAGCACATGAGTTAATAAACCACAATCAATACATGAGAAACAATTTCTAAGTTAGAATACACAAAAAAGATATTAAACAAATAAACCGATAAAGAATATCACCTGCAATGGGACCGTCGACCAAAAGCAGCAGTGGGCAACCAGCAACGACAAAACTAACAAACAATCACCAGCCCTAATCGCATCCTGCACAGCACAAAGAATTAAGCCTAGATGAGCAAAAGGACAATAAGTCTATATAAGGCCAAAATAGTAACATGAGACCTAGATGAGAAGCAGAACATCACAAATCGAGTAGAAATAGAAAAGTAACCAAGGAATCAAATCATCATGTCATAGTACTACTGTCCAGACCAACACTTTGGAAATCAAATCCCCTATGTAAATGTAACAATCCGAGGACTAACCATGAAATGTTTCATCATGAACATTGGATCCACGAGGCTGGAGGTGCTCATGAGCAGTGTGAGCAGTACCCGCCAGAGAACGTGTCCAGCGAAACCTGCCCGTCATGTGATTCTTCTGTCAGCAAAACAAAACGCTTGCAAAATCCAAGCAAAAGAAGTTCCAAATCGGGTGAAAATAGAGGGAGGCACTGACGGTTTAGTAACACACATGTTTTGAAAACAGAGGGAGGTTTTCTTTAGGGATTTTATTTAGTGAAAATAGAGGGAGGATCTGATAACAAAATATACTTATCAACATTTGAAGTTCTGAAGAAAACAAAGGCTTGAGAAAAGGCAAATAACACACATGAGAAGAGGAATAAAAAGGATAGAAGCAAATGGCCAAAGGACACCTTAATCAAGTAGTTTAATTCAGTCTCACTGTCGACCCTCCATACCTCCTCAACTGTAGTTATCTGAGGCAAAGAACTGAGAATAATCATTTGCCCAAAGTACTTCACAACATGAACAATCTCAGCATGTAGTACAACTACCAACTGGAAAAATCTTATTCTAGCTCATAAGGAAATGATTTAGTGCAGCATGTACATGAACAAAGTACTCTGTAGAAGCATATACATACAAAAGGTACAAAGACAATGGTATACCTGCAGCAAGCAACAATAATCTTAATTATCATAGCTATTTTCATTCTCCGTAAAGATGGACAAAGAATGGCCCATGTATAGCACAAGCATGACTCAACATGGTTCGCAAGAATACAAATCCAGTTAGTTATGCGTCTAGCACAAGCAAAACCAAAGTAGCTTGCTTTATTTGTACATCTAACGAATATACATTGACTTGAAATACACACACCAGCCTGCATTATTTATGGACCCAAAATACACACACCAGCCTGCAGTTTTAGACATGGCTCATTTTGCTACAAAGACTTGGAATACTATCCGAACTTATGCCCAACTGTTCCGCTAAGGCACTGTCAAATACTATTTTTGGTGTGGTTTGTTATTCAGTTAATTTTCTTGTCTCACCAGTTTGGCTAACAAATGTCATGCTATCAGTCTGAGGGGACGAACAATTCATCAACTGAGAAAGTGTAACCTAGTTGCTTGTACGAGTCTCAATCATGGCAGGTAATATTCAGATCTGGAGTAGATGGGGAGCTCACCAGTGCTGGATGGGAGGTGAAGAGGGAGGGGTGTTGGCCTGCTCCTCCATATCCACCTCCTCTGGCCGATCTACATGCTGCACCTACAGAGACAGGATGAGGCAGGGGAGGTCGAAGAACCCGCAGCAGCTTCCCCATTCGCCTTCCTTCACATAACAGCAGGCACTCACGCATCAAAAAAAGAAAAGAAAAACCAGAGGAAGAAAAGGTGAGGAGGGATCCATACCGAGGCTCTTGGGGGGGACGCTGCGTCCCCTAAACCGCCGCCTTTGCGTCGCCTTGCCGTTCCTCCTTCCCTCCGGCGGGAGCCAGGGCAGGGGGTTAGGGTTTGGGCGGCGCCAGATCGGAGGGGGTGGAAGGAGGAGGATGTGAGGGGAGGAGGCTGGGCGGCGGCGGGGAAGGAGGCAGGGGCGGCGGCGCTAGGGGCGAGAGGAAGAGGAGAAGGAGGTCGGGCGGCGACGGGGAAGTAGACAGGCGGCGCTAGGGGAGAGAGGAAGAGGAGAGGGAGGCGCGGGTGCAAGAGGAGGGAGGGCGCGGGTGCGGGAGGAGGAGGAGGCTGCTAGGTCATCTCCACGCAAGCCATCACATTTTATACGCCTTTAGGTGAAATGACGAAAATGCCCCCGACGGGGCAGGCTATTTACGCGCGGTGGCACGGTCGAGATGAAACTATTCATTCCAGCAGTAACTTTTTTTATCCGACGGATGAGGTCGTTCCAGGGGTCGATCCGACGGCCCAGATCCGATCAAGCAACCAGATCCGACGGCCAGGAATCCCAAATCGCTGAGGAGCGGCCTGAGGAGCTTCTATTCTTATTTCTGGATATATGGTCTTCACAGACAGTCTTCTAATTTATGCTCAATCTAGTGGTCCTGTGCTAGCGAGGCCACATATGGGTCTCTCATGTGGTAAATAATCCAAACAATTAAAAAAACATGCAGCCTACTTTAAAGGACCATAGTTTATATGGGCATAGAGTAACTCTAGCAGATAACAAATAATGTAAAACGCCTCGTATTGTAAAATAACCGGTGTTTAGTATTTTGGAGCCAAAAGATATAATGTAAAACCGGGTGTACCCATTATTTTATCATATTTAGTGAACTGGAAAACCAGCCTCCCAACCCACCACATATATAGAGTTACTCCCGTGACCACAACTACTCCCGTGACTCTTGGCCCCAGACTTGGTCAACACGCTCGAAGTATGAGAATAGAATGGTTCAGCTCTGTGGGAGCATATTATTGATGCTTCACATTTCTTCTTTGAGACAGGTTTGCACACTTTGCAACTGTGCATCCTGCTGTTATTCCAGCGCTTGTGGCTGCGTGCCCATGATTCATTGAACACTGGCAGGCTCTCTCTCCACACGACCAGTCAACCTCGCCCCGCCTCCCCATCCTCCCGGCCAGCTACCCCTCCTCTTGCTGTACGATGTTTTTTTTTTTGAAAGATCCATTTTACGACCGTTTACCCTTGCTCTCACTAGCAGGTACAATGGCCCTAGCTTGCTAGCTGATGGTCTCTTGAAATAGTCTTTCGTTCCGCTTTATAGATAGAGCAATATCCGAAGAAGTTCACGGCCAACGCATGCGACTATGCTACCAGCGCAAAGAGCACCAAGAGAACTAAACACACCCCACGCTACGACATGGCACACTTAAGCTCCACGACAACGCCCCCAAGAGGGAGAAAGGCGTAGAGCATCGCCATTGCCGAGTCCATACGGACAAAGATCTTCATTTGGAGCCCTAACACGGAGAGAAGAACCACAACGACGTCTTCAAGAAGAGCGCGACACCCATGGGTGTCGCCGTCGTCGGCGCCAAGGCACGGAACTTTCGCTCGGCAACTCACTGGTGCCACCATGAGAAACGCGACGGTGTCAGATCCCCAGATCCAGATTAGGACGCCGCCCTTCGATAGAGAGGGCACGTCTGGGCTACCCATCGCAACACCTCCCATTGGCCACACAACGCAGGAGGGGAGCCACCACCACCGCAATGATGCCCGCCGAAGAGCAACCATGTGAACCGTCATCCGGGGCCACCGCCCCGGCCGGCATCCCTGTCGCGAGATAGCGTGCACCGCACACATCACAACACTTGCATTAGTTCAGGAGTCTGGGCCGGCGCCTCCACCGTAGGAGGCACCAACACCTGCATCCCTAGCCAATCCTAGTGGACTGGGAGGGACACGACTCCAAGACTGCCGACGGCCGACGGCGAGCCAGCCCCAGCCCTTGGCCAAGCGAGCTCACACGACGCCATGCCCGTGGTCACTTGCGCCGATCCGCGATGCAATGCTAACACGACCATCACCATTCAGCACCATACCCGCGAGCACATCCTGGGCCAAGCCGAGCCTCTCCTACTCGAAGCACATGCTCCGATCTGCCCTGGGCTCTGATCCCGCCCGCCTGAGCATAAACCCTAGATTTGAACCTTCCTCGTTACGCGTGCGGCCGACACCTCCGGCACCCGCCTACCCCCGCGCATCGTCGATCCAAACCAAGGAGAAGGAGGCAGCCTCCATCACCCCACACCCTGCCGTCAGACAGCCAACAGCTGTGCCACGAGCACGCCGACGGCCACTGCAAACCACCACGAGCTCCCTCCCCATGCCGACCAGCCCGAAGCACGAAACAGCCCAGCTGGAGCCAGCATCTGCCACCGAAGGGGAGCCCATCCCGGGGCCGCCAGCATGAACGGAAGGGAGCCCCGCGCCCCCAAGGAGCCGGCGGCCAGATCTGGGAGAGATAGATTAGAATGTAATGTTGGCACCAACATTTGCAGAGTTGGCATAAGAGGACACAACAATTATGAACAAACATTGTAAATGAAACATGAAGCTTATACCCCACACGGTGGCCTAGTATCCTTGTATCGTCACAATGACACGGGAACTTTTATTTTCCATTACGCAAACCTTGCACATCGTATGTGTGAACTCTCTTTATTGGAATGGGCACCTTTTATAACTCTAACATTATACACCCTCTGCAAGACCACAGTGCAGCTCCTTTAACAGTCCACCGCCCTCAGACGGTCCTCTCTCTCTCTCTCTCTCTCTCTCTCTCTCTCTCTCTCTCTCTCTCTCTCTCTCTTCTTGTGTGTGTTTGTGTGTCTTTGTGTGTGTGTGTGTGTGTGTGTGTGTGTGTGTGTGTGTGTGTGTGTGTGTCTGTGTGTGTGTGTGTGTCTGTGTTGCTCCAGGCATAGAAGGATTAGAATGTAATGTTGGAAACAACACTTACATGTGGCTACACCCATTCGTATATATTTGTAGAGTTGCCATAAGAGGACACAACAATTACGAACAAACATTCTGAATGAAACATGAGACTTATACCCTTCATGGTGGTCTAGTATCCTTGTATCGTCATAATGACACGGGAACTTTCTTTTTTCATTACCCAAACCCTGCACATCGTATGTGTGCACTCTCTTTATTGGACCGGGCATCTTTTATACCTCTAACAATGTACCCCCTCAGTGTACCACCCTGGTCGAGCAGCTCCCTTCGACGGTCCACTGCCGTCTCCGACCATCCTTGTACTCCCGACCTCTATCTCTCTTTCTTTTGTTGTGTGTGTGTGTGTGTGCCTCTCTCTCTCTATGTGTGTGTGTGTGTGTGTGTGTGTGTGTGTCTGTGTGTGTGTGTTTGTTTGTGTGTCTCTCTTTATCTGTGTGTGTGTGTGTTGGTCCATATAGAAGGATTAGAATGTACTGTTGGAACCAACACTTACATTTGGTTACACCCACTCGTATATATTTGTCTAGTTGGCATATGAGGACACAAAAATTATGAACAAACATTCTGAATGAAACATGAAACTTATACCTGTCATGATGGTCTAGTAATCGTCATAATGAAACAAGAACTTTCATTTTCCATATCCCAAACCTTGCACATTGTATGTGTGCACTCTCTTTATTGGACTGGGCACCTTTTATACCTCTAACATTATACCCGTTTGGCGCACCACCCTAGTTGAGAAGCTCCTTTGACGGTCCACCGGCCATCCGACCATCCTTATACTCCCGACCTCTCTCTCTCTCTCTCTCCTCTCTCTCTCTCTCTCTCTCCCTCTCTCACTCCTTGTGTGTGTGTGTTGGTCTAGGGATAGACGTATTAGAATGTAATGTTGGCACCAACACTTGACATGTGGTTAAACCCACTCGAAATATATATATTTGTAGAGTTGGCATAAGAGGACACAACAATTATGAATGAAAATGAAACTTATACCACCCCCCATGGTGGTCTAGTATCCTTGTATTATCATAATGACCTGGGAACTTTCATTTTTCATTCCCCAAACTTTGCATATTGTATGTGTGCACTCTCTTTATTGGACCGGGCACCTTTTATACCTCTAACATTATACACCCTCGGCATATCACCCTGGTCAAGCAGCTCCCTTCGACGGTCCACCGCCACCTCGACCATCCTTATACTCCCGACCTCTCTCTCTCTCTCTCTCTCTCTCTATCTATCTATCTATCTCTCTCTCTCTCTTTTCTTTTGTGTTTCAATTGTAATTTAAAATGTGCAAGTCGCAATCCTCATGGTTTTTTTGAATTGTGGCATCGTCATAATGACATGGGAACCTTCAGTTCCCATTGCGCAAACCTTACATAATTGTATGTGTGCACTTTTTAAAATGACCGGGCATCCTTTTATACCATGAGGGTTGTACCAATCAGAGCATCACCCTATTTTCGTCGGCACTCTCGACCGCTCTCTCTCTCTCTCTCGGTGTGTGTGTGTGTGTGTGTGTGTGTGTGTGTGTGTGTGTGTGTAATGTAATATTGGAACCAACACTTACATGTGGCTACACCCACTCGTATATATCTCTAGAGTTGCCATAAGAGGACACAACAATTATGAACAAACATTCTGAATGAAACATGAAACTTATGCCCTTCATGGTGGTCTAGTATCCTTTTATCATCATAATGACATGGGAACTTTCTTTTCTCATTACCCAAACCTTGCACATCGTATGTGTGCACTCTTTTTATTGGACCGGGCACCTTTTATACCTCTAACATTATACCCCCTCACCATACCACCCTGGTCGAGCAGCTTCCTTCGACGGCCCATAATGACACAAGAACTTTCATTCTGAATTAAACATGAAACTTATACCTGCCATGATGGTCTAGTAATCGTCATAATGACACAAGAACTTTCATTTTCCATATCCCAAACCTTGCACATTGTATGTGTGCACTCTCTTTATTGGACTGGGCACCTTTTATACCTCTAACATTATACCCCTTTGGCGCACCACCCTAGTTGAGCAGCTCCTTTGACGGTCCACCGGCCATCCGACCATCCTTATACTCCCGACCTCTCTCTCTCTCTTCTCTCTCTCTCTCTCTCACTCCTTGTGTATGTGTGTGTGTTGGTCCAGGGATAGACGTATTAGAATGTAATGTTGGCACCAACACTTGACATGTGGTTAAACCCACTCGATATATATATATTTGTAGAGTTGGCATAAGAGTACACAACAATTATGAATGAAACATGAAACTTATACCGCCCCCATGGTGGTCTAGTATCCCTGTATCGTCATAATGACTCGGGAACTTTCATTTTTCATTACCCAAACTTTGCACATTGTATGTGTGCACTCTCTTTATTGGACCGGGCACCTTTTAAACCTCTAACATTATACACCCTCGGCGTATCACCTTGGTCAAGCAGCTCCCTTCGACGGTCCACCGCCGCCTTGACCATACTTATACTCCCGACCTCTCTCTCTCTCTCTCTCTCTCTCTCTCTCTCTCTCTCTCTCTCTTCTTTTGTGTTTCAATTGTAATTTAAAATGTGCAAGTCGCAATCCTCATGGTTTTCTTGAATTGTGGCATCGTCATAATGACATGGGAACCTCCAGTTCCCTTTGCGCAAACCTTACATAATTGTATGTGTACACTTTTTAAAATGACCGGGTAGCTTTTTATACCATGAGGGTTGTACCAATCGGAGCATCACCCTATTTTCGTCGGCACTCTCGACCGCTCTCTCTCTCTCTCGGTCCCTCTCTCTCTCTCTTGTGTGTGTGCGTCTCTCTCTCTCTCTCTCTCTCTCTCTCTCTGTGTGTGTGTGTGTGTGTGTGTGTGTGTGTATGGGTTGCTCCAGGGATAGAAGGATTATAATGTAATATTGGAACCAACACTTACATGTGGCTACACCCACTCGTATATATCTATAGAGTTGCCATAAGAGGACACAACAATTATGAACAAACATTCTGAATGAAACATGAAACTTATGCCCTTCATGGTGGTCTAGTATCCTTTTATCATCATAATGACATGGGAACTTTCTTTTTTCATTACCCAAACCTTGCACATCGTATGTGTGCACTCTTTTTATTGGACCGGGCACCTTTTATACCTCTAACATTATACCCCCTCACCATACCACCCTGGTCGAGCAGCTTCCTTCGACGGTCCATAATGACACAAGAACTTTCATTTTGAATGAAACATGAAACTTATACCTGCCATGATGGTCTAGTAATCGTCATAATGACACAAGAACTTCCATTTTCCATATCCCAAACCTTGCACATTGTATGTGTGCACTCTCTTTATTGGACTGGGCACCTTTTATACGTCTAACATTATACCCCTTTGGCGCACCACCCTAGTTGAGCAGCTCCTTTGACGGTCCACTGGCCATCAGACCATCCTTATACTCCCGACCTCTCTCTCTCTCTCTCTCTCTCCTCTCTCTCTCTCTCTCTCGGTCTCTCTCTCTCTCTCTCTCTCTCTCTCTCATGGAGTACACAACAAGTATGAATGAAACATGAAACTTATACCGCCCCCCATGGTGGTCTAGTATCCTTGTATTATCATAATGACCTGGGAACTTTCATTTTTCATTCCCCAAACTTTGCATATTGTATGTGTGCACTCTCTTTATTGGACCGGGCACCATTTATACCCTCTAACATTATACACCCTCGGCGTATCACCCTGGTCAACCAGCTCCCTTTGACGGTCCACCGCCGCCTCGACCATCCTTATACTCCCGACCTCTCTCTCTCTCTCTCTCTCTCTCTCTCTCTCTCTCTCTCTCTCTCTCTCTCTCTCTTTTGTGTTTCAATTGTAATTTAAAATGTACAAATCGCAATCTGATACGTATCCAACGTATCTATATCTTTTGATTGCTCCATGCTATATTATCTATTGTTTTGGACTATATTGGGCTTTATTTTCCACTTTTATATTACTTTTGGGACTAACCTATTAACCGGAGGCCCAGCCCAGAATTGTTGTTTTTTGCCTATTTCAGTGTTTCGAAGAAACGGAATATCAAACGGAGTCCAAACGGAATGAAATCTTCGGGAACGTGATTTTCTCATCAGATCAGACCCAGGAGACTTGGACCCTCCGTCAAGAAAGCCACGAGGCGGTCACGAGGGCGCCCCCCTAGGGCGCGCCCCCTGCCTCATGGGCCCCTCGGAGCTCCACCGACATACTTCTTCCTCCGATATATACCTACGTACTCCCAACAGATCAGATACGGAGCCAAAAACCTAATTCCACCGCCGCAACTTTCTGTATCCATGAGATCCCATCTTGGGGCCTGTTCCGGAGCTCCGCCGGAAGGGGATTCCACCACGGAGGGCTTCTACATCAACATCATAGCCTCTCCGATGAAGTGTGAGTAGTTTACCTCAGACCTTCGGGTCCATAGTTAGTAGCTAGATGGCTTCTTCTCTCTTTTTGGATCTCAATACAATGTTCTCCCCCTCTCTCATGGAGATCTATTCGATGTAATCTTCTTTTTGCGGTGTGTTTGTTGAGATCGATGAATTGTGGGTTTATGATCAAGATTATCTATGAGCAATATTTGAATCTTCTCTGAATTATTTTATGTATGATTGAGTTATCTTTGCAAGTCTCTTCGAATTATCCGTTTGGTTTGGCCAACTAGATTGGTAGTTCTTGCAATGGGAGAAGTGCTTAGCTTTGGGTTCAATCTTGCGGTGTCCTTTCCCAGTGACAGTAGGGGAAGCAAGGCACGTATTGTATTGTTGCCATCGAGGATAACAAGATGGGGTATTTATCATATTGCATGAATTTATTCCTCTACATCATGTCATCTTTCTTAAGGCGTTACTCTGTTTTCATTAACTTAATACTCTAGATGCATGTTGGATAGCGGTCGATGAGTGGAGTAATAGTAGTAGATGCAGCAGAGTCGGTCTACTTGTCTCGGACGTGATGCCTATATACATGATCATACCTAGATACTCTCATAACTATGCTCAATTCATCAATTGCTCAACAAGAATTGTTCACCCACCGTAAAATACCTATGCTCTTGAGAGAAGCCACTAGTGAAATCTATGACCCCGGGTCTATTTTCATCATATTAATCTTCCTATGCTTTATTATTGCTTTGCTCTTTACTTTGACTTTTATTTTACTTTGCATCTTTATACAAAAATACCAAAAATATTATCTATCATCTCTATCGATCTCACTCTAGTAAGTGACCGTGAAGGATTGACAACCCCTATTCGCGTTGGTTGCGAGGAGCTATTTGTTTTGTGTAGGTACGAGGGACTTGTCGTGGCCTCCTCTTGGATTGATACCTTGGTTCTCAAAACTGAGGGAAATACTTACGCTACTCTGCTGCATCATCCTCTCCTCTTCGGGGAAAACCAACGCAAGATCAAGACATAGCAAGAAGGATTTCTGGTGCCGTTGCCGGGGAGTCTACGTAAAAGTCAACATACCAAGTACCCATCACAATCCCTTATCTCTCGCATTACATTATTTGCCATTTGCCTCTCATTTTCCTCTTCCCCACTTCACCCTTGCTGTTTTATTCGCCCTCTCTTTCCCAATCTCCTCCTCTCTTTTCGCCTGCCTTTTTGCTCGTGTGTTGGATTGCTTGCTTGTCACTATGGCTCAAGATAATACCAAGTTGTGTGACTTTACCAATACCAACAATAATGATTTCCTTAGCACTCCGATTGCTCCTCTTGCCAATACTGAATCTTGTGAAATCAATACTTCTTTGTTGAATCTCGTTATGAAAGATCAATTCGCCGGCCTTCCTAGTGAAGATGCCGCTACTCATTTAAATAGCTTCGTGGATTTGTGTGATATGCAAAAGAAGAAAGATGTTGAAAATGATGTTGTTAAATTGAAGCTATTCCCTTTTTCGCTTAGAGATCGTGCTAAAGCTTGGTTTTCGTATTTGCCTAAAAATAGTATTGATTCTTGGAACAAGTGAAAAGATGCTTTTATCTCTAGGTATTTTTCTCCCGCTAAGATCATCTCTCTTAGGAACGATATTATGAATTTTAAGCAACTTGATCATGAACATGTTGCACAAGCTTGGGAGAGAATGAAATTAATGATATGTAATTGCCCTACTCATGGTTTAAACTTGTGGATGATTATACACAAATTTTATGCCGGATTGAATTTTGCTTCTAGAAACCTTTTAGATCCGGCCGCGGGAGGCACTTTTATGGAAATCACTTTAGGAGATGCTACTAAACTCCTAGATAATATTATGGTTAATTATTCTCAATGGCACACTGAAAGATCTACTAATAAAAAAGTGCATGCCATAGAAGAAATCAATGTTTTGAGTGGAAAGATGGATGAACTTATGAAATTATTTGCTACTAAGAGTGTTTCTTCTGATCCTAATGATATGCCTTTGTCTACTTTGATTGAGAATAATAATGAATCTATGGATGCGTATTTTGTTGGTAGGAATAATTTTGGTAACAACGCATATAGAGGGAATTTTAATCCTAGGCCTTATCCTAGTAATCCTTCTAATAATTATGGAAATTCCTACAACAACTCTTATGGAAATTTTAATAAGATGCCCTCTGAATTTGAGAATAGTGTCAAAGAGTTTATGAATTCACAAAAGAATTTTAATGCTTTGCTTGAAGAGAAATTACTTAAAGTTGATGAATTGGCTAGGAACGTTGATAGAATTTATCTTGATGTTGATTCTTTAAAGCTTAGATCTATTCCTCCTAAGCATGATATCAATGAGTCTCTCATAGCCATGAGAACTTCCATTTATGAGTGCAAGGAAAGAACCGCTAGGATGCGTGCTATGAAAGATGCCTTTATTAAAGCGTGTTCTTCCAATTTTCATGAAAATCAAGATGAAGATCTAAAAGTTATTGATGTGTCACCCATTAAATCCTTGTTTTGCAATATGAATCTTGATAATGATGATATTGAATATGAGTCACCTTTACCTAGAAGGCGTTCTACGGATTCGGAGCTTTTAGATTATGATGCTAAAATTGATAAAAGTGGGATTGAAGAAAGTAAAACCTTAGATGTTGCTAAACCCACTATTTTGGATTTCAAGGAATTTAATTATGAAATTTTCTCTTTAATTTATTGTATTTCCTTGTTGCAATCCGTGCTAAATTCTCCGCATGCTTATAGTCAAAATAAAGCGTTTACTAAACATATCGTTGATGCCTTGATGCAATCTTATGAGGAAAAACTTGAGTTGGAAGTCTCTATCCCTAGAAAACTTTATAATGAGTGGGAACCAAATATTAAAATTAATATTAAGGATCATGAATTTTATGCTTTATGTGATTTGGGTGCTAGTGTTTCCACTATTCCCAAAACTTTGTCTGATTTGCTAGATTTCTGTGATTTTGATGAATGCTCTCTAAACTTGCACCTTGCGGATTCCACTATTAAGAAACCTATGGGAAGAATTAATGATGTTCTTATTGTTGCAAATAGGAATTATGTGCCCGTAGACTTTATCGTTCTTGATATAGATTGCAATCCTTCATGTCCTATTATTCTTGGTAGACCTTTCCTTAGAACGATTGGTGCAATTATTGATATGAAGGAAGGGAATATTAGATTCCAATTCCCATTAAATAAAGGCATGGAACACTTCCCTAGCAAGAATATAAAATTACCATATGAATCTATTATGAGAGCCACCTATGGAATGCCCACCAAAGATGGCAATATCTAGATCTATCCTTGCTTTTATGCCTAGCTAGGGGCGTTAAACGATAGCGCTTGTTGGGAGGCAACCAAATTTTATTTTTAGTTTTTTATTTTTGTTTCTGTTTAGGAATAAATGATCCATATACCTTCTGTTTGGATGTGGTTTTATGTTTTATTTAGTGTTTGTGCCAAGTTAAACCTATAGGATCTTCTTGGATAATAGTTATTTGATCTTGCTGTAATTTTCAGAAACTTTCGGTTCACGAAAACAATTGTTAAAAATAACCAGAACGTGATAAAATAGTGATTTCAATTGCTGCTGATCAATAAACAAATTGCCTAGGTCTTCCTAGTTTTTAGGAATTTCTGGAGTTCCAGAAGTTTGCGTTAGTTACATATTACTATAGACTGTTCTGTTTTTGACACATTCTGTTTTTCGTGTGTTGTTTGCTTATTTTGATGAATCTATGGCTAGTAAAATAGTTTATGATCCATACAGAAGTTGAAATACAGTAGGTTTAACACCAATATAAATAAAGAATGAGTTTATTACAGTACCTTGAAGTGGTCTTTTGTTTTCTTTCGCTAACGGAGCTTACGAGATTTCTGTTGAGTTTTGTGTTGTGAAGTTTTCAAGTTTTGGGTGAATTTTTTTTTTGATGGATTATGGAACAAGGAGTGGCAAGAGCCTAAGCTTGGGGATGCCCATGGCACCCCCAAGATAATCCAAGTACACCAAAAAGTCAAAGCTTGGGGATGCCCCGGAAGGCATCCCCTCTTTCGTCCACTTCCATCGGTAACTTTACTTGGAGCTATGTTTTTATTCACCACATGATATGTGTTTTTCTTGGAGCGTCTTGTATTATTTGTGTCTTTGCTTGTTAGTTTACCACAATCATCCTTTCTGTACACACCTTTTGAGAGAGCCATACATGAATTGGAATTTGTTAGAATACTCTATGTGCTTCACTTATATCTTTTGAGCTTGATAGTTTTGCTCTATGTGCTTCACTTATATCTTTTGAGCTTGATAGTTTTGCTCTAGTACTTCACTTATATCTTTTAGAGCACGGTGGTGGATTTGTTTTAAAGAAACTATTGATCTCTCATGCTTCACTTAGATTATTTTGAGAGTCTTAAATAGCATGGTAATTTACTTTATAATAATATGCTTGGTATTCAAGATTTGTAAAACTTTCTTTTGAGTGCGTTGAATACTAAGAAAAGTTTGATGCTTGATAATTGTTTTGAGATATGGAGGTGATAATATCAAAGTCGTGCTAGTTGAGTAGTTGTGAATTTGAGAAATGCTTGTGTTGAAGTTTGCAAGTCCCGTAGCATGCACGTATGGTAAACATGATGTAACAAATTTGAAACATGAGGTGTTATTTGATTGTCCTCCTTATGAGTGGTGGTCGGGGACGAGCGATGGTCTTTTCCTACCAATCTATCCCCCTAGGAGCATGTGCGTAGTGCTTTGGTTTTTGATGGCCTGTAGATTTTTGCAATAAGTATGTGAGTTCTTTATGACTAATGTTGAGTCCATGGATTATACGCACTCTTACCCTTCCATCATTGCTAGCCTCTTCGGTACCGTGCATTGCCCTTTCTCACATTGAGAGTTGGCGCAAACTTCGCCGGTGCATCCAAACCCCGTGATATGATACGCTCTTTCACACATAAAACTCCTTATATCTTCCTCAAAACAGCCACCATACCTACCTATTATGGCATTTCCATAGCCATTCCGAGATATATTGCCATGCAACTTTCCACCATACCGTTCTTCATGACACATTCATCATTGTCATATTGCTTAGCATGATCATGTTGACATAGTATTTGTGGCAAAGCCACCGTTCATAATTCTTTCATACATGTCACTCTTGGTTCATTGCATATCTCGGTATACCGCCGGAGGCATTCATATAGAGTCATACTTTGTTCTAGTATCGAGTTGTAATCATTGAGTTGTAAATAAATATAAGTGTGATGATCATCATTTTCTAGAGCATATTCCCAAAAAAAATAAAAAAAGGAAAGGCCAAAGAAAAAAAAGAAGGCCCAAAAAAAAGAAATAAAAAGGGGCAATGTTACTATCTCTTTTTCCACACTTGTGCTTCAAAGTAGCACCATGTTCTACATATAGCGAGTCTCATATATTGTGCTTCAAAGTAGCACCATGTTTTTCATATAGAGAGTTCCATATGTTGTCACTTTCATATACTAGTGGGAATTTTTCATTATAGAACTTGGCTTATATATTCCAACGATGGGCTTCCTCAAATGCCCTAGGTCTTCGTGAGCAAGCAAGTTGGATGCACACCCACTTAGTTTATTTTGTTGAGCTTTCATACATTTATAGCTCTAGTGCATCCGTTGCATGGCAATCCCTACTCCTTGCATTAACATCAATTGATGGGCATCTCCATAGCCCGTTGATTAGCCTCGTTGATGTGAGACCTTCTCCTTTTTTGTCTTCTCCACATAACCCCCATCATTATATTCTATTCCACCCATAGTGCTATGTCCATGGCTCACGCTCATGTATTGCGTGAAAGTTTATAGGTTTGAGATTACTAAAGTATGAAACAATTGCTTGGCTTGTCATCGGGGTTGTGCATGATGAGAGCATTCTTGTGTGACGAAAATGGAGCATGACTAAACTATATGATTTGTAGGGATGAACTTTCTTTGGCCATGTTATTTTGAGAGGACATAATTGCTTAGTTAGTATGCTTGAAGTATTATTATTTTTATGTCAATATGAACTTTTGTCTTGAATCTTTCGGATCTGAATATTCATACCACAATTAAGAAGAGTTACATTAAAATTATGCCAAGTAGCACTCGCATCAAAATTCTCTTTTTATCATTTACCTACTAGAGGACGAGCAGGAATTAAGCTTGGGATGCCCGATCGTCTCCAACGTATCTATAATTTTGATTGCTCCATGTTATATTATCTATTGTTTTGGACTATATTAGGCTTTATTTTCCACTTTTATATTACTTTTGGGACTAACCTATTAACCGGAGGCCCAGCCCAGAATTGCTGTTTTTTGCCTATTTCAGTGTTTCGAAGAAACGGAATATCAAACGGAGTCCAAACGGAATGAAATCTTGAGGCGTGATTTTCTCATCGAGATAAGACCCAGGAGACTTGGACCCTCCGTCAAGAAAGCCACGAGGCGATCACGAGGGTGGAGGGCGCGCCCCCCTGCCTCGTGGGCCCCTCGGAGCTCCACCGACGTACTTCTTCCTCCTATATATACCTCGCACTTCAACAGATCGAGATCTGGAGCCAAAACCTAATTCCACCGCCGCAACTTTCTCAGATCCATGAGATCCCATCTTGGGGCCTGTTAGAGTTCATGGAAGGATTCCACCATGGAGGGCTTCTACATCAACATCATAGCCTCTCCGATGAAGTGTGAGTAGTTTACGTCAGACCTTCGGGTCCATAGTTAGTAGCTAGATGGCTTCTTCTCTCTTTTTGGATGTCAATACAATGTTCTCCCCCTCTCTCGTGGAGATCTATTCGATGTAATCTTGTTTTTGCGGTGTGTTTGTTGAGACCGATGAATTGTGGGTTTATGATCAAGATTATCTATGAGCAATATCTTTTCTGAATTCTTTTATGTATGATTGAGTTATCTTTGCAAGTCTCTTCGAATTATCCGTTTGGTTTGGCCAACTAGATTGGTAGTTCTTGCAATGGGAGAAGTGCTTAGCTTTGGGTTCAATCTTGCGGTGTCCTTTCCCAAAGGATGAGGGGCAGCAAGGCACGTATTGTATTGTTGCCATCGAGGATAACAAGATGGGGTATTTATCATATTGCATGAATTTATTCCTCTACATCATGTCATCTTACTTAAGGCGTTACTCTGTTTTCATTAACTTAATACTCTAGATGCATCTGGATAGCGGTCGATGAGTGGAGTAATAGTAGTAGATGCAGGCAGAGTCGGTCTACTTGTCTCGGACGTGATGCCTATATACATGATCATACCTAGATACTCTCATAACTATGCTCAATTCAGTCAATTGCTCAACAGTAATTCGTTCACCCACCGTAAAATACCTATGCTCTTGAGAGAAGCCACTAGTGAAATCTATGGCCCCCGGGTCTATTTTCATCATATTAATCTTCCTACGCCTTATTATTGCTTTGCTATTTACTCTGCCTTTTTATTTTACTTTGCATCTTTATACCAAAAATACCAAAAATATTATCTATCATCTCTATCAGATCTCACTCTCGTAAGTGACCGTGAAGGGATTGACAACTCCTATTCGCGTTGGTTGCGAGGAGCTATTTGTTTTGTGTAGGTACGAGGGACTTGTGCGTGGCCTCCTACTGGATTGATACCTTGGTTCTAAAAAACTGAGGGAAATACTTACGCTACTCTGCTGCATCATCCTCTCCTCTTCGGGGAAAACCAACGCAAGCTCAAGACGTAGCACAATCCTCATGGTTTTCTTGAATTGTGGCATCGTCATAATGACATGGGAACCTTCAGTTCCCATTGCGCAAACCATACATAATTGTATGTGTGCACTTTTTAAAATGACCGGGCAGCTTTTTATACCATGAGGGTTGTACCAATCGGAGCATCACCCTATTTTCGTCGGCATTCTCGACCGCTCTCTCTCTCTCTCTCTCTCTCTCTCTCTCTCTCTCTCTCTCTCTCTCTCTCTCTCTCTCTATCTCTCTTGTTTGTGTGCGTCTCTCTCTCTCTCTCAGTGTGTGTGTGTGTGTGTTGCTCCATGGATAGAAGGATTATAATGTAATATTGGAACCAACACTTACATGTGTCTACACCCACTCGTATATATCTATAGAGTTGCCATAAGACGACACAACAATTATGAACAAACATTCTGAATGAAACATGAAACTTATGCCCTTCATGGTGGTCTAGTATCCTTTTATCATCATAATTACATGGGAACTTTCTTTTTTCATTACCCAAACCTTGCACATCGTATGTGTGCACTCTTTTTATTGGACCGGGCACCTTTTATACCTCTAACATTATACCCCCTCACCGTACCACCCTGGTCGAGCAGCTTCCTTCGACGGTCCATCACCGTCTTCGACCATGCAAGTCACACCCCTCATAGTGTTCTTGTATCACTGTATCGTCATAATGGCACGAAAAACTTCATTTTCCATTGCGGAAACCTTATAGAATCGTATGTGTGCACTCATTTAATTGGACCAGGCACTTTTTAATACCATGAACATTATACCCATCGGAGCACCCTCTTGTTTTTGTCGGCGTTGCGACATGCCGACGGTACTAGGATGTGGTCAACCCACTGCCTTGGGGTGACTTGCAACCCGCTGCCTTGGGGTGACTTGCAACCCACTGCCTTGGGCTGACTTGCACCTGCCGGATGGGTGGCACCTCAACCCCGTGCGGGTTCCAGTGCCAGCTATCTGGCAGGTGCAAGTCACCCCAAGGCAGCGGGTTGACCACGTCCTAGTACCGTCGGCACGTCGCAACGTCCAGTGCCAGCCATCACAGCCGGCGTACATGTTCGTCTTCTCGAGATCTACCGCCGACAAGCCTTTCTCCCTCCATACATACTATGGACCCTGAGGCACACCATTGTGTCACCAATATGGGAAAATTGGTTCCGGGATGAGCACGTCATGCGTCGGAGTCATTCTTTGCTTCCCATGTCGCGCGTTCTCCTAGCCCACCACGTGTCGCGCGTGCTCACATGCCACCTCATGCGCGTGTGCACCCTCCACATCGCCGTCCCCACCAACATCTCCACATGTAGCCATGGAGGAGGAGGATTCACTTTCCATATTCCCTTTCTTTAGTTCAGACGCTATCGTACCTCAAGGTCTTGGAGAAGGTGCTCAAGGACTCTAGGCTCGACGAATTGAAGGAGTTGAAAGGCCTGGCGATGCGGCTTGCTTTGTCGGACGCTGGTGATGTCACCATTCCCGAGCTAGAGGATGGGGTGATGCTGTTGGAAATATGCCCTAGAGGCAATAAAATGGTTATTATTATATTTCCTTGTTCATGATAATTTTCTATTGTTCATGCTATAATTGTATTAACTGGAAACCGTAATACATGTGTGAATATATAGGCCACAACATGTCCCTAGTGAGCCTCTAGTTGACTAGCTCGTTGATCAATAGATGGTTATGGTTTCCTGACCATGGACATTGGATGTCATTGATAAAGGATCACATCATTAGGAGAATGATGTTATGGACAAGACCCAATCCTAAGCATAGCACAAGATCGTGTAATTCGTTTGCTAAGAGCTTTTCTAATGTCAAGTATCATTTCCTTAGACCATGAGATTGTGCAACTCCCGGATACCGTAGGAATGCTTTGGGTGTACCAAACGTCACAACGTAACTGGGTGGCTATAAAGGTGCACTACAGGTATCTCCGAAAGTATCTGTTGGGTTGGCATGAATCGAGACTGGGATTTGTCACTCTGTATGACGGAGAGGTATCTCTGGGCCCACTCGGTAATGCATCATCATAATGAGCTCAATGTGACTAAGGAGTTAGTCACGGGATCATGCGTTACGGAACGAGTAAAGAGACTTGCCAGTAACGAGATTGAACGAGGTATTGGGATACCGACGATCAAATCTCGGGCAAGTAACATACCGATGGACAAAGGGAATTGTATACGAGATTGATTGAATCCCCGACATCGTGGTTCATCCGATGAGATCATCGTGGAACATGTGGAAGCCAACATGGGTATCCAGATCCCATTGTTGGTTATTGGCCGGAGAACGTCTCGGTCATGTCTACATGGTTCCCGAACCCGTAGGGTCTACACACTTAAGGTTCGGTGACGCTAGAGTTGTTATGGGAAATAGTATGTGGTTACCGAAGGTTGTTCGGAGTCCCGGATGAGATCTCGGACGTGACGAGGAACTCCGGAATGGTCCGGAGGTGAAGATCGATATATTGGACGAAGTGTATTGGAGTCCGGAATTGTTCCGCGGGTACCGGGTGATGACCAGCGTGTCCGAAAGGGGTTTCGGAGGCCCCGGCAAGTGTTGGGGGGCCTTATGGGCCAAGGGGAGGGGGCACATCAGCCCACTAAGGGGCTGAGCGCCCCTCCCACCCCATCTCACGTAACTTGGAGAGGTGGGGGCGCCTCCCCTAGGGCAGCCACCCCTCCCGGCTTGGGGGGCAAGTTTCCTAGGGGTGGGGGCGCCCAAACCCAACTAGGGTTTGCCACAGTGGCCGCCGCCTCCCTAGGGAAACCCTAGGGCGCCTCCTCCTCCCCCCTTCCCCCTATATATAGTGAGGGAGAGAGAGGGCAGCCACACCCCTTCCCCTGGCGCAGCCCCTCCCTCCTCCAACTCCTCCTCCTCCTCCGTAGTGCTTAGCGAAGCTCTGCCAGAGAACCACGAGCTCCATCGCCACCATGCCATCGTGTTGCTGGAGTTCTCCCGCAACTTCTCATCTCCCCTTGCTGGATCAAGAAGTAGGAGACGTCCCCGGGCTGTACGTGTGTTGAACGTGGAGGCGCCATCCGTTCGGCGCTAGATCGGATTTTCCGCGATTTGAATCGCGTGAGTACGACTCCATCAACAGCGTTCTTGTAACTCTTTCGCTTAGCGATCTTCAAGGGTATGAAGATGCACTCCCTCTCTCTCGTTGCTAGCATCTCCTAGATTGATCTTGGTGACACGTAGGAAAATTTTGAATTATTGCTACGTTCCCCAACTGATGCTGGAGGATGACGAGGAGGTGTAGGAGGAGCCAGTCTAGAATCCAGCGCTCGTGGGACAGTCTTGGTCATGGACGTCGACGGTGACCTGCACGTCGGACTTTGTTTTGGCCCTGCCCGCGTGGGTCGGCGCGGATCCGCTCATAGCTTAGCCGGGAAGACGAACACATATAAGGTACCCCTCCATCTCAAAATATAAGGCACGGTCAACTTTACTCGGTCTTTGATGCATAACTTTGACCACTAATATATATCGAAGTGTATGGATTGAACATTTATAAAAAGCATTTTTTTTGCGGGGTGCATAGTCGTATTTGTATTGCAATTTTTATTTTCATATATCCGTATAATAATTTTATAGACATATGATACATGAAAATCGTAATCAAAGTTATGCAACAACAAAGACCAGAAAAGCCAACCGGTGCCTTATCTTTTGGAAAGGAGGGTGTAGAAAAAAGGTAGAAAACATTAAAACGTTGTTCGTCCAAACGTGATTTTTTTTCAATAGTACAACGGTCAACAATGCCCACACGTCAAAATCCGAGACCAAGAGAACGCATCGAAAGAAAAATCTCCACGCCCATGACCATGGTAAAAACTTTAGCAGGCCATTCCGAGAACCAGTTTGCACGATGTGAACAACGCCCGTGACCAAACCATGGACAAAAGACTGCCGTGGTTGCAGGATGTGAATAGCACACCATAGCATCTTCTTCTCTGAGCCGCCCACACCAAAGAGAGAGACAGAGGTCCCCTTCATCTCAACTAAGACGAGCGGCGTCAGGTTGGAAAAATCGAGAACGACGGTGCAGCGCAGCGTGAGGATTTCGTCGACTACCCAAGTGAGTTTTTCAGCTGCATATCGCTTAATGTGTCAGTTTTCATGTCATCCAAAAATATGCGATCATTGTCTATAGAGTTCTCGGCGGTAGATGTGGCAATAGGTGAAGCACCCATGGATCCCATCTTCTCCAGAACCAATATCCAAATACCTTCACATCACCCGTCAATGGACGTGGATCTTGTTGAAGACGAGAGCGACAGCAGACCAGCGACGCCGCTGTGCCGCCGACCATGCCGGGAAACGATGGATGGATAAGACGGCAGAGGTAACCATCTTAATACCAGTATCTGCAATTCTGCATCGTTTTTCAGATACGTTTTGCCCCAACTTTTCTCCCTCGTAAATCACGGTGATAGGTAAATGAAGTAAGAAGCATTGCAGTAGTCAATCGAGTGGTAAGATGATCATTTCTCGAATGTCTCTTTATTCTTAGTAGCATCCTTTTCAGTCATCCGCGAGTTGTAGACTTTTGTGCTCAGGACAGAATTCCCTAATTGTTATTAAATATATTAACAAGCTGCACCGCCTTGTTGTTTTTCTTTACAGAAACAGAACTAGCAATTCTTTCCGGGCACCAGTAGAAGGATATCGAAGTGATATAGAGCGTGCAATTGAAGAAGCATCAAAACTTCGGAAACAGTTGTTTTCGAACCAGTTGTTGGCTTAATCAATGAAATGGCAAGTCTATTGCCTTGTTTCCAGATCCTGCTGCTCCGGTCCTGGTGTCCTTGATCTGCGCCCCTTTCCAGATCATGGCTCGTCCGGGGCTCCGGCCACCATCGCATCCGCCACCTTTCACTCCGCTCAGCCACGCAACCTCGTCCTTCTCTGTAGCTCGCACGTCCAGCGGCGTCCGGTGCCTCCTTTGGTGTCGGGTGCGGCTCCCCTTCCTGCGGTCGCTGCTCCGGCGTAGGCCCAAGTGCCTCATATCCGATCTGTGCTCCGTTGCTTGGGATTGCTCGGAATTGGTCTAGGGCGAAATCCCTGCAGATTATGCTGGCAGCAGCGACATCTTCGGATGCCGTCTCCTTCTTGAAGGCTGCCATGGCCATCTTCTGGGCCCCTCTTCGAGCTTCGGGGGAAACCCTAGGTCTGGTTTTCCGGACCGGACGATGACGGCGTCTCGGTGTCGTTCTCCTTCGTGAAGGCGTTGTCTTGTCTTGCTCGTGGCGTCCTCGGTGCTAGTTCTGGAGCTGTGTGTAGTTTGGTTGTTAGTTGGAGAGCTTCTCTGGTATGAGAGTTTAGCTGTGTTCTTCTTTGCTTGGGTCGAGCATTTTTCATCTTTCCGCTTTGGGCACTATGTTCACGCCCCTTCGCGTTCGTGTCATGTGTTATACCATCACCTCATGTACTCATTCTATCTTCTTCTATCAATGAAATGATACGCATGCTATGCGTATTTCCCAAAAAAAGTATTTTGCCTTGTTTCAGAAAAAAAATTCAAGCAGGAGGTGTATGAGTTCTACAACGCATATTCATGGTAGCTTGGATTCAGCATCAGGCGGGGAAACAAATATGTCAATGACTCAAAATACAAATCAAAGCAGCAAGTTTCGAAGTGGCTTTTTTTCGGAAAAGTTTCGAAGTGGCTTATTTAGGTCAATAAAATATATATCGCTGGGTTGCTAAGACATCCACGATAGTCGGAGAAAGTAGCACCCAAGTGCTCAAAGCTTACAGATTACGTAACAAGCGTATTTTACGGAGTACACGCTTATGTGCGTGCCCTCATTAGCCCCCCTGATACTACCATTCATCACAATGCAGTCTCCATTCCTTTGTGTTGTGCATAGCAAATTAAACATCACATTTGGACAAAGTACACAAGGAACATACTTGAAAAAACAAAACGGTAGACGGACAAGGCAGTTACTTTGCAGTATTCACGGAAAGCATGAATTCTGACTCCAGCGTCCTGATAGGAACGAATTGAAGATCTTAAAACAGCAAAGAAGCTACTATCTCAATGAATAAAAACTTGGGCTCAAATCAATACCATATCCTGGCCTGAATTCTGCCAGTACGGTCGTCGAAGTCAAACAGAATCTCACTATCCAAGTCACGTTGATTTCACATCTCACCAACGAAATGTGCCTTCATCAACTTAAGGGTCACTATATACTGAAATTTTAGCTTAAGTCTAAACCGACCAAGCTAGTGGTATATTTTCCACTTACAGTGCTTACTAGCATTCCATGGAGACACAACACACCCCCTATTGCACTGAAGGAAGAAGCACTGATACTTGTTACATGGTCAAAGGCACGAGATTGTTTGGGGGATGAAGCTTCTCGGTTAAAGTACCATTTTAGTATGAAGTCCAACAAATATATGAGCAGTGCCTGCAAATATCAAACAAAAAAGCATTTATACCTGAATGTCGCTGAACCGGCTTGCAGTGCCTATACCTCCAGCAGGAACATCACAGGGCTGCATGATGATCCCTCCAAAATGATCTTCAACCTTAGCAATGCTGTTGGACGAACCTCCCATTGAACTACCTCCATCAGTACCTGTCATCATAGACACAGTCGAACGGATGTAGAAGTATATATCAGGAATTGAAGCACTACAACCAAAGAGATGGAGTCATGGCGCCCGAGCTGCCACGTGATATAAATTATCCTCTTCACTTCAAACTCATTCTGGTATGCATTCGATTCTCCTTTCGGATGTATAATGGGCATAGACTAGCACAACTTCCAAGACTGAATAGAATCTACGATTAATTGTAGTTCTTAGTTGGGTATGCAACAATTGATCTTTTCTTCAAAGCTTGGCGCCAGCCAAGACATCAAGAACAAGTGCGGCTGCCCGGTATGATTCAAAAGGTGACGAACTGTTGCCACACAATGCAGCTAGATGGAAGTTGTATTTACTAAAAAAAGCCAGGAATGAATGGAACCTTTCAACTCTAGCAACCCAACAATGAAGTCTTGGTCATTCATATCTTCGCTAACTAACTAAGCCACTCCTGTGCGGGTACCAGCGGCGAGGAAGAGATAACATCTGAAAGTAACCCCACGTCGCTCCTGGGCGGCTCGGGGAAACCCCAATCGTCGGCCGGCGGCGCCCCCCTTCGCCACCCCTTCTCCCCCTCGCCGCTGCCGGAGGATGTGGTCGGGCTAAGCCCGTGCCGTGGACGGCGGCGGTGAGGCGTTCCCCGCGCGATGGCGCGCATCTCTGGTGGAGGGAGGTCGCTCCCTCGTCCTGCTCGGCGGCCCGGCGTTGCAGCGCTCCGGTGGCCAGGACCGCGGATCTGGAGGGTGGCTCCTCCGGTGGTCCCCTGGTTCCGGTTGCTGCTTTCGGGATGGCGCCTCGGCTCCTGCGATGCGAGACGGCGACTCGCTTTGCTTCTCGATCCGGCCATGGTTGGGTTGGGGTGGCGGCCCTCCACCTCTGCTCGCGCAGCGATGCACCGCTTACCGCAGGTTTGCTGGCGGGAGTTGTGCGCCTCTTCCGCTGCCTGCGGAGGAGGGTTGCTGGTCCGCAGCGGCCAGATCCGCTCACCGTCGGTCTTCTTGGCCGGCTTCGACGGCAGCAAGGTGTGGTGGCGGCATGGATGACCTGGTGGTTGGGTCGGCGCCATGTGTGGTTTGCCCTCCGGACAGATCTGATCTGGCCGGTGCGACCTTAATGTGCGGCGGCTCAGATCGGCAGCGACCCGTGCACACAATGCTTGATGGAGGTCACTTCAGTGGATCCGGGTGAAAACCTAGTTCTCGGACCGGCGTTGGCGGCACTCTTTTGTGTCATTACCTTCTTGAAGGCCTCGCCTTGGAGAAGCTCCAGACCTCTATCTGCTACCTCTGGGGAAAACCCTAGATCAGTAGATCAGATGACGGCAGCGCGTTGGTGTCGTTTCCTCCTTGGGGGCGTCATTCTTGGAGGTGTACACGGGTTCGAGGGACCAGTGGGCGGCTTTTTTGGTGGAGCAGTGCTTCATCCTGCATATTGATGACGGCGGATCTCGGTGGCGTGGTGAAGTGGAGACTCGGCGCCCGATGCGCGGTGCTGGACACGCGCAAGAGGGGGTTGCTGTCTGGCGTCATGGTGGCGTCGATGGCTGAGTGGCCTGACAAGGTAGTAGCCTCAATATCTGCTCTGAAGACGGACCAGTGGAAGATGGCGGCGACGACACATGTGAATGCGTCAGACCAGTTCATGCCCCAGACCCAGTATGTGGCTCCGTTGGGGCTGCTGACTTTTGATGATAGGCTTAGGTGAGTGGACTGGCTATTTGGCCTAGCTAGCGCCCCTTCATCATATGGATAGGAGGAGTAGTGGCATATGATGCCAAGATGGCGGATTCAGGCATATTGTTGTAATATTTTGTAAGGTCCTCGAGAATAATCAATAAAGTGGCTGCATGCATCTTCCAGATGCAGAGGCCGGGGGTCATCCTCCTTTTCTAAAAAAAAGCAACCCAACAAAAGCTATCCAATAGGCTTTTCCAAAACAGATGCAGCCCAAGGACCGATGATAGAAAGGAGCTGCCCCACATTCCATCAATACGCCTGACATCTCAGAGCATAGGTTGCCGTTTATGTCTATGCTGCCGGAAAGTATCCTCACATGCCTTCTTCTTCTGTATATGTGATCATCTATAATTCAACAATTCAGAACCTTATCCATACAAAAGTTCGGATCTTGATGCAAACCAAGGGTTCTGATAGTACCCTCTGCTGCTAGTGATGATAGGAAAGCCGTTCTCTCTCTCTCTCTATATATATATATATATATATATATATATGTGTGTGTGTGTGTGTGTGTGTGTGTGTGTGTGTGTGTGTGTGTGTGTGTGTGTGTGTGTGTGTGTGTGTGTTCGGTATCTACCTATGTTACTGCTTCTTTGTCATGTCATCATATTTTCTATTCCCGAGTGCATGATACCGGCTATGATACCCCCACTATGGCCACCCTAATAAGGCTGGTCGTAATATGGGAGTATCAAACGGTATGATGCATGCCAACTAGACTTTTTGGATGATGTGGCACACAATTAAATGAGGGAAGAGAGGGTGTGGTATCATATCATGATACCATATCATATTAAATGTTGTACTACTTTGTGTCATGCATGGCAATTAATAAGGTAACATAAGATACTAACTTATGATACTATGCATGCGCGCATTACGGAGATGTTGCCGATCATATACTAGTATCATGCATATATACTCCCTCCTTTTCGGTTTATAGGCTTATCTCAAAATTTTAGTTTTAATTTTATAAGGCTCAATTTGGTTGTTCCCCATCACATGTTCAGATTCCAAGGTGCATTAAATCATTGCATGCAAGTATTAAGAGAAAGTTGACCAATGCATGTACTTTATGCATGCATGTTGCAATTAATACATTGGAAAACATAATTTTTTGAGGAACAAAAACATTAATTGGGTGTTTTTGCAAACTACAAAAAGTATTCCACCACTCACCATCTACCTTGTTTGGTGAGATTTTTGAATTGAGCCCTATAAGGCTGGTCATAGTGGGGAGTAACTTAGACTAGTGTCATGCATATGACACTTGTCTAAGTTACTACCTTCATAATGCAAAGTAACATAATAGTAGTATCATAGATGGCTTTATTTATTAACTCGTAGACTCATCTTGTCTTGGAAAGAGCTATGTCACAGTAACATATTATGTTACCACCTCTCATTAATTACTTGCCACATAAGTAGAATTTTCTTGAAGTGCGCTATATTACTAGCTAAGTTACTCCCACTATGACTAGCCTAAGGCTGGTTGTAATGGGGAGTATCATATACTAGTATCATGCATATGATATATACTAGTGTATGATACTACTTCCATAATGCATTGTATCATAAGTTAGTATCTTAGGTTGCCTTACTAATTGTCATGCATCATACAAAGTAGTACAACATTTAATATGACACGGTATCATGATATGATACCACATCCTCTCTTTCTTAATTTAATTGTGTGCCACATCATCCAGAAAGTCTAGTTGGAATGCATGATACTGCTTATGATACTACCATTACAACTAGCCTAAACCGGAAAGGAGGGAGTTATACTAGCTAGTCTATGAAATACTAGCTACCTCACTAAGAGTATGGTTAATAATACAGCCAAGGGTCGGCTATAAGAAGTTGCCATGTCATATACAGCCAACCTCTTAGTGGGCATGTATAGTAATAAGTTTTAAATACGTACGAGTTTATCAATAGTTGGCCCACCTTACATCCTCACAAAGTGTCTTGGGTCTCGTGTTGCAGCTGGCTCTACTAACCAAGAGCCCGCTTCTGTTCTCTCTCCTCTTCTCTTTCCTCCAACTAAAGCACATATATATTATTCTATTCCTTATAGCCTGCTTAGACTACCCATAGTGGGACTAACATAGGTAGTAACATCACACGTATCTAGATAAAACAGATGATGTGGCAAGCAATAAATGAAGAAAGAGAGGAAAGTGGTAACATAGCTAGTTACTAGTAGTATGAGTAACATCACACATCTCAAGGCAAGATGAGTCTATAGCCTAATAAATGAAGTGTTGCATGTTACTACACATATGTTACTCCCCACTATAGAGGTAGTAACATAGACTAGTAACATTCTATGTTACTACCCATTGTGGCTAGTCTTATGTCACTCTATTGTACTTGCTTTAATGCATAGTATCATAGAGTAGCTAGTATCATATGTAGTACTTTATTTATATTGTCATGCATGACATATAGTAGCGTAGCGTTTATTATGATACAGTTTCATGATATGATACTTAACCCTCTCTTTCTTCATTTAATTAATTCTATGACAGCTCATCAAAATTGCCTAGTTGGCATGCATGATACTAGCTATGACACCCCCTTACTATCAGCCTAGCAAAGATGGTGTACAGATCATTTGTGTATCGCTTTGTGAGTTTTCATCCGTTTGTTCGAGAAGAGTGGAGAAGTTTCAAACATTTCGGTCGCGAGGTGCGGCCACTGGCGTAGGCCTAGTTGGTATTTTAATTACAGGAAATTCAGATGGAGTTCGGACATCATCAAAATCGATGTGCGTGCTCTCACGACCCTGTGGGAAAAAATTGGTAAAGTCTGGCACAAGTTTTGATGACTGCTCCTTCCAAACTAGAGCATCTTACATGAAGGATCATGGTTTTCCAAAATGAGACGTGTCAATTCAAACTCCTGTGGCCGGTGACTTCATCGTTTGGCCTCATAAAAATTTCCACGGTACGCAATCACCATTATATCATGGGTTTGATTTTCTGGCGCATTTCAGGTATCGTTAGCTATATTTAAGACATTTTTTAGATTAACGTGCATTTTGTGCATAAAAATAAAATTACAACCGAAACTGCATGTGTTGTCGAAAGGGATGAGGATCGCCGTTCGATCTGGGAGCATCCAACGGTGTAGACGTACGATCCGTGGGGTTTGGGTTCTGGCCAATCAAAAAGCACGACTCACATCCTGGGCGAGGTGGCGGGGTTTGGTCGGCACACGGCTTTCATCAACGAACCGTGTGCTATTCGCAAACCAGATTGCATATTTTTGTTCACACATACTATAGTGAGATCTATTGAGTGTGCTACCTCTATGATATAATAATAATAATAATAATTATTATTATTATTATTATTATTATTATTATTATTATAACAAAAAACATTTCATATTCACTGCTTGAGCTGACAGCATATCAAGGTCAACATATTAACGGTTCTTACATCAACAGAAAACCGGGCATAACTCACAAATTCGGTACACGCGACAGTTCTAAATTGAACAAATTAAGTTGGAGTGTAGGCATAAAGACTAGTCTTACGGCTTAATTCCCATGTACATGGGGGAACTAGGATCAGTAAGTTGACCCCTAATGAACTTGGGGTTTTGATGATTTTACGCTTTCTCATTACGGGTGCGTGATCCTTGGTCGGCAACTCATCAAATTCATCGTACTCGTCCTCATCGGCAACATCATCGACACCCAGTACCCTTGTCTTCCCATGCATCGCTAAATGGCAGTTCTTATGCAAGGGGTCTTCCACAAAGAAAATCTGGGTAGCATCGCTGGCAAGAATGAATGGGTCTGCGTGATATGCCATCGTTGTCCTGTTAACACAGGTCTTGCTGTACTCATCAATCCTTACCTGACCAAGAGGGATCCATGCACACCTGAATAATGCCACGTTAACTTTCACATAGTCAAGCTCCCAAATCTCTTTGATGGTTCCATGGTATACCCTTTTATCAGCTTCATTTACAGTCATGCATTCTATTCGAACAGAGTTGTTCTGATACGAGGTCTTCTGATCACGTTCCTCAGTGTAGAACGTGTATCCATTTATGTCATATGCTTGGTACGTCAACACCGTAGGTGATGGCTTTTGTGCCAACCACGTAGCAATGTCATTGATGGATCCTTGTGCCAAACGATTCTTCAGCCATTCGGCGTAGTTCTTAGTGTGCTCCTTCATCTCCACATTTGATGAAGGCACCATTGGTAAGAAGCTTTCGCGTATCTCCGCCAAGTGTTCTTCGGCATAAGCGATGAGAACTGGGCTGTTAAGCAGTACCGTCAAATGGGCTTTCTCTGCCAATTCTCCGGGTGCAGCCATTTGCGTGCCAGCAAGGACCGGCTTACCTTTCAGCCTTCCCTCGTGGCAAGAGAGGTGCAACCCTATAGGTATTTGTTTCATGTATTCGGTGCAAAACTCAACCACCTCCTCCGCGGTATAACCTTGTAGGATGCTTGCCTCTGGATGGTTTCGGTTCCGACAAAAGCGCTTTAGTATTCCCATGAACCGCTCGAAGGGATACATGTTGCGAAGAAACACAAGACCACAATACTTTATCTCATCGACAAGGTGCATAGTGAGATGGACCATGAAATCAAAGAATGACGGTGGGAAAAACATCTCTAGGTTGGAAAATATTCTTGCAATATCATCTTGCATATGATCCAACTCTTCAGGATTTACAACTTTCTGCCATAGTTGGTTGAAGAAATCACAGAGGTCAATGAGTGTGTTTCTTATATCTTTGTCCATCAAATTCCTGATGGCCACCGGGAGGATTTGCGTCAACATTACGTGGCAATCATGTGACTTCATGTGTCCCAACTTCATTTTACCCGAGCTCACATCCACGAGACTTCTGAGGTTTGCGTAGTAGGAAGAGGGTGTCTTAACTGACAACAAATAGGTGAACAACTGTGTTGCTTCTTTTGTACTGAAATTGTAACTCTGGTGAGCTTTGATGAATTTGTCATTATCTTCTGCTTCACTCTTGCCTTTTGATTAATTAACAAGCATATCGAGCCGTGAACCGTCACCATCCTTTCTTTTCCCTTTAATCTTGAGCAGAGTACCAAGGATGCTTTCACATACGTTCTTCTCTACGTGCATGACATCGATGCAGTGACGTACACGTAGAATCTCCCAGTAAGGTAATTTCTAGAACACCTATTTCTTCTAGAACACTTGACCCTTGGGTGTTTGTTTCACCGTTAAAGGGTGGTTCTTGCCAAGCACAACATTAATTTTTTTAGCCATGTTGTGGACCACCTCCCTGTCATAGGGTCTTGGGCCCGCACCTGCCTTTGCCGTACCATCTTATCCAACTTTCATCTTTCGGTATGGGTGATTTTTCCGCAAGAACCTACGATGATGCAAATACACTGTTTTGCACGAGTTGGGAAGTCTTCTGCTAGTTGTCCTATCCATGCATGTGACGCACCCTACATCTCCCTTTGTTTTCTACCCCGATGTGTTGCGTAATGCCGGCATATCTTGAATGGTGTGCACCAGCATCGCATGTAGATCAAAAATCTCCTTTCTGTAAACATCATAACATTTTACAGCAGGCGCATCTATCCACACTGTCAGCAGTTCTTCTACCAGTAGCTGAAAGTAAATGTCGATGTCATTTCCAGGTTGCTTCGGGACTTGGATAATCATTGACATCATAATGTATTTTTTTCTTCATACACAACCAAGGAGCTAGGTTATATATGCACAGAAGCACCAGCCATGTGCTGTGATAGGTGCTCATATCGCCAAAAGGATTCATCCCGTCAGTACACTTCCCAAGCCTTATACTTCTAGAATCCTTGGCAAAATTTTCAAACATTTTGTCGATTAATTCCCACTGAGCCCCTTCTTTCGGGTGCCTCATAAACCTATCCGCAATTCACTCATCATGATGCCACCGCAACCTCTTTGCCTCTCTAGGGTTTGCAAACAAACGCCTCAACCTTGGAATTAAAGGCAAGTACCAAACAACCTTGAACGGGATTCCTGTCTTGATCTCGTCGTCCAATTTGTACTTGTCCTTTGCTCTCCTGCGCTTGTATCGTGCATGCTTGCATGTGGGACATGCACACAAATCTTTGTACACACCACGGTACAATATACAATCATTCACACAAGCGTGTATCTTCTGTACTTCAAGTTCCAATGGGAAAACAATTTTCTTCACTTCATTCGTGCTTCTGAGGAGCACATTATCTTCTTGAAGAATTTCTTTGAAAAGACCTAACATCTCTGTGAAGCCCTTATTTGATAGACCGTTTGCTGCTTTAAATCTGAGAAGCGCCAGGGTGGCATTCAACCTGGAACATTTCTTTTTGCAACCTCGATACAATTCTTTCTTGGAGTCTGCATCAATGGTTTGCAGATCCTTGTACCCAATGATATCCTTTTTTGGGCCCTCGAAATCTACAATCATAGGAGGAAAATCTGGCATATCAAGATCGTCGTCATCTGCGTCGACGTCTTGGTTTTCCAGTGGGTGTTTCGGCTTTCCGGTGTTCCATTGGTAGCTTGACGCCTCTATGCCGATGTTAGATTCAACATCCATGTGGCACTGATCGGGGTTTGGCATCTCGCTGCCCTGGGTATGTTCATCCATGACCTCCTCTTCACCGTGTCTGGTCCAACGTGTATATCCGTCCATGAATCCCCTAGAGACAAAGTGCATCTGGACATCTGCAACTTCATGTGACTCTGTATTGGCACAATCAATACATGGACACAGGATGTAATCCGCATCACGAATTCTCCTCTTTGTACTTTCAGCCAAATTCATGAACTCTGTCACGCCACTGATAAAATCTGCGGTTTTCCGATTCTTCATCCATCGAGATTTTTCCATCTGCAGCACACGAATGGTAATTAAAAACAAAACAACAACATTAGTACACGGACTAACTGCTGCCCAAAGATGCATGCATAAATCACAAGGTTTTATTTTAATAATTACTGAGAGCGCTCCATGTTGTTATCCAGACGTGCAATGACAAAAATTAATGGCCAGTCAATTTACACGCAGAGTACTAGTACAACACTACCCTTAGGAATTGAATACCTTAATTAAGCCACTCACGAAAAGAATACCTTAATTAATTAGCCGCGCGGCGACCTTCACCCAGCAGACAGACAAGCGTGATGCAGTGGCACGCCGAGACAGCAGGGTCGAGGAGCAAAGCTTAGTGCGGCTGCCGCCTGAAGTTCGACCTTCACTATCCCGCCATCGACCGTGATGGATGTGCTCGAATCACGTTGCCGCCGACCTCAATGGTTGAGCTCCTCCTATCTCCCGCCGCAGACCGATAGACCTCCTATGACGCCGCCACCGCCCACCCACCGAGGATTGACCTCTTCTCCGGTAGCCGCTGCCTAGGCCGCCGCCGCCGCCATCTCTATATGCAGAGCGACTGTTTTTTTACGGATATCCGCAGAGCGGCTGTTTACACGGTATCTCACCGTAACTCAAGTATATGGACAGGGTAGTACATCACATACGGTTATGTAACGGCAACCGTGTCTAACCTACGTTGTCTTCTCACACGGTTTGGTGCGGAAATCATGTGTGACGTTGTAATACCTAACACAATGACATGTATAAACAGTGTGCCGTATACAACATATAGTGCCATAAGTAGTTCCCAACCGTTAGCTTATCTCCATAGTTTCCCCATTTCCCCCAAATTCCTACATAGCCTCCAAATTACCTCGTGTGGCGCTGACATTGGGGGAATGCGAACGAGTGGTGCTGATGGTTTCGGTGCGGCTGCTCCTGCTCGTATCGCCGCCGAGCACTTGCCTAAGATCATCAGAAGGCAGGTGTACTACGGACCCGAATCGTCCTGTCAGGTTCCAATCTATCCCGATCTTTTTTAGCATGTCCAAAGTATAGCTCCTTGCTGAATCTGTCCTGAATGACCCCCCTAGGAAAGCGATATGCCGCCGGATCCGGAGCTTGACTCCAGACTCCGGCAACACGAGTTCGACTCCGAGTTTTGCGCCAACGAGAAGTACCAAAAGCTGAGTTGTGTGCACGGGCACACTCCCGCTTGACGTGTATGCACGGAGGGATTCGACATTGGCAGGCGGTTTCTCAGTTGCCCCTTAGAGGTTAGTGCTAATTAAGTTCATCATTTTACTTCAGTTAATGCCACCGCTCATCCAGAATACTATTTAACATTGGCGGGGATATGAGGCTTGTGCCTTTGTTAACTGGCTGGATTAAGAATGGCATGGCAGGGCTCGGAGTGTTATCACCAAGCTCGCAGAAGATAACATAAAGCTGAAGAAGAAACTGGCTGATCTGGAATGTACAATCAGTATGATGAAGCAAGAAAGAATCAATCACAGGCAACAGATGAAAGCAAGAGACAAGAAGGAACTAGCATGTGTAGTTGTGGTTGTAGCATTAACCATGTTCTATGCGCTGTTTGCGGTGATGATTAGGGGTTTTGTTTGACAATATTGCTAAAGCACATCTAGATGTTCTCTAAGTAATGCACATCTAGGTCCTATGCCATTGATGTTACGCGAAGATTCGTGCAGATATTTTTCTTTGTCTTTTTTCTTTTCCTTTCTAGTTTGATTATTACTGGCTTTATCAATAAGAAGAGCTCAATGTACTGCTTGCCAACTGTCCTACTCCGTTCGTACCGGTACCGGTGCATAATCCCAAAACTCGTTCCTTGTTTTTGTCCTGAAAAAGGAAACCAGCCAAATAGTCAATAGGAGTCCTGCGCAACCCCGGGAATTTGGAGCGACTGAGTACAAATAATTGCGGTTGATTATATCAGTGGTTAGATAATACGTCAACCCCCGCTTCAATTGGCAGTTCCTCTTCTCTGCATAGCCCGCTTAAGTGTCCATCATCTTCATCGTCCCCGGCAGACTGCGCTACACACTGGCACACACTCTGTAGCCATGTCGAGCGACAGCGAGGAAGACGGTTTGGCCAGCAGTCTGGCGCCCGATGATAGGTCAACATCGGAATCATCCCGCTTGTCTTCCATGAGTCTGGCGTCGAGCCCAGACCTTGATTATATCCGGTTCAACTCCGCCTACGGAGTCGTCAAACGACAACCAGACGGACGAGGAGCTGTCGGAGGACGAAGAAGAGGACGACAATGATGATGAGGAGGAACGGTTGAACGAGGAGGAGGACGACGACAGCAACGACAATGACGACTGCGGTGGCAATGAAAAGCCAACGGTCAACGGCAAGAAGCGTCCTCGCCAAGACGATGTCACGGGGCCATCCAACAACAACAACAAGAAGAAGAAGGACTAAATTAAGCAGACTGTATATATCTCTATTTATCCTGTCAATCTCATCGCAGACGGTTAGTAATATGTATTCGATAGAGATCTTCTACATTATCGCCAACAGGTTGGTTTGTTGAACTGTGTGACCTGACGAGCACACAATTCATAAAAAAAGACCATATGGGCTGTCTATAATGACCGCACATAATTCTGATTACCGACCTGTTTGCCTGGTATCACACACATCTTGTTACGCCGAATCGTTTGTATTCACCTCAATCATCACAAACGGTTCATCGGAGTGAACTGTATGCCGTATATCACACACACCTTGATCTGGCTGCCCGTTTCTATTGTTCTGCCTCATCGCATAGTTTGTATAGATCAAACGTATGCCCCCCATCGCACACGCAACTAAAATCTGAACCGTGTTTGATGTATCATTCATCACAAACGTTTTGCATCTTTTTTGACGGTTTTTACATCACCGTTTGCGATTAATGCATCGCACACAGTTTCGTCAAAGGGTCTCTATATCGTAGTGTCACGTTAGCAGCATCCTGCAACAGTGGGTGCGTTGGAGAATTGGGCGGGATCCACCGACTTTCGACTAAATCCTAAATGTGAGCGTGACGAACAAATTGATCGTCTTATACGTTTTAGAGCTATTTTTCCGGTGCAGAAAATGTATGCTCGAGCTTGAGCTTGTAGTTTTAACTCATGTCATTCGAATCGTTAGATGTTTTAAGTCACTTGGACAAGTGTCATTTGTGGATGTAATGAACTATGCTAAGTTATGTATGTCCTTGCTACTTGATCATGTCTAGATGTTACGTTTCTGATCAAAGAGACATCCCAAACGATTACGCCGCTATAGTCGTGTGAAAAAGGTGGACATCGACATTTAATCTACCGATATGTTTGTGATAGGTACGTTATCACACATGGTTCAAGAATGTAAAACGTGTGTGGTGCCTCTACTAACGCCAATGTGTCCATTTTCATACCTATGAGCGATTGGTATTCCTATTACACACGCATACTAGTTTGAAACGTTTGACGTATTACCATGAATCGCACACGCATATGAGATGAAACCGTGTGTGCTCCGTCGAGCATCGCAAATGTTTCACGTCAAAGAACCATTTGTTCTCTATTTTTCATCGCACACGTTGTTTTCTTTCTAACAGTGTGCACATTATTTTATTCGATCCTGTATAATTTTTTCCCCTGTAATTTATTATTTGAATTGGAAATTTTGAAATATGAAATGTGCAATTCAAATCTCAGCACAATGGTTCAACAACAAATCCATAAATAAAATTGCCAGTATAATATGTTCAGTGATTATAGGATTAGACAGCAATTAACTATGATGAACCACAATAATTAGAGGTGGTAAAGGTGAAGAGACAAGTGTAAATCATTTTGACTGCCGATGGTGTTGAAGAAGCAGAATGCCCATAATGTGCCTTCCTGCATGCCATAGGCACGAACAACATTTGTCCAATCCCGTGTGACGATCGCCCGCCCATCCTTCACCGCCTTCAGGAAGACTTCTAGAGCATTATCATGGTAGCATGAATTAAGACTAAGTTCACGATAAATTAAGTTCAATTAATCAAATTACTAATGAACTCCCACTTAAATTAACATCCCTCAAGTTATCTAAGTGATACACGATCCAAATCAACTAACCCATGTCCGATCATCACGTGAGATGGCGTAGTCATCAATGGTGAACATCTCTATGTTGATCATATCTACTATATGACTCATGTTCGACGTTTCAGTCTCCAGTGTTCTGAGGTCATGTCTGTACATGCTAGGCTCGTCAAATTTAACCCAAGTATTCTGCATGTGCAAAACTGTCTTACACCCGTTGTACGTGAACGTAGAGTCTATCACACCCGATCATCACGTGGTGTCTCAAAACGACGAACTGTAGCAACGGTGCATACTCAGGGAGAACACTTTTATCATGAAATTAAGTGAAGGGATCATCTTATAATGCTACCGCCGTTCTAAGAAAAACAAGATGCATAAAGGATAAACATCACATGCAGTGAAAATATGTGACATGATGGCCATCATCATCTTATGATTTTGATCTCCATCTCCAAAGCATCGTCTTGATCTCCATCGTCACCAGCTTGACACCTTGATCTCCATAGTAGCGTCGTTGCATCGAGGTCGTCACGCCAACTATTGCTTCTACAACTATCGCTAACGTATAGTGATAAAGTAAGGCAATTACATGGCGCTTGCACTTCATACAATAAAGAGACAACCCTAAGGCTCCTGCCGGTTGTCAATATTACAAAACATGATCATCTCATACATCAACATATATCACATCATATCTTGACCATATCACATCACAACATGCCCTGCAAAAACAAGTTAGACCCCCTCTACTTTGTTGTTGCAAGTTTTACATGGCTGCTACGGGCTTCTAGCAAGAACCGCTCTTAACTACGCAACAAACCACAACGGTGATTCATCAAGTTTGCTGTTTTAACCTTCTTCAAGGACCGGCCATAGTCAAATTCGATTCAACTAAAGTAGGAGAAATAGACACCCGCCAACCACCTTTTATGCAAAACTAGTTGCATGTCAGTCGGTGGAACTGGTCTCCTGTGCGTGGAAATGTAAAGTTGGTCTGGGCCGCTTCATCCCACAATACCACCGAATGAAAATAAGACGTTGGTGGTAAGCAGTATGACTATCACCGCCCACAACTCTTTGTGTTCCACTCATGCATATCATCTACGCGTAGACCTGGCTCGGATGCCACTGTTGGAAAACGTTGCATGGAAAACAAAAAATTTCTACGCACACGCAAGATCTATCAAGGAGATGCATAGCAACGAGAGGGGGGAGTGTGTGTCTAGTACCCTCGTAGACCGTAAGCGGAAGCGTTTTACAAGGCGGTTGATGTAGTCGAACTTTCTTCGCGATCCAACCGATATAGTACCGAACGTACGGCACCTCCGCGTTCAGCACACATTCAGCTCGGTGACGTCCTCCGCCTTCTTGATCTAGCAAGACGGCGAGGTAGTAGATGTGTTCCGCCAGCACGACGGCCTGATGACGGTGATGGTGAAGTGATCTCCGCAGGGCTTCGCCTAAGCACTATGAAAATATGAACGGGGGTGTAAACGGTGGAGGGGGGGGGGGGGCGCACACAGCTAACAATTGATCTGTTGTATGCTAGGCACCCCTCCCACATATATATAGGTGGGAGGAAGGGAGGAGCAGCCAAAGGAGGCGCCAAGTAGGAGGAATCCTACTTGGGGTACCTCCCAAGCCGCGCCCCTCTTTCCTTATTTGGAGTGCGGGGAAAGGCAGGGGAGGGTGGCGCCCCCCTTCCTTTCTCCCATGAGAGGGAAAGGCAGGAGGGGCTAGCCCTCCCCCATTCCTTCCCTAGGGCTGGCCAAACAAGGGAGGAGGCATACCAGCCCCCTTGTGGGCTGATCTGTCCCCTCCTTTGGCCCATAAGGCCCATAACTTGCCGGGGGGGGGGGGTGCCCGGAAGCCCTTCTGGTGACCCGATTCCTTCCCGGTACGTCGTGAAACACTTCCGGTGTCCAAATACCATCATCCTATATATCAATCTTTACCTCTCGACCATTTCGAGACTCCTCATCATGTCCATGATCGGGACTCCGAACAACATTCGGCCACCAAAACATATAACTCATATAACACTATGTCGTCAACGACGTTAGGCGTGCGGATGCTACGAGTTCAAGAACTATGTAGACATGACCGAGACACCTCTCCGGTGAATAACCAATAGCGGAACCTAGATGCCCATTTGGCTCCTACATATTGTAAGAAGATCTTTATCGGTTGAACCCTTATTACAACATACGCAATTCCCTTTGTCCATCGGTATGTTACTTGCCCGAGATTCAATCGTCGGTATCTATATACCTAGTTCGATCTCGTTACCGGCAAGTCTCTTTACTCGTTCTGTAATACATCATCTCGTGACTAAACTCCTTAGTCATTTTCTTGCAAACTTATGATGTGTATTACCGAGAGGGCCCAGAGATACCTCTCCGATACTCGGAGTGACAAATCCTAATCTCAATCCATGCCAACTCAACAAACACCTTCGGAGATACCTGTAGAGCATCTTTATGATCACCCAGTTATGTTGTGACGTTTGATAGCGCGCAAGGTATTCCTCCGGTATTCGGGAGTTGCATAATCTCATAGTCGAAGGAATATGTATTTGTCATGAAGAAAGCAATAGCAATAAACTGAACGATCAATACGCTAAGCTAATGGATGGGTCTTGTCCATTACATCATTCTCCTAATGATGTGGTCCCGTTATCAAATGACAACACATGTCTATGGTTAGGATACCTTAAACATCTTTGATCAACGAGCTAGTCTAGTAGAGGCTTACGTAGGACACGGTATTTGTTTATGTATTCACTTATGTATTTAAGTTTTTGATCAATATAATTCTAGCATGAATAATAAACCTTTATCATGAATAAGGAAATATAATACTAACCATTTTATTATTGCCTCTAGGGCATATTTCCATCACCCCTTCCCATCTTTTTTCTTCAGTTTCATTCTCTTCATTTTTGCACATACACATAACTGAGATTCATATATAAATCTCTCAGACTCTTTAACTCACTTGCAGAACTATGGAATAGTTCCCATCGAAAACTATTGTAGTAGGTGCCATGGCAGAATTGCTTTCTATAGTAGTTGCCATGGTAGAATTGGTATGTACAGTTGCCATTCGACATAATTTTGCTATGCGTAGTTGCCATTGCAGAATTCTGAGTAGTTTCCATGGTAGAATTGCTATGACTTTTTGATATAAGATGGCATTCTTGTTTTAGCAAAAGTTGCCATGCTAGCTTTCGTTCTACTACTTTTTTTGCCATGGCAAATTGCTATGTCAATCCGCTATGTTTGTCTATTTTTGCCATGTATTAGAGGTCTGCAAATTTGAATATATGTTGTTTTTGCAATTGAACAGTGCATGTCTTCTTTTCAGCTTAGGTGCAACATTTTTTGGTTGCCATGACAAATTGCTATGTCAATCCACTATGTTTGTATATTTTTGCCATGTGTTAGAGATATGCAAATTTGAATATGTGTTCTTTTTTGCCATTAAACAGTGCATGGCTTATTTTTAGCTTAGGTGCCACATTTTTTGGTTGCCATGGCCAAAAAGATCTTTTTATTTTCCATGGCAATTGCATTTTTGTTGGACAATGCCTAATTTTACATCCATGGCATTATATTTGAGCCATGGTAAATTTCAGAGACATTTCAAATAGTTTCCTTTTTACATGGCAATTATTATTAGAAGTCATGGCAAATATATTTAATCATCTAGTCGTGTAATTTTTTTGTTTTTCATATATATATAGTTGTTTTGAACCTTCGTTTACCATGGATTTGTTTTTACTGTAATAGGGGATGGCAAGTTTTTGTATGTTTTCTTACCTTTTTTTTGTTGAGAAATGTATGTTTTCGTGCCTAAAATAAGTCTTGCACAGAATACTTTTTAAGGCCAGTTTTTTACTATTTTCAACCTGGGCCTCTTTTTGGCCCATTGTTTTACTGGGACGTGTTTTTCTGCAGCCAGGGATTATCTTCGGTGATTCCTATATGACGCCCGTTATCGTTAAATAGGGCGCCTCCCGTCGGGAGCACTTGGGCTGGCCCACGTTTCAGCATCGCTGCTGTTTCTTTCTTGCGGGATCGACCACTTGGGCAGGCCCACGTTTCACCTTCGCTGCTGTTTCTTCCCTGCGGGATCCCTGTTTGGGGAACCTTCTGGAAGGTTCCTAGCCGGTTGTGGGAACCTTCTAGAAGGTTCCCTGAACAGGTTCTTCCCTGCTTTGTTTTTTAAGAAGGTGTAATTCTTTTTTTATTTTTATTCTTATTTCTTTCTTTTATTTTTGTTTTTACTGTTCTTTTCTATGTTTCCCTTTTGTAGTATAAAATTTCACCGTGTATTAAAACAAAATGTTCATCGTACATTAAGAAAATGTTCACCGTATATTATGAAAAAGTCAACCATGCATTATAAAAATATTCATGGTTTATTACAAAATGTTCATCGCATTTAAGAAATTGTTCACCTTTATTTGAAACTTGTCAGCATATAATAAGAAATAGTTCACCATATACTATAAAAATGTTCATCGTATTTAAGAAATTGTTCACCTTTATTTGAAACTTGTTCAGCGTATAATAAGAAATAGTTCAACATATACTACAAAATGTTCATGGTGTATTTCAGAAACTTTTTCTGCAAATATCACAAAAATGTTCAATGTGTTTTAGGAATTGATCAGTGTATATTATGAAAATGTTCAATGTACATTTAGAAATTGTTCATCCTATATTAAAAATTGTTCACGTTTTTCAATTATTGTTCTCTTTTTTTCAAAAATTGTTCACGTTTTAAGAGTTGTTTGATTTCTTTTACATTTTCAAACTTTATTCGCATTTTTCTAAAGGAAATTTGTTCACATTTCCCCAAGAAATGATGTTTTTTTATAAGAAAAAAACGGGTCTGCCGTTGTATTTATTACTTAAGCTGCCGTGTTGCATTTTAGTCATGTAGAGTTGCTAGCTCGACCGGCTATGAGCGTTGCTTTGTTACGTGCGGTCGTGAGTTCGAATCCAGACGCGAATGCTAGGCTGTTTGCCGCTCGTGAGCGTCCAACAGGACCTCTCATTATCTTCGAGGGTGCGGGGCGTTCGCGCTGGGCCTTCTTTCCCACCGAATGGAGTCGTTCGATCCCCTCCCCCATCGAGGGCGAACACACTCTGTATATGTGGTCAAACTCTTATAATTTTTGTGTTTTACAGTTTTGATAGAAAAAGGTGTTCAGAACAGAAATCATAAAAAAAAGTCCAACCCGTAAATTTTTCAAGGGCCATCGAAAATGCACACCCGAAACCCTTATGTTTGGAGGTTGGAAGACCGAACATAGGGGGCCCCGTATACCAGTCAAACCTCGTCGGAGCAAACACGCCGCCACGAAGTTTGCCGGAATCCGCCCTAAACTCGCCGGAATTCATCACCGTACACTGGTAAAGGCCGCTTAGACGCTGCAATCAATCGCCGCCGGTTCGAATTGGACGAGCTCGACATCGCCGTGGCCTCCCATGACCTCAGCCTGGCCGCCGGAATCCTCCTGGTGCGGCAGGCGAGGGGGCACGACTCAGCCGGTGCGACTGGCAATAGAGCAAGGCGTGGACGGCGGAGGCCAGGGGGCGTGGTCGGCGAGGTTGGGCCAGCTGACGGGCGATGGGGCGCGGCCGACAGGGATGGGCGCGGCTGGTTGGGGGAAGAGGCGGCAGCGGCCGGATTAGAGGAAGGAGCTATTTATCCCAGTTCTACAGTATCTGTTCGGCCGTAGCTAAAATAAACCTTTAAAATGCATTTTTTTCGATCCGTATTCTAGTTTTATAGTTTGTGATTTTATTAGGTCTGCTAGAGATGCTGCAAGAGGTCCCCAGACGGAACGTGCAGATATTGATGTCCTAGATATAATAGTTATCTCAGTTTCACTTTTCAAAAAGTTATGGAACAGACGGAGTATAATACTAGCGAAATACTCTCTCCGTCCGGGAAAAGTTGTCACCAGCATCGTTCAATTGTAACTTTACAGAAAAAATCTTTTCATTTTAAATCTAGTTCTAATCAGCCCTTCTTCCTCCCCCGACGCCCGCTGGCACCACGCGCTCCAGCCTCCGTCTCCCCCCGTCGCCCGCGGGCACCGCGTGCCCCAGCCGCCGTAGGACCAGCTGGTGATGAAGTCACACTTGCGCCGCCGCCCACCTGCCCCGCAGCTGCCATCTTGCGCAACCCCTGCCTAGCTGCGCTGCGGAGGCGAGCTTCGCCGCCGCCCACCTGCTCCTCCGCGGCGACACCTCGACGGGCGGCGATTCCACGGCTCATGGGCGGATCTACTCGTCGTTCTGCTCGCATCCCCGGTCGCAACCCCGACACGCCAAGGCCAGGCACTCTACTGCAGGAGTTGGGCAAGACCCCAGTCAGCCGCTGCTCCACCCCCGTGCATCGAGGTGACCAGCGCATCCACCGTAGGGCCCAGCGCCGCCACCCACCTGCTACAGAGGCAACCACCGCCGCCCACCGGGAGTAGGACTCCCCCCCTTTTCCTAGCTGGATTAGGACTTGGGGAGGGAAGAGAAGGGCGCCGCCCCCTTCCTTGTCCTATTCGGACTAGGGGAGGGGCCTGCCTGCCCTGGCCGCCCTCCTCTTCTCCCTCATGGCCCACTAAGGCCCATTAACCCCGGAGGGTTCCAGTACCCCGTTGTTCGGAAAATCGATTTCACCGGGAACTATTCCGAAGTCCAAACATAGGCTTCCAATATATCAATCTTTATGTCTCGACCATTTCGAGACTCCTCGTCATGTCCGTGATCACATCCGGGACTCCGAACAAACTTCGGTACATCAAAACTTATAAACTCATAATAAACTGTCATCGTAACGTTAAGCGTGCGGACCCTACGGGTTCGAGAACTATGTAGACATGACCTAGAACTATTCTCGGTCAATAACCAATAGCGGAACCTGGATGCCCATATTGGTTCCTACATATTCTTCAAGATCTTTATCGGTCAAACCGCATAACGACATACGTTGTTCCTTTGTCATCGGTATGTTACTTACCCGAGATTCGATCGTCGGTATCCAATACCTAGTTCAATCTCGTTACCGGCAAGTCTCTTTACTCGTTCCGTAATACGTCATCTCACAACTAACTTATTAGTTGCAATGCTTGCAAGGCTTATGTGATGTGTATTACCGAGAAGGCCTAGAGATACCTCTCCGACAATCGGAGTGACAAAACCTAATCTCGAAATCGCCAACCCAACATGTACCTTTGGAGACACCTGTAGTACTCCTTTATAATCACCCGATTCGTTGTGACGTTTGGTAGCACCAAAGTGTTCCTCCGTAAACGGAGTTGCATAATCTCATAGTTACAGGAACATGTATAGGTCATGAAGAAAGCAATAGCAATATACTAAGCGATCAAGTGCTAAGCTAACGGAATGGGTCATGTCAATCACATCATTCTCCTAATGATGTGATCCCATTAATCAAATAACAACACATGTCTATGGTTAGGAAACATAACCATCTTTGATTAATGAGCTAGTCAAGTAGAGGCATACTAGTGACTGTATGTTTGTCTATGTATTCACACATGTATTATGTTTCCGGTTAATACAATTCTAGCATGAATAATAAACATTTATCATGATATGAGGAAATAAATAATAACTTTATTATTGCCTCTAGGGCATATTTCCTTCAGTCTCCCACTTGCACTAGAGTCAATAATCTAGATTACACATAATGATTCTAACACCCATGGAGTCTTGGTGCTGATCATGTTTTGCTCATGGAAGAGGCTTAGTCAACGGTCTCGCAACATTCAGATCTGTATGTATCTTGCAAATCTCTATGTCTCCCACTTGGACTTGGTCCCGAATGGAATTGAAGCGTCTCTTGATATGCTTGGTCCTCTTGTGAAATCTGGATTCCTTTGCCAAGGCAATTGCACCAAGATTGTCACGAGAAGATCTTCATTGGTCCCGATGCACTAGGTATGACACCTAGATCGGAAATGAACTCTTTCATCCGACTCCTTCATTTGCTGCTTCGAAGCAGCTATGTACTCCGCTTCACATGTAGATCCCGCCACGGCGCTTTGTTTAGAACTGCACCAACCGACAGCTTCACCGTTTAATAAAAACACGTATCCGGTTTGCGATTTAGAATCGTCCGGATCGTGTCAAAGCTTACATCGACGTAACCATTTACGACTAGCTCTTTGTCACCTCCATATCGAGAAACATATCCTTAGTCCTTTTCGGTATTTCAGGATGTTCTTGACATTGTCTAGTGATCCACTCTGGATTACTTTGGTACCTTCCTGCCAAGCTTATTGCTAAACATATGTCGTGTCGGTACACAGCATTGCATACATGATAGAGCCTATGGCTGAAGCATAGGGAACATCTTTCATTTTCTCTCTATCTTCTGCTGTGGTCGGGCATTGAGTCTGACTCAATTTCATACCTTGTAACACAGGCAAAAATCCTTTCTTTGCCTGATCCATTCTGAACTTTTTCAAAACTTTATCAAGGTATGTGCTTTGTGAAAGTCCAATTAAGCGTCTTGATCTATCTCTATAGATCTTGATGCCCAATATGTAAGCAGCTTCACCGAGGTCTTTCATTGAAAAACTTTTATTCAAGTATCCTTTTATGCTATCCAGAAATTCTATATCATTTCCAATCAATAATATGTCATCCACATATAATATCAGAAATGCTACAGAGCTCCCACCCACTTTCTTGTAAATACAGGCTTCTCCAAAAGTTTGTATAAAACCATATGCTTTGATCACACTATCAAAGCGTTTATTCCAACTCCGAGAGGCTTGCACTGACCATAAATTGATCATTGGAGCTTGCACACTTTGTTAGCACCTTTTGGATCAACAAAACCTTCTGGTTGCATCATATACAACTCTTCTTCTAGAAATCCATTCAAGAATGCAGTTTTACATCCATTTGCCAAATTTCATAATCATAAAATGCAGCAATTGCTAACATGATTCGGACAGACTTAAGCATCGCTACGGGTGAAAAGTCTCATCGTAGTCAACCCCTTGAACTTGTCGAAAACCTTTCGCAACAAGTCGAGCTTTATAGACAGTTACATTACCATCGGCGTCAGTCTTCTTCTTAAAGATCCATTTATTCTCAATGGCTTGCCGATCATCGGGCAAGTCAACCAAAATCCATACTTTGTTCTCATACATGGATCCCATCTCAGATTTCATGGCTTCCAGCCATTTTGCGAATCTGGGCTCACCATCGCTTCTTCATAGTTTGTAGGTTTGCCATGGTCAAGTAACATGACTTCGAATAGGATTACCGTACCACTCAGTGCGGATCTTACTCTGGTTGACCTCTGAGTTCAAGAGAAACTTGATCTGAAGTTTCATGATCAATATCATTAGTTTCCTCACTAATTGATGTAGTTGTCACAGAACCGTTTCTTGTGATGAACTACTTTCCAATAAGGGAGCGAATCTGATTATCTCATCAAGTTCTACTTTCCTCCCACTCACTTCTTTCGAGAGAAACTCTTTTTCTAGAAAGGATCCGAATTTAGCAACGAAAATCTTGCCTTCAGATCTGTGATAGAAGGTGTACCCAACAGTCTCCTTTGGGTATCCTATGAAGACACATTTCTCCGATTTGGGTTCGAGCTTATCTGGTTGAAGTTTCTTCACATAAGCATCGCAGCCCCAAACTTTAAGAAACGACAACTTTGGTTTCTTGCCAAACCACAGTTCATGAGGTGTCGTCTCAACGGATTTTGATGGTGCCCTATTTAACGTGAATGCGGCCGTCTCTAAAGCATAACCCCAAAACGATAGCGGTAAATCAGTAAGAGACATCATAGATCGCACCATATCTAGTAAAGTAAGATTACGACGTTCGGACACACCATTTCGTTGTGGTTTTTCCGGGTGGCGTGAGTTGCGAAACTATTCCGCATTGTTTCAAATGTAAACCAAACTCGTAACTCAAATATTCTCCTCCACGATCAGATCGTAGAAATTTTATTTTCTTGTTACGATGATTTTCCACTTCACTCTGAAATTCTTTGAACTTTTCAAATGTTTCAGATTTGTGTTTCATTAAGTAGATATACCCATATCTGCTCAAATCATCTGTGAAGGTGAGAAAATAACGATACCATGGCGTGCCTCAACATTCATTGGACCACAAACATCGGTATGTATGATTTCCAACAAATCAGTTGCTCGCTCCATAGTTCCGGAGAACGGCGTTTTAGTCATCTTGCCCATGAGGCACGGTTACAAGTACCAAGTGATTCATAATCAAGTGATTCCAAAAGCCCATCAAGATGGAGTTTCTTCATGCGTTTTACTCGATATGACCCAAGCGGCGAGTGCCACAAATAAGTTGCACTATCATTATCAACTCTGCATCTTTTGGTTTCAACACTATGAATATGTGTATTACTACTATCGAGATTCAATAAAAATAGACCACTCTTCAAGGGTGCATGACCATAAAAGATATTATTCATATAAATAGAACAACCATTATTCTCTAACTTAAATGAATAACTGTCTCGCATCAAACAAGATCCAGATATAATGTTCATGCTTAACGCTGGCACCAAATAACAATTATTTAGGTCTAAAACTAATCCCGATGGTAGATGTAGAGGTAGCGTGCCGACCGCGATCACATCGACTTTGGAACCATTTCCCACGTGCATCGTCACCTCGTACTTAGCCAATCTTCGCAATCCGTAGTTCCTGTTTGAGTTGCAAATATTAGCAATGTAACCAGTATCAAATACCAGGTACTACTGCGAGTATTAGTAAGGTACACATCAATAACATGTATATCACATATACCTTTGTTCACCTTGCCATTCTTCTTATCCGCCAAATACTTGGGGCAGTTCCGCTTCCGATGTCGATCGCTTGCGGTAGAAGCACTCAGTTTGTGGCTTAGGTCCGACTTGGGTTTCTTCTCTTGAGCAGCAACTTGTTTGCTGTTCTTCTTGAAGTTCCCCTTCTTCTTCCCTTTGCCCTTTTTCTTGAAACTGGTGGTCTTGTTAACCATCAACACTTGATGCTCCTTTTTGATTTCTACCTCCGTGGCTTTTAGCATTGCGAAGAGCTCGGAATAGACTTGTCCATCCCTTGCATATTATAGTTCATCACGAAGCTCTTGTAGCTTGGTGGCGATGATTGAAGAATTCATCAATGACACTATCATCGGAAGATTAACTCCCGGTTGAATCAAGTGATTATTATACCCACATTTTGAGTATGTGTTCACCGACGAACTATTTTCCTCCATCTTGCAGCTATAGAACTTATTGGAGACTTCATATCTCTCAATCCGGGCATTTGCTTGAAATATTAACTTCAACTCCGGAACATCTCATATGCTCCATGACGTTCAAAACGTCGTTGAAGACCCGTTCTAAGCCGTAAAGCATGGCACATCTGAACTATCGAGTAGTCATCAGCTTTGCTCTGCGGACGTTCTTAACGTCGTCGGTTGCATCAGCGAAGAGCACTGGCACCTAGCGGTGCTTCCAGGGCGTAATTCTTCCGTGCAGCAATGAGGATAATCCTCGAGTTACGGACCCAATCCGTGTAATTGCTACCATCATCTTTCAACTTTGCTTTCTCAAGGAACGCATTAAAATTCAACGGAACAACAAAGACGAGCCATCTATCTACGAAGAAACATAGACAAGCAAAATACTATCAGGTACTAAGTTCATGATAAATTTAAGTTCAATTAATCATATTACTTTAGAACTCCCACTTAGATAGACATCCTCTAATCTTCTAAGTGATTACGTGATCCATATTAACTACACCATGTCCGATCATCACGTGAGATGGAGTAGTTTCAACGGTGAACATCAATATGTTGATCATATCTACTATATGATTCACGCCGACCTTCGGTCTCCGTGTTCCGAGGCCATATCTGTTATATGCTAGGCTCGTCAAGTTTAACTCGAGTATTCGCGTGTAACTGTTTTGCACCCGTTGTATTTGAGCGTAGAGCCTATCACACCCGATCATCACGTGGTGTCTCAAAGACGAAGAACTTTCGCAGCGGTGCATACTCGGGAGAACACTTCTTGATAATTTTAGTGAGAGATCATCTTATAATGCTACCGTCAATCAAAGCAAGATAAGATGCATAAAGGATAAACATCACATGCAATCAATATAAGTGATATGATATGGCCATCATCATCTTGTGCTTGTGATCTCCATCTCGAAGCACCGTCATGATCACCATCGTCACCGGCGCGACACCTTGATCTCCATCGTAGCATCGTTGTCGTCTCGCCAACTATTGCTTCTCGACTATCGCTACCGCTTAGTGATAAAGTAAAGCAATTACATGGCTTTGCATTTCATACAATAAGCGACAACCATATTGCTCTGCCATTGCCGATAACTTGGTTACAAAACATGATCATCTCATACAATAAAATATAGCATCACGTCTTGACCATATCACATCACAACATGCCCTGCAAAAACAAGTTAGGCGTCCTCTACTTTGTTGTTGCAAGTTTTACGTGGCTGCTACGGGCTGAGCAAGAACCGTTCTTACCTCGCATCAAAACCACAACGATAGTTTGTCAAGTTGGTGCTGTTTTAACCTTCACAAGGACGGGCGTAGCCACACTCGTTCAACTAAAGTGAGAGAGACAGACACCCGCTGGTCACCTTTAAGCAACGAGTGCTCGAGCGGTGAAACCAGTCTCGCGTAAGCGTCTGCGTAATGTCGGTCCGGGCGCTTCATCTCACAATACCGCCAACCAAAGTATGACATCTTTGGTAAGCGGTATGACTTATATCGCCCACAACTCACTTGTGTTCTACTCGTGCATATGACATCAACGCATAAAACCAGGCTCGGATGCCACTGTTGGGGAACGTAGTAATTTCAAAAAATTTCCTATGCACACGCAAGATCATGGTGATGGCATAGCAACGAGAGGGGAGAGTGTATGTCCACGTACCCTCATAGACCGTAAGCGGAAGCGTTATAACAACGCGGTTGATGTAGTCGTACGTCTTCACGATCCGACCGATCCAAGTGCCGAATGCACGGCACCTCCGAGTTCAGCACACGTTCAGCTCGATGACGATCCCCGGGCTCCGATCCAGCAAAGCGTCGGGGATGAGTTCCGTCGAGACGACGGCGTGGTGGCGATGATGATGCTCCATCGGCGCGAGGCTTCGCCTAAGCTCCGCGACGATATGACCGAAGTGGAATATGGTGGAGGGGCACCGCTGCGGCTAAGGAACGATCCGTCGATCAACTTGTGTGTTATGGGGTGCCCCCGCCCCGTATATAAAGGAGCAAGGGGTGCGGCCAGCCCTAGGAGGAGGCGCGCGAGGAGTCCTACTCCCACCGAGTAGGACTCCCCCTCCTAGTTGGATTAGGACTTGGGGAGGGAAGAGAGAGGGGCGCCGCCTTCCTGTCCTATTCGGACTAGGGGGGGGCGCGGCCTGCCCTGGCCGCCCTCCTCTTCTCCCTCATGGCCCACTAAGGCCCATTAACCCCGGAGGTTCCGTAACCCGGTGTTCGGTAAAATCCGATTTCACGGAACTATTCAAGTCAAACATAGGCTTCCAATATATCAATCTTTATGTCTCGACCATTTGAGACTCCTCGTCATGTCCGTGATCACATCCGGGACTCGAACAAACTTCGTACATCAAAACTTATAAACTCATAATAAACATCGCCGTAACGTTAAGCGTGCGGACCCTACGGGTTCGAGAACTATGTAGACATGACCTAGAACTATTCTCGGTCAATAACAAATAGCGGAACCTGGATGCCCATATTGGTTCCTACATATTCTTGAAGATCTTTATCGGTCAAACCGCATAACGACATACGTTGTTCCTTTGTCATCGGTATGTTACTTACCCGAGATTCGATCGTCGGTATCAATACCTAGTTCAATCTCGTTACGGCAAGTCTCTTTACTCGTTCGTAATCGTCATCTCACAACTAACTTATTAGTTGCAATGCTTGCAAGGCTTATGTGATGTGTATTACCGAGAAGGCCTAGAGATACCTCTCCACAATCGGAGTGACAAAACCTAATCTCGAAATCGCCAACCCAACATGTACCTTTGGAGACACCTGTAGTACTCCTTTATAATCACCCGATTACGTTGTGGCGTTTGGTAGCACCAAAGTGTTCCTCCGTAAGCAGGAGTTGCATAATCTCATAGTTACGAGGAACATGTATAGGTCATGAAGAAAGCAATAGCAATATACTAAGCGATCAAGTGCTAAGCTAACGGAATGGGTCATGTCAATCACATCATTCTCCTAATGATGTGATCCCATTAATCAAATAACAACACATGTCTATGGTTAGGAAACATAACCATCTTTGATTAATGAGCTAGTCAAGTAGAGGCATACTAGTGACTGTATGTTTGTCTATGTATTCACACATGTATTATGTTTCCGGTTAATACAATTCTAGCATGAATAATAAACATTTATCATGATATGAGGAAATAAATAATAACTTTATTATTGCCTCTAGGGCATATTTCCTTCATGTCCTACGGACTAAAACCCACCGGTTTATATAGACACCGGATAGGGTTAGGGTTACACAGAGTCGGTTACAATGGTAGGAGATCTACATATCCGTATCGCCAAGCTTGCCTTCTACGCCAAGGAAAGTCCCATCCAAGTCTTCAATCTTGTATCTTCATAGTCCAGGAGTCCGGCCAACGGTGATAGTTCGGCTATCCGGACACCCCCTAATCCAGGACTCCCTCAGTAGCCCCTGAACCAGGCTTCAATGACGACGAGTCTGGCGCGCATATTGTCTTCGGCATTGCAAGGCGGGTTCCTCCTCCGAATACTCCATAGAAGATTTTGAACACAAGGATAGTGTCGGCTCGCAAAACAAGTTCCACATACTACCGTAGAGAATAACCTTTGCACGAGATCTGCGGCGTATTCCGTGGCGTGACATCATACCACGGCCGAGCCTTTATATGAATCGTTTTCTTGTTCCACCTCGGTAGCGTTTAGCGAGGCGGTTTCCTTGGCACGTCTTATCAAAGCGAGATCGTGCCCCTTATTCCGGATTCTCATCAATACGGCGTGGGTAACCCGATCGTGCTCTGTTGCACGCCTCCTATATCGGCGGGTCCCGAGCGGTCCGCAGGCGCTCTTGGTATTCAACCTCTTTATAACGGGACCAAGGGCGCTCCTTTCTTTCAATCTCACTCGAATCCGCCCTCGCTTGAGTTCCAACACCCAAAGCTCCAGATTTAGGCGCCGGACCTTCGACGATGTCGGCTCCGACCTGCCCGGCCGGTGGATGCCTTCCTCGATCCGCGAAGCGAGATGTGCTAAAGCCGAGAGGCGCCAGTATCTCACCGCGAAATTTACGATAGGCTGCTGCCCAAGGGCAGGTTATTTCCACCCGAGCCTGGTGAGGCGTGGTATTAGTGTCTCACTTCCTTGAGGTTTAGGCTTCCCGAAGGACCCTTTTGTGAGGGGGCTCATGTTTTATTATGGGCTGGAATTCCATGACTTGGATTTGGAGTCCATCCTCCACATCTCGTCGTTCATTGTCGTGTGTGAAGCCTTCCTCCGCATTACCCCTCACTTCGGATTGTGGCTCAAGACCTTCAAAGTGGAGCGAAGATGATCAAGGGCATCGAGGCGAGTCTTGAGGGGCTGTTATAAGCAAGAATCACGACGCTCCATGGCCCGAGGGCTCTTTTCAAGAGGAACTCAACTTATGGCAACATGAATGGTTTTATATCACCGCTCCTAGGGGCACCAAATGGGCGGCGCCACCTGCCTTCGCTCGGGTCCTCCACTGCGGCTAGCGTCATGGGTCAATAAAGGGCTTGGCTGGGACCGTCCAGGGCGTACCTCATTGCAGGGCCGTGTTCGAGACCTCCGAGAGAGGAGATCAATCTGGTCGTAGTAGCGCAGGTCATGCTGATTAAATGCACCTTGCCCTGCAAGCGTCGCCCCTCCGCCTATGGGAGTTTAATCCGTAGGGACCACGAGCTCTCCAACATTTTATGGGCGTACGCCCGTGGAGATGTACCAACTGTTCTTGGATCACAAGCAATGTGTCCGGACTTAACCGAGGGCCAGGTCTCGAGCTGCAATCGCCTGGGATACTCAAGTAAGTAGTCTGTGCCGGACATGCTATCCGCATATTTATCATACACTTGCCCTTAAAAGAGCTATCCTTTGAGCAGAGTGGATAGCAAAAGCAAAACTGATCGGTGTCCGGCCCCCTCCACGAGACCACGCGGATCCTATATTAACCAAGATGCTAGAGGCTGTGCCTTTTGAAGAAAGCGAAGGGGAACAAGGAACTACTACCTCCGTGAAGGAGGCTATCAAGGAAGGGGATCGAAATCCCTCCCTCCAAGGAGAAAGAGGACCGCCTCAAGATCCGGAGCCCAAAGCCTCGAAGCGGGGAAAAAAACTTCACCGGAGGGTCTGCGGGCGGGAGATGCCCGTCCGCACTATTTCCCAAGGAGATCAGCCCTCCAATGAGCCGTAAGTAAAGGGGCGTTTTTATTAAAGAGACCTCCCCGTTTTATTTATGAAAGTTAACCGAAATTTACCTTGTAGTTCAGATCTCAGCCCTTCACAGTAGAGCTCGTCTTCAGGGGATCTTGATCCGGAGATGATGGAGAGCAAAACGCCTCCGCCTGTCGTACCGTCATGCGAGGCGGGTGACCCTGAGGTGTCGTCGCGGAGGGCTTCTCTGAATCCGGCGGGGCCAGAAGGCAGCCGTATGTCCCCGCAAAGCCCTCCGTGTCCGGCCTTGAAAAAGGCCACGAATGAGTCCGGCACCAGCGGGTGTACGGTCGGAGGAGCTGAAGGATCTGCTCGGCGACATCTATCTCGAAAGATCACATGCGTTAATGGAGTACGGTGATTGAAAGGATTTCATCCATCGAGGCGGATTGCATGAAGCCGTCGTAAGTTCTTGGCGGGTTTTGAGGTACATAAAATGATGTAACCGGCAGTTTGCATATAAAATCGCCTGTATGGATAGTAGCCCCGAGACTTGGTGCGGTGTCAAAAATGACGGTCTTGAGGATCATAACCCAGTATAATATGTGCTCTTCCTATGTAGGTGGCGGCGTCCGGTGGCTAGCCAGATGATGAATTTGCCGAATCAAGCGGCAACTTGCGTGGCGGATCACGGACATCACGCTTGTTAATAAGCGGCAGCGAGTCTGGTATGCAACTTCTCCGCGGACACTGGTAAGGGAGCTTGGCGCCCATGCCTTACAACATGTATGCTTAATGCGATGGTGCGCTGCTATGGAGAACCTTGGCGAGCTCGCCCGAGCCAAGGAGCAAGCGAGAAAAAGTGATCTGGCTGACCTTAAAAGCGGCGAAGAGCTAAAAGCCGAGAAGGCTGCTCATTGCCAAGCAAGAAAGAAATGGCGAGATGGCCGTGAAATTGAAGAATGCTCTTGACCGTTGTGAGCTTCTTGAAAAGAAGATCGAAGCGAAACAAGAGGACCTGAAAAAGCCACCACCGAGGCCAAGGATACTCGCTCTGCGATGAGAGCTATGAAGGAGGAGCTTCGTCGGGCAAGATATTGCGGTGGAAAGCCCTTTACGCTGGGAGAAATTCATGGATCCTAAATACGCTCAATTGGACCGGCTGTGGGGTGCGGAGGATGCTTATCTGGACTTGGCGGTGAGTGCCGCAGACGCGGCCGAACACTTCCGAGGTTAAAAGGATCACGGAATGGAAGAGCTTTTTTGGTCGCAGTTCCATAGTCCGGAACATCCACTTTCGTTAACCGATCTTTTGGCTGAATGGGCTGAGCTGAATAGGTTCTCCGGACTTGCCATGAAGGCTGTCATGACTCATTTGTGGCCGAAAAGCCCCAAGCCGAAGAGTTATTTTGGCTTGGTGCAACAGTTCCTTAGTGCGGTGCCGCATATCGATGCAATGAAGCGGTTAGCATGCATAGAGGGTGCGCGGATGGCTCTTGCCCGTGTCAAGACATACTGGGCGGAGATGAAGGCCACCGACGTTGCATCCCAAGATTCGGACAGAAGTCGGGTACCTGCTGAGCACTATTTTGAGGAAGTCCTGCAGGGCGTTCGTTTAATAGAGACGCAGTGCTCGAAGGATATTATGTTTAAATGACATGTATGATATGTGAAAACAATCTTTCAATATAATATAAGAGATTTTTATACTTGTCCTTTCAAGTATTAAAACACCACCTGTGCAGCCGTTGATGTATATGTGTATATAACTTTGAAAGATGGCGTCTCTTGACTTACCCACGCACATAGTGCGGGGTGTTTGCAAAAGCGCATTGTCACATAATCCAACGTCTTGGTCCTGTAAAGGAGGTGATAGGGTAGCAAACTAGGCGACGGACTATAATGCTTTATCACTTTCACTTAGCCATAGGAGTTCGATGGTGGGGCTACTATATAGCCCCTAGGGGCACCGCGCTCTCCCGAATTGAGGCGCGTATGTACTGGATGGGAAAGCGGCCCTTCGTCAATGCGGGAATTCTAAACATTCCACTGGGTCATCAGTGGTTGACCAGTCTCATGCTATATCATGACAGTCGATTTTAGCTTTCTCCTTTGAGGTGCTCAACCCAGCTCAGCAGGGCACAATCGCGGTGGTTCTCCAGCGCTACCTTAGCCGATATAACGGAACATAAGGTACCAAAACATGGGAGTCGGGTAAACCCAACATTTGACCAAAGACATGATTGAGCTGATGCATATAAGGCCTAACTCGAGGCGCCGAACACTCCCTAAGGTATTCGGTCTTTATGAAAACAGGCAGAATAATGCCCTAAGCCCCCAGTGTCAGTGCACGCATAAAAATTCTGGTGTGGCCGATGCCAAAGCGCCAGCCTCCTCCTCGGTTATAGCAAGAAACCGGAGGATGTGTATCAACAAGAGACGAGTAAAAAGGTTTACGCAGGTCTTAATCTGAAAAGAATCCTTGCAGCGGGTCCCTCTGCACGTCCGCTACGCTGTGTCTCCGTTGTGCGTATCTGGACCGGTGTAGCACGGTGTTCATCTATAAAAGAGAAGAACTTAGTTTGAAAAAGGAAAAAGATTGTGCGAAAAATGTACTTTATATTAAATAAACAGAGTACGGTTCGAAAAGTGAATAAAATTGAGCTTTATTGTCTCTAGTTGTACATGCGTGCAGCCCCTTGTACGGGGGTATGCCGCTAGTAGGCGCCGGACTCGTCTAGCCATGTCCGGGATTCGAATGACCTATTCATGTGCTTTGATTAGCGGAGCCGGATTGGTGTGGGGCTGTCAAGGCAGTCTCACGTTCTTCCGTGCTCGAGTAACATAATACTCCTTTTAATGAGATGATGCAGCGTGGACGGGCATTTTAAGTGTAAGAGATGCATGATGCGGTATTGCGTTAAAGCGGGTGAAAGCTTCACGCCCAAGTAGTGCTTGATAGCCACTTTCGAATGGGGCGATGTGGAAGGTTAACTTTTCGCGACGGAAGTTGTCGGACGAGCCGAACACAACTTCTAGCAGTAGGGAGCCCGTACAATGGGCATATAGGCCTGGCATTACCCCTTTGAAGGAGGTGTTGCTATGGCGAATTTTGGTTGCCATTTTGCAGATTGTGTCCTGATATAGCAGGTTTAGATCGCTACCTCCGTCCATTAGGACTTGTGTAAATTGGAGTCTGTTGATTATAGGATCTAATATCAAGGCAGTCCATCCTACATTCCGGATACTTCCGGAATAGTCCTGATGATCGAAGGTGATTGGTTTTGACAACCATCGTTGGGACTCTGCTGGGATAGACCGTGCGACACGTGTTTCTATGGGCGCCGCTCTGTTTTTCCCTTTTGTCACTTGAAGTGAGTTCACTGTTTTGACTTTTTGTGGGAAATTCTTCTGTTTTCCGGCGCTCTGCTTGTGGGGTTCGTCATCGTCCTCGCTTGGTGTGTCGAGCCCCTTGTGTTCGGCATTGAGTTTGTCGGACTGCTTGAAGATCCAACAATCTCTGTGGGTGTGGTTTGCAGGCTTCCCGGGAGTACTGTGGATTTGGCATATTTTGTCCAAGATTTTGTTTAGGTTGGATAGCCCGTCGTTGTTGTCCTTGAGGGGTGGTTTTTTATGACCCTGCCGGGAGCTTCTGAATCCGGCGTTGACCGCCGCGCTCTTCGGGCTGTTTCCCTTTGTCCGGCGCTGGTCCTTGCTGCGTCATGGTTTTCCATTTCCATCCCTGACTTCGGATGTACTTGGGTCGCTGGTATCGCATCTTGCCAGCCAACTATCCTCTCCAGCATAAAAGCGGGTCATGAAACTTGTTAATGCAGCCATGGTTCTCGGATTCTCCTGGCCGAGGTGTCTGGCGAGCCATTCGTCTCGGACGTTGTGTTTGAAAGCTGCTAAGGCTTCGGCGTCCGGACAGTCGACTATTTGGTTCTTTTTGGTAAGGAACTTGTTCCAGAATTTGCGGGCTGACTCTCCGGGTTGTTGAGTTATGTGACTTAAATCATCTGCATCCGGAGGACGGACATAAGTCCCTTGAAAATTTGCCCGAAAGGCATCCTCGAGCTCTTCCCAACTTCCAATGGTATTTTCAGGGAGGCTTTTGAGCCAATGCCGAGCTGGCCCTTTGAGCTTGAGGGGTAAGTACTTTATGGCATGGAGATCATCTCCTCTAGCCATGTGTATGTGGAGGATGTAATCCTCAATCCAGACTCCAGGGTCTGTTGTTCCGTCATATGCCTCTATGTTTACGGGTTTGAATCCCGCTGGGAATTTGTGATCCAGCACCTCATCGGTGAAACACAGGGGGTGTGCGGCACCCCTATATTTGGGTGTGTCGTGATGTTCGGATATTTGGCGTGTTGCATTGCTTAGAAGAGCTTGCTTTCGGCCCATAGATGGACCTAATCGGGCCATCCTTTTGATCTGAATCCTTATGCGGATCGCGTGCGAGGCTTGTGTGCCGCGCGCTTGCGCTCCATGTTTGCCATGTGGTCGTCTATCCGGCCGGCGACCTCTTTGTTCTTTGATTGCGGGGCTCTAAGGCCTCCTCATCGAACTTCGGCAGTAATTTACGCTTGGGTAGCTCTTTGTTTGGCGGCTGTCGCCGTATTTCTCTCGGTGTTGAGTACTTTGCTCCATCGATTACGAGTGCATCTTCGCTGTTTTGAGCTTCGCTTACGCTTTTTCAGGCTACGCGCGATGGCGGCGAGCCTTTTGTGGAGGTTCTTCTGCTCCAACAATTTGTTCGGCGTGAGATCGTTGGATTGTTATCTTCGCCGGGGCGGGTTGTTTATCAAGTTGTCCTGTTGGACGGTTGCTCGATAGCATGTTAAATCGTCCACGGTTCACCCCGCTCTATGCAGGTCTTTGTCGAGCCGGGACTTGGTGCGGCGTTTACGTTGCCGTTTTGACTGCTTTTCGAGGGATTTATCCTTCGTAGTGTCCTGTTGTTCCTCGTCGTCACTTCCTTTAGGTGTATCCACCATGTATACATCGTGGGATGAGGTGGCTGTCCAGTATCCTATAGGTGCTGGTTCATGGTTGTCTCCTACATCGTCGTCCATACCGTCGATGTCTGCGGAGTCGAAATCGAGCACGTCATTTAAGCTTTCGACAGTGGCTACAAAGTGGGCGGTGGGTGGGCGTTGAATTTCTTCATCGTCGCATCCCAACCTTCCGACCGTAGTCGGCCAGGGCTCTCTGATAAAGAGAGACTTTAGTGAATTGAGGATGTCGCCAAAGGGCGAGTCTTTGAAAGATGTCATGCGATGAACTCCATAACCGGCGCCCAATTGGATTCGATTGGCGGGGCGCGGAGGTTGGAGTCCAAGAGGAGTCCGGCACCCAGTCCGCGGTCTTCGCAAAGACGAGGATGGAGTTCGGCTCAATCGCCAGTAGAGATCGTAGCCCCGAGGCGGTGTCCAACCACTCGTCCTCGATTGGCGGAGTCGGCTCGAGCTAAGGGTCGGGCGACGCCAGCGCGACCTCGAGACACTTGCTCGCAGCAGAGCTAGATCATGCCCATCGAGAAAGTCTGGCGGCGCTTGGCGTGGCTCGAATCCGTCGAAGATCAAGTCTCCGCGGATGTCGGCCGTGTAGTTCAAACTCTCAAATCTGACTGATGGCGGGCGTAGCTTCGATCTGCTCCTCGATGGCGAGTGAATTGGCCTGATGCAAAGCCGCCGAATCTGAAGATCTGTCCGGGAGAAAATCTCACCTGGACGCGTCGTTATTGATGATCGAAGGAGCCATCGGGCCTAAAGATGGCGACAGGAGGAACTCTCAATGAAAGCACCAATGTCGGTGTCAAAACCGGCGGATCTCGGGTAGGGGGTCCCGAATGTGCGTCTAGGCGGATGGTAACAAGAGACAAGGGACACGATGTTTTACCCAGGTTCGGGCCCTCTCGATGGAGGTAAAACCCTACTCCTGCTTGATTAATATTGATGATATGGGTAGTACAAGAGTGGATCTACCACGAGATCAGAGAGGCTAAACCCTAGAAGCTAGCCTATGGTATGATTGTCGTTCGTCCTACGGACACCCTCCGGTTTATATAGACACCGGACACCCCCTAATCTAGGACTCCCTCAGCTATTTTCAGTAAATGATCTGTTTTGTTACTAGGAGTCCTCCTTATCTGAATAATTGTGAGCAAAAATGGGAGTAGTGCTCTAGATGGACCAGCACCACTACCCTACAGTTTAGTCTAATCGGTCAATATCCAGTGGAGTAGCAACCAACAGAAGATCATGTCACACAAATTCAAGTTTGTACAGTGGAGTAAACAGTAGATGCACAAAATTTAAGTTGCTATACAGTGAAGTTTAAGTGAACAATCTTGCATGGCATCCTTTGTGGCCATGGAAGCCTTTTTTCAAAATGTACAAAGTGGACATTTCTGAACATTTGCATAACTAGATCAACTAGGGTAGCAAGAATAGACATTGCTGCTTTTAATTTTTTTAAACTAAGTTATGTGTTAAAAAAGTGCACAATTATGCAATAAACTGCAGTACACTGAATTGTGCTCCGAATAGCACACAATAGTGCATAATCTATTGGTCTTTTGTGCACTATTCCAAACTGAAAACTGTAGTAAACTGAAGTTTTTCTTGCTGCAATGATATTTAGAGCAACACTTCACTAGTAATCAAAAGAGCACCTTACGCGGTTAATTTATCTTAACTAAGAGTTGATAAAAACATGTCCCTCAAAATAACATTCAGTCAATGCATTTGTTCGCAGCATACACACGCTGCCCTGTTAAGTTAACTGAATTATTCAGATTAAGTTAACTGAATTTGGCTAGGGTGTCTACAGCAACAACAGCTAATGGTTTTTTTGAATCAGTAGAGCATTTCAGCAAAAAGTAAAAACACCACAGAAGAGTGAATTGTCTGCTGTAAAATAACTGTGCCCAGAGATTGCTTTGGTGAAACTGTATTGATCAATGCCTACAGGTGAACAAACATCGTACACATGCGAGTAGAATTGAGAATCAGAATTGCGACGCTCATGCATAAAAAAGCATTCATCACAAGTGCATGCACCTTGTTGATGAGATTATCCTTCTTGAGGATGTAGAGCAAGACCCAGCCCACCACAAGCATCTCGAGGACCCACACGAAGATCTTCACCAGAAGCCCGGCGACCAGGGTAAGCCTGCGGGCCGCAGCGGCGGCGGCGGCAATCTCCCTCGGCCGACGATCGGATCTGGGTGGTGGCGACCCACTCCGTCTGATTCAAGGGCGGTGGCGCAGGCCGGTGGCGACCAGGGTTGTCGTGCTGGCGGCGGCGACGAAGAGATCACGTCGGCGGCTATGGTGTCCGATCTGGATTCGTTTCAGATCTGGATGGTGGTTCATTGAGCTGTCGTTCGCATCATTTGTTTCGGTGCGGCAAGCGGCCTCTGGACTAGGCACGCGACACGAGGACGTCGGGGGCTCCGGCCCTGGGCGTGGAGGTGGTGGCCATCTTCTTCGTCGGAGGTGGTCGGCTAGATGGTTGTGGATTCTCGCATCCAGTCCCGGCGTAGAGTGGGGAGACGAGGCTGCCGGAGAAAACCGTGCTATGACTCGGGTCATGGCTGGCGATGGCGGCGTTTTCGCGTCGTTATCTTGTTGAAGACATCGCCTCTGCAGCTTCTGTCGACTTGCTTGCCCTGCTCTGGGTGAAAACCTAGATCCGGAGTTTCCGGATCGGATGATGGCGGTGCTTTTGGCGTCGTTTTCCCTCATGGGGGCATCATTTTTTTTGAGCAGCGGCTGGGTGCAAGACCAGAGGACGGATTCTTTGGTGGAGCGGTGCGACATCTCACTCATTGATAGCGGCTGGTCTCGGCGGCATGGCGCTGTGGTGACTCTGCGTCCGATGCGCGGAGATGGACTCGCACAGGAGGGTGACGCGGTCTGGCGTCCTGGTGGCATCGACGACAGCTAGACCGGGCAAGGTAGATGCAGCAGTACAACTCTGAAGATGGATTGGTGGTAGGTGGCTGCGGCGGCCTCAGACCCGGCAGGCGTCCTGGTTGAGGAGTGCGCCGGACTGGTAGGTGACCCATACCCGGCAGGCGTCCTGGTTGGGACCTCAGGTCTTAGATGTTAGGTTTGGCTGCGAGGTCTGTTTGGTACTAGGCCCGGACTATCAGCATCCCTTCATCACTTGGATAGCAGTAGCGACACTTTTGTTGCCTAGACGGTGGCTTCAGTCTTACTATTGTATGACTTTGTAAGGGCTTGTGTGAATAATTAATAAAGTGGATGCATGCATCGTCCAGATGCAGAGGCCAGGGGTCCTCCTCCATTTCAAAAAAAAAGAAGCCCGGTGACCTGAGGAGCTGCTCGCCGGAATTTAGCATTCAACAGCAACAAGAAAAGAGGATGAGAATTCATAATTCAGCAGCAACAAATGTCAAACCATTGACATTGGGACATACAGCAACCGTCATGACCCGAGGAATGTTGTAATTCAGCAGCAACCACTGACGGGGCAGGCCTCGTTGTCCTCCTCCTCGTCCAGGGGGGAAGTCCCAGCAACGAGTCGTTGGTGCTCCCGCCCTCCACGACACGGACATGGTCTGGCGATGGTTCTTGGGAAGGGAAGGGTGGTCGTGGCGCGGGGCGGAAGGGAGCGACTGGAGGTGGTCCTGGTGGTGGGGAGGGAGATGATGGAGTTCACCGTAGAAGCCCACCGGAGCATCCACCGTGCTCTGCATCATCAAGAACTATGCTTGTCGCTGCCCTCGTCCCCGTGCCCTCCAGATCGAGCGCCGCTTCGTCCTCGCTGCCGCTGATTGGGGGAAGACATGATTTTTAGGTATGGGAGGCGGGAGCTGCACGGGGAAATGGACCGGGAGCAGGGAGGCGGCAGAGTAGGGTAGCGGCGGAGGAGGGGAGTGGTGGAGCAGGGGGCCAGCGGAGGAGGGCACGGGCAGCGGAGCAGGGGAGCTGCGGTGGAGGACGAGCGAGGGAGCTGAGCTGAGCAGGTGAGCGGCGGAGGAGTGAGGGTTGTGTCAGACTAAAGCAAAGGGGGTTTTGCAAAAAAAGCCACGGTGACAACTTTTCCCGGAGGGAGGGAATAATATCAGGTTATACACGAAATGACGAAATGTTGGCACGAATCTTGAGATTTTAGCGGAGGACTGAAGATTTGCCGGTACCAGCGCAATTTTTCTTTTTGCACGAGGTTTATATTTATCCGACAAACGATCGCGCGCGAGTCCCTTCCTGAAAAGAAACTGCACTTCTATCCGTACACGTATAGGAAGCTTAGAGCATCTCCAACAGGCGCCCGAGCAGCGGCATCGCTAAAACTGCTTTGCAGCGCTTATCGCTGGTTTGGCGCGGTTGCTGGCTCCAACTCAACAGCGCTAAAATACAACATCTTGCGCCGCTCGACAGCGCGCAAAAAATTCAGCGCGCGCGCTCATTCTACAACATTTTTTAAATTGCATAGATAAAAAACGATACAAAGGTATTTTACATCGGTGCAACTAGATAGATAGTTTGAAAGCATAGATAGATAGAACTACGGTGCAACTAGATAGAAACTACTATGGCATACATAGATAGAAACTACACCAAGTCGCTACCATCAGATAGAAACTACACCAAGTCGCTACCATCATCATCCTCGTTGGTGTTGTCCGAGGTATCCAGCCACATGTCGTCCCAACGTTCATCGTCTGACGTGAAGATCGACCTCCCACCTGCTGCAACAATATCGGACTGCGCATTCGCCAATGCCTTTCGCCGACGCCGGTCCGTCCGCTCCGCGCGGCGCCTTGCCGTCCTCTCCGCCCAGTAGGCACGCTCGTCGGCGACGTCCTCTCCGCGCGGCGCCTTGCCGTCCTCTCCGCCCAATAGGCACGCTCGTCGGCGACGTCCTCCGGGTGGCAACGTCGCCACTCCGCCATGGCTTGCTCGTCCTCCTCGGCTATGAGGAGGCGGCGCTGCCGCCGAGCGTGGTTGGCACGGTCCATGTCGGTGATGAGACGCGGCGGAGGGCGACGCGCTGCGCCTCCTCGCGCGTGAAGATGTCCCGGAAGTTCATCTGCGACCGGGGCCTCTCCAAGCGCCACGCCACCGCGTCGTACCGCAGCGAGCGCCTCGTCGCGCTCGGAGCGACCGAGCCGAGCAGACGTCGCGGACGGATCTCGGCGGAGTACCAGCCGTTAGGCGCTTCGCGACGCCGCGTAGCCGAAGAACCCCAGCGCGCGGCGGCATGGTGGCGCGGTGGTGGCGCGAAGCGGCGAAGCAGCGAGTGGCGGCGGCGAGTTGCGAGGAAGCGCGTGGCTGTGTTACGTGCGGCGTGGCGGCGGCGGGATTTTATATCTTGTGCAGCGGCGGCGCGCCAAATCTACCGCGCCGTGTGCCACTTTCTCCCCCGCGCGCGCAAATGCTTCCCGCGCGCTATAAGTTCCCGCCACCGCTGGAGCACGCGGAACCAGCCGGCGCGCGCTAAAACCAAACTTTACCGCGCGGGCGCACCTTTTGCCGCGCCTGTTGGAAATGCTCTTAAGGCTTAACTCAAAAGCCCGTTTTCTAATCGCCCCGTGACTAGTTAGGGCATAAGAGCATCTCCAACAGGCGCGCAAAAGCGCGTCAGCCGTAAAGTTTGGTTCTAGCGCGAGCCGGCTGGTTCCGCGAGCTCTAGCGGTAGCGGAAACTTATCGCTGGAAGAGTTTTGCGCACGCGGCGCGCAGATTTAGCGCCGCTCGCCGCTATAAAATCCCGCGCGCCACACGCACGTAACACGCCACGCGCCTTCCTCGCAACCTCGCCGCCGCCACTCGCCGCTTTCGCCGCTTCACGCCACCATGCCGCCACGCCGGGTTCTTCGGGTTACCGCGGCGTCGGCGAAGCGCCTAACGGCTGGTTCTCCGCCGAGATCCGTCCGCGACGTCCGCTTCGCCTCGGTCGTTCGGAGCGCGCACGCAGGCGGCCAGCGTGTACGACGCGCGTGTGGCGCTGGAGAGGCCTCGCCGCAGATGAACTTTAGGGACGTCTTCACGCGAGCGAGCGCAGCGCTGCCGCCCTCCGCCGCGTCTCATCACCGAGATGGACCGTGCCGACCACGCTCGGCGGCAGCGCCGCCTCCTCATCGCCGAGGAGGACGAGCGAGCCATGGCGAGTGGCGCTGCCGCCACCGGAGGACGCCGCCGACGAGCGTGTTTAAGGGCGGAGAAGACGGCAAGCGCCGCAGCAGCGGGCGGACGAACGCGTCGGCGGAAGGCATTGCCGAATGCGCAGTCCGATATCGTTGCAGCAGGTGGGAGGTCGATCTTCACGTCAGACGATGAATGTTGGGACGACATGTGGCTCAATACCTCGGACAACACCGACGAGGATGATGATGGTGATGATGGTCGGGACTTGGAGTAGTTTCTATCTATGTATGCCGTAATAGTTTCTATCTAGTTGCACCGTAGTTCTATCTATCTGTGCTTTCGAACTATCTATCTAGTTGCACCGATGTAAAATACCTTCGTATCGTCTTTTATCTATGCAATTTAAAAATTGTTGTAGAATAAGCGCGCGCTGCATTTTTTGCACGCTGACGAAACGGCTGCTGCTGATTTTAATAGCGCTGGCGGACGCTTCAACGCGCTACCGCCGCCAAATCAACGATGGGCGCAAAGAAAGCTAGTTTTTAGCGCTGCGCGTTCGGCGCGTGTTAGAGATGCTCTAACGGTGGGCGTCGCAGGCCATGTTCGAGTCCATCGCCGCGGCCGGCCTATCCTTGCGTGCACCAAGAATCGAATTTGGCCGCCTTATGCCGGCCGGACCGAGGGCATGGCACGCAATGTTCTTCACTATACTGCTTTCCCTGGCCGCCTTCTTCTCTGTGGTGTCCTGCAAGATTGAGGAACCGACCAAGGTGATCCAGATGGAGCGGATGCGTAAGTAGAAGTTGCTACTGGACTTTTAATTCTTGTCGTCACTATTAGTTGTCGGTGATTTAGTAGGAGTATTAGATATGTATTACATGATTCTAATAATGCAGAGATCGATGCAAACCACGGTAAGGAACGAAGTGATGAATCGCTAGGCATGATCTCGAGGAGTCCTAGATCGACCATGGAGACCACAATGAGTCAGAAAATCAAGACCCCGGGCGATGAAGAGAAGGCGATCGAGCGTGATGTCCAACAACCGGAAGGGGGTGATCATCACCTAAGCGGAATCATGGTATGTACGTACGCATGGCCCTTGTTTCTCCTTTCTGACTGCACCTGTGAATTCAACCTGATGTGGGCATCCTAATCGAACTCTGACGTACCAATAGTAGTAAACTGGCAACCCTGGTTGAATTCGGATATAAAAAAGTAATACAAAAATACTAGATATTCAGATATTCATTTGTTTAATTTAAACATGTTTAGCTTATCATGATACTATTAACGAAGTTGTGAACCATGAGTGGCTTTATACTTCTACTATATCATACGGGGAATTTCCATCATACGGATCCTTGCCTCGTCTTCAAGCCAGTATTTGGCTGTCTAACTAGTCCCTAATCTAATAGAGGATCCTCTCCTGATGATTGTGTTAAAAGCACCTATTATGTCATGAATTACTTCTAACAAATACATATTTATGGACCATAATATTATACTGACCTTACCTCAGGAATGTCATCCGAGCGAATTGTCCTTCCCTACGAAAGGTCATCCGAGTGAACGTTGCGATATGAGAGTGTTCCCTCAAAAAATCACTTGCTCATGTCATGCTAAACAAATGTATTTATCATGCTTAAGATTTATCATACTGTAAAGATAAATTTGTCATGCTCAGAGAAAGATTGTCAGGAATTTGCCATGCCGCAGCAGAGTGGTTGACATGCGTTTTCAGGAGATTTTCATGATGCAACATGAAGAACTGCCCGCCTAAAAAGGGAAAACTTTCAACTTGTTCAGGATTTGTTATACTCTCAGAATAAAATTGTCATGGTACATCAAAGGGAAATGTTAAAATTTACCATGCTCTAAAACAGAATTTGTCATCCTAGATACGTTCGCTCAGACTATCATCATGTGTGAACCGTTTAGTGCCGTTAGCTTAGCGAGGTTTGTGGCAGCGAATGCCGGATAGTGATGTCACATGCCTTGATTTGAGATTTGTACACGGGAATTAAACATGTCACAGCGGATTCGCTAAAAAAAACTCCTAAACTGACATCAGATTGTGAACATTTCTAATATTTATTTATTTATCTCCTTTTATAGGACAAGGAGGAATTCCGGAGAAGCGACCAGCCTGAACCCCAAGATATGCAAGCAAGACCTAGGTGGAAAACATTGGAATTCCCAAGTGACAACGTGCTGCTGCTCCAGTGCTCCGGTGATGAGCTCACAGTGCGTATCCGGCCGCGTTTGGACGGCTTCGAGGAGTACTATGTGCGCATCGCTAGTGGCGACCTGTCAGACGTTTGTGCTAGACGTCTCGAGAGGCCATCGATGTACGATGCAGGCCCGCTCTACCACGCACTGTTCTGGCCGCTCCCTGAGGAGGAAGGGCTGGTGCCCGTGCCGCCGCCGGAGGTGGCCCAGACCACACTGATAGAAGAGGAGACGCCGGAGAGCTTCACATTCTCCACCGATACTGTGGTGATCTACCGGCCGACGACCGAGCAGAAAAGGAAGATTCACATCCTGGCGCGCGAGGCGGTGGAGTTTCGACCTGCCGTTGGGGAGGCCGTTCGTGCTCTCAGTCCGGACTTTATCAT